>JAJTUV010000526.1:600000-921267 GCA_021653895.1 Mastomys natalensis
CACCGCCTACCTTCACTGATGAGCTAAGCGTAAGTGCCCTGGGTTTGTGTTGTTCTCACCCATGGATCCCCAATCCTTCATTGTGACTCTACAGCACCCAGTAGCGACTGGGTGCCGGGGTCAGGGAACCCCAACTTCGGCCTCCATCTCAGACTGCGTTCTCCCATCCCCTGAGTGGTGTCATAACAGTACCCTAAAGCCCAGCACCAGATGGCTGAGGTACAGGGAGACCAGGCCAGTCAAGCAGTCCCTGCATTTTGCCTCCCTGGCCACAGTGTGTCCCACACCCCAGCAGTGGGGCAGAACATGGACCCACAGCTGTGCAGCCCTTGATAATCTGGGACTTGTTCTGTAGACCAGGTTGTCCTTGAACTCACAGAGATCAGCCTGCCTCTGCCTCCCAGGTGCTGAGGCTAAAGGAACAAGCCTCCACGTGTTGCCAGGTGCTTATTTTTTAGGACAGGAAGCCATATTAACATAGGACCAGGACTAGACTTCTGTTCTAGAGCAGCGGGAAAGGGGGGTGGACCTCTTAGAGAAGTGATGAAGTCAGCTGAGGCTAGGAAGGTGGTCTGGACTCACCAGCATGCTCATGTCATGTTGAAGTAGATCTAGTCAGTGTGGGCATTAGTCCCATTTGCCAAAGTAAGTGAACAAACCAAAGGTGGTTATTGTTCTGAGTGCTGAGGAGCAGGCTCGTGCTGAACAAGGCCGTGAGACTAGGAAGTATTTAAACAAAAGACTTTGATGTTCTTTTTAAAGGTAGGTTTTTTTGTTTTTTTTTTTTTTTTTAAAGATTTACTTATTCATTTTATGTATGAGTTCTCTATCTGTATGTACACCTGCATGCCAGAAGAGGGCATCAGACCCTGTTATAATCGTGGGCCACCATGTGGTTGCTGGGAATTGAACTTGGGACCTCTGGAAGAGCAGCTAGTGCTCTTAACCACTGAGGCTTCTCTCCAGGTGCCCCCTCCCTTTTTAAAGTCAGGCTCTCTTGTAGTCTAGGCTGGACTCAAACTTGTGTTCCAAGTGCTGAGTGTTGGGATTCCAGGTTTACACTCCCACATCTGTAGGATTTTTTGTTGTTGTTGTTGTTTTTTTTTTTTTTTTTTTTTTTTGCCTGTAGTAACTTCATTGTAAAATCCAGGCTTTATGTTTTATGTTGGGGTTTGTCAGTCTTACTGTATACTGACATTGCTACAACTAGCTTGAGTTGGCTCCTGACACAGATGATAGGGAAAGAATATTCTTTTTCCTACTTGTGATGGTTCCTGAGAATTGTCATCATGACCTACGATCACCTGGGAGAAAGGCTCTGAGTTTTGTGCAAGATTATCTTAATGAAGTTACTTGCTGTGGGGTGACCCACCACCGTGGCTGGCATGGTCCCTGACTGAGATCTTGCACTGTGGAAATGAAGAAAGGGAACAGAGAGCAGATGCCTTCATCTCTGTTTCCTGACTGTGGGTCATGGGGCCCTGTGACCAGCAGTCTCAGCCTCCTGCCACCTTCATTTGCATTGTTTCCTTGAACTCTGAGCCAGAATAAACCTTTCTCCTCAAGTTGCTTTTTGTCAGGGTATTTTATCACAACAGCAGAAAAGAAGCCGTGATACTATTTATTCAGTAGTCTTTTTTTTTTCTTTTGTGTGTGTGTGTGTGTGTGTGGTTTAGTGTTCATCTGGATTATTGTAGACTCATGAGATTTATTTTTTGTATCCAGTGTTTTAATCACACAGTCACTCCTTCAGCTTGTCCCAACTTGAGAGCATAGTGAGCCTTTACTTGACATGCTGTGTTAATGTTAGACATGTGGGGTTTTGCTTCCTACTGTGAGATGTCTAGGGTTCAAGTTTTAGTTTTCTGCCAAATGCTTATGTTGTTTGTTTTAGTCCTGTGGTTGGGAGTGGAGTTTAGGGGCCGTCAACTCTGTTACATCCTTGCAACTGCTACTGTCCCGCTTCCATTGAACTGACTTGGGACACACACACACACACACATTTTGATGCTCTGTGGAATCAAGGTTAGTACTTTAAGGTTTCACATTGAATTCAACTTTTTTCTTTTCTTTTTTTTTTTTTTTTTTTTTGTTTTTCGAGTCAGGGTTTCTCTGTGTAGCCTTGGCTGTCTGAACTCACTCTGTAGACCAGGCTGGCCTCGAACTCAGAATCCGCCTGCTCTGCCTCCAAGTGCTGGATTAAAGGTGTGCGCCACCACGCCGGCGACTTTTTTCTTTGAGGTTGAAATGTGTAGTCTTAGCAACATTAATGCAATGCATTATGCCATAATGCATATATAGTCATTTGAAAAAAATGAGTCAGTAGAGCAGCTGTAGGTTGTTTGACTGCATTCTTTATGTGTTGCGGGAAATATTAAAAAAATGCCAATTCACGCTTACACCCTGGTGGGCTGGCTGGCCAGGCACTGGCGGGCATGGCTGGCCTGTTCTCATCTCATGGAGACTTTCTGACTCAGCTCCACCCAGCTTGCTAAGTTCCCACTGGCGGGTGGCTATGATATCACCCCCATGCTTCAAAGTTCCTATGGCTTTTTGGGTATACTTCTTGCAAACCCATGCTTTGCTGCCATACCTTTGTCTCTGGAACCCATTTGAGCTGCAACATGAAGGAAAACACCAGACTTAGTTCAGAATCAAAGGTAACTCAATTGCTGAGCGCAACAACTAGAGTCCAATCTTATAAGCCATAATAAATCTAAATAAATCTTCCAGTGGGAACCGGGGGGTCACTAGTAGCTACATCTTGTCCTTCCACTGTCCCAGACCAAAAACTTGTATCTCTTCTCCTGCCTCTTCCTTTCTCTAACCCAGAGGCCTGCCTACTAGCCCAGTGATTGGTTTCTTTATTCATTAGAAGGATCACGTGAAGTCCTGAGTAGTGATTCCCAGGCAGCCCTTCCTGGGGAAGCTGAATTAGCATCAAATACAAACAGCATCAGGGCTATCCATAACATTTATGTCTTTAGAACATAATTGTATTGTTGATATTCTGAACCAGAAAGCCATCTAAAAATATTAGCTGACTTGGTAAGATGGCTCAGTAGTGTAAAAGCACTTGTTCAGGCAAACTTGACCATCTGAGCTCCATCCTTGTCTCACAGTAGAAGGAAAAATCAACTTCCACATGTCCAGTGTCATGAGAACACATACATACATACACACACATCACACACAAATAAAAGCTCCCTTGAAAAAAGTTTCAGTTGGGTATAAGTTTGGTTTATTTGCATTAAATCCTTTCTTAATCTTTTCGGGTTCATATAATGTTTGTAATGTTTGGCTTTCTGAGACAGGGTCTTATGACCCTCTTGGCTCAGCTCCTTAAGTTTTGGGATTGCAGACCCAGCCATTGCTTTAATTTTCTTACTGTGTTTTCAGTTGCTTCCCCCCCTCCCCCACCATGTTACATATCCCTGTGAACATTAATGTAATCCTGAAATCAGAACAGTTTTTAGAAGTCGACGTTGTGCCATCTCTGTTGGTCTGTCATCTGTCCTGCCTGCCCCAGTAATGTTTCTGTTCCTTCTTTGGTGTTTGAGTTTTGAAAATAGAAACACAAGTATTTTAATTTCCTTCTTTTATGCCATGAGCTGCTTGATGTCAACAATTCTGGGGACCCACGGGGAAGTCATGTGGAAAGGCTGATTTTGCTTGCCTTCCATCCAGGTTCAGTCAGTGGCTCTTCACTGTGACTAACTTTTGCAGTTTGAGGTTCAACAGCAAAATTAGCATGAGTCTAGTTTTTAAAAGAAAATTTAAAAAAAGTTAAAGATTTTTTAAAAAGATTTATTTTCATTTCTATATAGAAATGTGTTTGTATATTATCTGTCATGTGTTTGTGGTTCCTGGTGGAAGCCAGAAGAGGGCATCACATCCCTGAAAGTACCAGCAGTTGTGAGCTACCCTTTGGAGGTTCTGGGAACTGAATTTGAGCCTCTGTAAGAGCAGCATGGCTCTTAGGCACTGAACCATCTCTGCAGTCCTAGAAGGTTCACTAGTACCCATAGAGCCTGACAACTTTGGCATACTTGTTTTTTGCTGTTTTGTTTTTCCGTTTTAAGTCTTGAATTTCCACCTGTTTTTGCTAAAGGAAGTATGCTGTGACTTTTCTTTGGCATATTCAGACTGACAACATTACTGTATTTGTACTCTTACTAAGTAAGGACTTGAACATGAGCCTGCAGGTTCTGCAGTAGTGTGGATCTGAGAGCCCCTGTGCCTACCAAGTGATTGATTCATGTGTGGGTAGTTAGTGTACTGCATGGGAGGTGGGCAGAAGGGTAATTACCGTTCTGGGCAAAAGGGCAGGATCCATAAGGCTACTCAGAGCGGTGTGGCGTTTGCACTGCGTGTTTTCAGCCTCAGTTTGCACTAATTGCTGAAACTGTCTGTGTACCTTTCCTTCTGCCTTCTTAGGGGAAGTTCAGGGATCTTGGTATTTGTTGTTTTTCTCTTTAAAATTCCTTATCTTCCTTCGATGTTTTGCTCAAGCCTTACATTGCTGTTGGATGTGAATTGGAATGGAGATGCTAATGTGCCCAGTACCTGCTACAGTCACCAACAGGTTTCTGCAGTTCTTGGCTTCACTGAAGTGCATACTCCTAGTTCCTCTCAAAATTAGTGAGTGGTACTTCCATTAATAAATTTGACTGGTTTTCTCAAAAGGTTGAGCTCTATAAAAGCAGAGATTGTTTTAGTTTTGCCCTAATTACTTTCCTAGTTCACTCTTTAGGTTCTGAGTTCGATGGCCAGAGTTAAATGACGGGAACTCAAGGCTGTGAGTGTATCTGGACATCTTAGTCCGCTGTACAGATCGATATTCACCATGTGGTGAGGTAGAGAAGTAGAGGTGCCGGGTCAGAAATGAGTGCAGTGTCCTGAGCCCTGGTGCTGCTTCTGCACACTCCTGTTCCTGTGCAAGGCCACCTCACGGCCAGTCCACGCCAGAAAACCTGGGAGGGAGATTTGGGAGTGCAGTGCGCTCGGGTAAAGTTAAAACACTACAGATCACAGTGATGGGCTCAGGGTGGAGAGACCGAACCCACTCGTAGTTTCAGTGGCTGAGGTGAGAGTGCAACCGGAGTGCTGATGGGTGTTAAACAGCTTTCCCTGAGATGTATTCATTCATCCCAGATAAGAAAGGCACCAGCAGACCAAACAAAGGATTTTATGAACCAATGAGTTCATTTGAGTTACTTTACCAGAGCTTGAGTTACTTTTGTCATTCCTCTACCAAGAAATTCCAACCTGATCAGCTGTTTACTGCTTTCTGGTTGTTGGAAGAGAAGGGTATCTCCTGAGTTCTGTGACCAGCTCTCTAGGAGAAAATATTTATTACTGGCCCCATTTTGGATCTCCTGAGGGCTTCACATAGGTCTTCAGCCTCTCTGCTTCATGACTGTAGTGGTGAAGTCTAACCCTGAAGACCACTACAGTAGATGAGGGTATTGACAGCACTGGAAACCTAAAAGTCAGATCCAGTGTGTGTGGTCAGAATCAACTGAGCTGGAGACCTTGGGACTGTTGTGCCAGTGGGACTGGGCTCTCTGGTCTACCCACAGGGACCTACCTCTGCTCCCTCCTCTGGCGTTTTCCTTACAGCCTGCTCCACCAATCTTCTAGACATGTAATGGAATGACTTATCAGAAGATTGTACAGTCTTACCACTCTGCAAACATAAATCTGAGAGAAGTGTACGAGTATTATGGACAGAACATATATCCACGAAAGATGCATAAGGTTTGTGTATTATACACGGTGATTCACAGATACTCCAAGGCCAAGTTTTTGTACATCTCAGGTGTAGAGCTAATACACTGATGATAGCATTCATTTCTTTGACAGATTCTTGTTATGTAGCTCAGGCTGGTGTGTGGACCTTGCTGTGTAGTCCAGGTTAGCATCAAATTAGCAGTCCTACCTCAGCTTCCGAAATGCTAGAATTACAGTCTTATGCTATATTTTACATTCTCTGTTCTGTATACTGTGTCAAGTGACTAGTTTGGTTTCTGGTTACTTTGAGACTAAGTTAGGAAAAGCGTTCAAATGGGGTTTGGGGAATTACCAGTAACAAGAGGAAGAGAGACTAGAAGACATGAAACACAGAGTTAAAAACAAGAGTAAAACTCGGTGGTGGCTGGTGAAGCCCCAGGGCTCTTAGTGGGAAAGGCATTGTTGTGCCTTTCAAGTAGATTTTGGTGAACTGTACAGGGATGGACTTTGAGCACAATTTTGGGGAAGAGTAGAAAAGGAGAGACTAATTAATGTATAGCACTGTCTATTTCTGTGCTAAACAGTGACTCCCTGCATGCCTTTCAGTCCGACGGGTCACTTATGGGAGAAAGGACCTTGCCTTATTGAGCAAATTGTTCCTTGTGTGTGGCAAATACTAAAAGTCAGGAGGTCAGAATGCTCTCCCCAGTGCTGCCCCAGTGTGGCCATCCATGTTCTTACTAAAGGCACCTTGTTTTTCCTTAGTGGAAAGTCTCATTTTCTCTTTTCTCTATAAATCCTAACTCAGTATTACTTCATTTTGGATCGCTTCTGAAAGAACAAAATTTTTTTTGTTTCTTTTTTTTTTTTTTTTTTTTTTTTGTTTTTGGACAGGCCGAATCAGAAATTGCTTTATGTGATTAAAGGTGCCCGTTTTTGTTTTTCGAGACAGGGTTTCTCTGTGTAGCCCTGGCTGTCCTGGAACTCATTCTGTAGACCAGGTTGGCCTCGAACTCAGAAATCCGCCTGCCTCTGCCTCCCAAGTGCTGGGATTAAAGGCGTGCGCCACCACCGCCACCTGGCTTTTTAAAGTTTTTTTTTTTTTCCCCAACAGGGGAACCGAACTCAGGACAGACACAGCACTCAGGCGACAGAGCGCGGACACTAGAGTGGTGCGCCACCGCTGGCCGGTTTGAAAAATTCTTAACTGTAGTGGGGATGAGATTAATTAGTTAAACCTGAAATATTCTGACCAGCTGCTATATGCAGAAATCAGTCTACAAACTTCAAATGAATGGAGATCTCCAGACTGTAGGATCTTCAGTGCCTAGCTGTCCACTCCATCCCTTACTGGGGAACTTCAGTGAGAATCCGTTTCATCTTATTCCTTCTTGGATTTTGATATATGGTCTGGTGTAGACCAGGCTGACCTTAATCCCTGACCCTCCTGCCTCTACTTTCAGACTAACTGCTTCCACCCTTTGAATACATTTTCTCAAACCAATTCTTAGGTTGAGTTTTTAGGTTCTTTATTCTGTTTTGATAACTGATGTGTCTTAGGGTTTTACTGCTGTGAACAGACACCATGACCAAAGCAACTCTATAAGGACAGCATTTAATTGGGCTGGCTTACAGGTTCAGAAATTCAGTCCATTATCATCAAGGCTGGAAGCATGGCAGCATCCAGGCAGGCATGGTGCAGGAGGAGCTGAGCATTTTACATCTTTATTTGAAGGTTGCTAGCAGAATACTGGCTTCCAGGCAGCTAGGATGAGGTCTTAAAGCCTACACTCACAGTGACACCCTACTCAAGGCTACACCTACTCCAACAGGACCATACCTTTTAATAGTGCCACGCCCTTTACTGAGCATATACAAACCATCACAAGGTGGTACTTTAAGTATTTATTATTAGAGAGAGTAAACTAAAGGTTATGGAATCTTTCCTTCATCTAAACTGACAGCCCTTCCCGCTCTCCCCCAAAGATGTGAAAAAGTAGCTAGTAGATACTTCCATTAGTTGTGAAGAACATCTGTTCTAGAAGTTTGACTCCTCCTTATAGTCATAGAACTGAATATGGGGTTGTTAATAGGTTTCTGAGTGTGTTGTGACCAAAAATATTCAGAAGCAGTGAATGAATCTGAGACATTTGACAGTACTTCGCCTGTGTTGTCTGTTACAGCTTCACTGTGTGTCACCTTGTACTTCTGCTCTTGGGGTTAAGCCATACCCCCATATCCAAAGCTGCCTTTCCTCAGATTAGAGCTGCTGTAGGTTAGGAGTCACAATGTTTTCACTGTATATACAAACATTTCTGCCCTTCAGGAAACAAAGACATTTTCCTATTGTCATTTCTTGTCAGTGCCATCAGTGTAGCTTTGGGTTATATTGTATTAGTGTTTGACTTTTAAAGTTGCTGTTTGAGTGATTTTATTTAAAAAGTCATTAAGCAAATTTTGATTTAGAATTAGGACAGAACTTCAAACTCTTTGTACTGTTCTTTTCTGTGATGCTACATTCTTAGCAGTGATGATCAAAGAATCAGAAATACCTGCCAACTGTGAAAACATGGTGACCTTTTCATCTTGCAGTTTCAATTGTTTTAGCTAAGATTTAATTTTAATTCTTTGCGTAAAAAGTGCATTTTTATTAGTATGAAAGTTTGTTTTCATTTTTAATAATAAAAAGAGTCTACCAAATAATTGTTCTGAAATAAATTTCTTTTGACTCTTCAGTAACAGATTTGTGTACTTACATATTTTTATCCTCAGGATTATGTAAAATTTCTCCTGCAAATGTTGAAGAAGCCCTGAAACACCTCAGCTTCTCTGCTCTTTGCGTCATTGTGGTTTGATAATTCACTCAGTAGCCACAGAGAAAGTACAGTCTTTTATGATTATAGCTTTGTGTCAGAAAAGGATACAAAGGACCAGCCAGAGGAGGTCCTTGGAGTGAGGTTGTGAGGGCATCCTCCTGTGAAGTCAGGTCAGATGAGTACTGGCACAGCCATACACCAGCATACTGAGTGCTGCAGTCAGAGCAGCGCTCACATGACTACTGATGGTTCCTGTGTCATCTTGATGGGTTGAGTAATTGGTATCTCCTTTCCCTAGATGTCTGACTGCTGTCTGGGGCTCAAAGCTGCAGCCTCCAATCCCCTTTGGGTTTGGTCTTTCTGTGTGGTCACCCCCCTTCCCAATCATATTATTAGTGTTAATTGGCTGGGGCTCACCTTGACTCTGAGACAGTCTCATCCTTGGAAGTTTCAGGATATAGAGGAACTTTTTGAGGATCTACATAAAGGCTACGAGCTTTGGTGTGCCCCAATAATTCTTCTCCAGGGTAGCTGAGGACTCTACCCTGAGGTGCACTGTGGTCGTTGGTGCTTGAGTGCCTAGTGCCTTTGGCACAGGGCTAGTCTTTGCTGGAGTAGCAGGTCAGTAGCTGCCACAGTCGGTGGGTTTTAGTGTTTTGAGGTCTACAACATGTGTAGAGAGGGTTGGTAAGATCTGTGGCTTTTGAAAGTCAGCTGTGCCGGGCAGTGGTGGCACACGCCTTTAATCCCAGCACTTGGGAGGCAGAGGCAGGTGGATTTCTGAGTTCCAGAACAGCCAGGGCTTGAAAATCCTGTCTTGAATAACCTTTAAAAAAAAAAAAAGTCAGCTATACTGTGTTGTGTTTTCCTGGGGAAGGGGTGCTGTATTTCAGAAGGAAGGTTAAAAAATTGAGTGTAGCGGTTTCTACCGTCTGGATTTGTGGTCGTTGTTAAAATCTGGTATCTGTGGTTTAGACCGAGGGATGATTTTGCTTAAATGGTTAAGAATGTTCTGGGCTTTGAAGAACTTAGATACTACTTAAAAGTTTATGGCATCCAAATTTTTTAGCAACTTGAAGTAATGGAGCCTCTTCCTTTTTTATTTTTATGTTTTGGTGGTACTATGGATGAAACCCAGGGTTTTTCACATGCAAATGGTCTATCATGGAGGTACTGCATCCCTTGGTTCTTCATGTTAACTGATGTACAGAGAGACCTTTATTTAGGCTTAGATATCGTATGTTAGAAAGTTTTACTTGGGATTCCTAGTAAGTGTTATTTTATTCCCAAGAAGGTTCTGAATTGCAATTCTCAGAATTACAGAATCTAAAGCCATTGACCCATTGACCCCTTTTGCTCTTGACTTCTTGACTTCTGTTCTTCAAGTGGGCTCTCACCCAACCTGGCGCCTGGATTTAGGTGACTGTCTCAAAGTAATTGTCCATTTTTGTTGGGAGGTTTCAAGAATGTTGGGAAAACTGAATGAGCAGGTAAATACCTGTATATGGCTCCCTCCAGATTCCGTTTGGGCACATGTCATAATGTCCAAATGTCCATTTGGAGGTCAGAGGAAAAGTTTGGAGTTGGTTCTCTCCTTCCATCCTTATGCTGGTTCTGGGATCCAGGCCAGCTTGTCAGGCTTGTGCAGCACAGGCCTTTACCCACTCAACCATTTGGCAGGCTCCTTTAAAAAAAAAAACTATATTAGAAATAACGGGATTAAGATGTAGTTCTCTTGCTAGAGTGCATACGTAGCATGCATGAGGCCCTGGCCTCCTTCCTTCTTTCTCATTATAAAACCAGATGTGCTGGTACATATCTGTGTTTTCAGCACTGGGATATGGAGCAGGAGGATCAGAGATTCAAATGCATCCTGGGCTACGCGAGAACCTGTCTCAAAAAAAAATCTTGAGTAAATAATATACTTTAAAACATAGCATCTGTGCTGCAGAAACCAGTTCTAAACTCAGCTTCCACCACTGAATTTCTTCTTCATCATGCTTGTAAGTGCTTTTACACCGAGACATCTTGCTGGCCTCTTGACTGACTTTTCCCTTTCAATTTATTAGCCTATACTAGTTATACACAGTGGTGCTTCATTATGACACTTTTATACTGATCATGAGGTTTGATCACCTTCATCCCCGTTACCTCCTCTCATCTCTCCTGCTCCTGCTCACCCCTTTCCCAATCAGCTATTTGTCAACTTTTCATGTCATTTATTTATATCCTAAAGGAGTAGGATGAAGGGTCTTTCACAGGAGCATGGGCAACTTACTAATGGCTACATCACTGCAGAACACCCCCTCCAGCATTAACTGATGCTCAGATTCCTTGAGCCTAAAGGCCTCCTGAGCCCCTCTCCCTCATGGCATAACTGATTGGCCCAGTCTTGTGCAGATTATAGGCAGACAGCTGCTAAGATTCAAGAGTGAAACAGCCATGTTATCATAGAAGTGTTGTGTAGCACCCTCCTCTCTTCCAGCTTTCACCTTTTCCCATTCTCTCTCCTGTAGCAGTTCCTTGAGCTGCAGAGTGAGTGATAAAGATGCCTTATTTAAAGCTGGGTGCACTGCACACCTTCAATCCCAGCATCAGGGAGGCAGAGGCAGGTGGATCTCTGAGTTGCCCAGCCTGGTCTACAGAGCCCAGGACCTCCAGGGCTACACAGAAATCCTGTCTAGAAAAAAGAAAAGAAAAGGTGTTCTTTTTAGGGTGAGCATTGGCACGCTTGTTCCCAGCACTTTGGTTATGGTCTCTGGGGTAACTGTAGTCCATTTCAAGAAGCAGCTGACCAGAGCTGACACCATCACTGTTAGAAGACATTAGGTTATCACCAGGCTTTTGCAACTTTAAGCAGTAACAGCAGGTGGTTCCTACTAGTGTCTGTATTGGTTTTGTTTTTAAGGTAGGGTCTGTATCCTTGACTGGCCTGGCACTTTGCACAGGGAGGAGTTGAAATTACTATCCATGTGGTCCAAGTGGATGGGTTCTCTCTTCATCAAGATTTTGTTGATTGTGTATGTTTACCTTCCATCATCAGAGATATTGAAAGTTGTCTTAGATTGTAGGTGTCATGGAACTTTTAAGACAAACATGCTATTCTTTGTAAATGAGTACCATGCCTAAGAAAATGACTCTTAACTTAGTAGATCTCGAATTCAGATTTAAGCCAGATTCATGTGTTTAATAATGTATATCCCTCCCACAATGCTAGGGGGAAAAAAGGTTATTCTTGTCTGTCACTGAATGTGGGCTTTTTCTTCAAACCTCCAAGTTCTCGTGGACACTGACTGTTGGTTGTTGGTTTTACAGTTTTAGTTAGTTCTGACACTGTCAACATGGTTGTATCAAATCCTGGAGACACACAAACACCTCACACCAAGTTGTGAGTCTAGGTTGTTATCTTTGTTTCTAACCCATAGGCTGTACCTTATTAAGTTTAACGATTTGTTAGATTAGCTTGGGCCTCTGGAAAGTTGTGTATTTGCTATATTTTTGGTTTATTACAAAGGCCTCCTGGGATACCTACCTCTGTTCTCATCTACATGACAACTCTAAAATGATAGCTGAGTTTTACCTCGGCAGGATTGTGTACGATGTTGGCCATTCACTGGTGGCTGAGTCTGCAGCCCCTTTCCTCTCTGGAGATTTGGGTTACAGGTTGAAAGTTCTAAACTTCTCATCCTGGCAGTTACAATTGACATGTGTTTTTTGGTTGTTAGTTCTCCTGTGTACATATTATTCACGAGAGGACCTGGTGTTAAGATTTTGCTTCAGCAATTACCAAATTTCTTCTTATTTAAACAGTGCTGGTGATAGCAGCTGGCTATAGACTCTGGTTGGCCTGATACTTGAGATCTTCCTGCCTTACTCTCTTGAGTGCACAGATTATAGGTGGCACAAACCGTCATGCTTGATATCTGAAAAATTGAAATACCCATTTCATAACCTCCGTGGTACAACTTTGTCGCTGATTTGGGTGTGCCCACCCCACCCACCGTATCACTGTAGTTCAGGCCTTTTTCCTGAGGGCTCTTTTTCCTGCCTCAGCACATTCAGTGCCGGGTCACAGGCAAGCTCTACCATGCCTGCTTATGTGTGTGTGTGTTTACAGTAGAGCATTTATTTCAGCAAGGTCTGTGACCTTGATCAGGTTATTGTAATCTGCTGGTCTTTTCCGTTCCCGGGGTGATGCTTCCAGGGTGATGCAGGCATGGTTTCTGCAGCGTGCTTTGTGGAAGGCATGAAAGAGCCTGTGGAAAGCACATACAGCCGGTTGTGTTTGCCATGCTGTGCCCACTCAGTGCAGTGCATTTTTATAAGTCACTTCAGCATCTTATAAATGATAAATCTTATCAATAAATCATTATTGAAGGATAATCTTGTTTGGAAATTAACCTCCTGAGAGATAAATTAAAGATCAGTAACCAGCCTGAGTAATTAGCTTCAGTCAACAAAGATAGACTTCAGGAAGAGATAGAATCTCCCCCAACTCTGTATTACTGTGAAAAGTTTTGAGTGTTGGTGAATATTAATTTTTCATATTCACTGTACCCTGTTGAGTCTCAGGTCATCAAGAGTCAGCTGTGAGTACTTCCTATGATTTCCTGAGTGTGCTCTCACCGTAGCCAGGGCTCTGGCTCTGGTTGCATGTATAGGGAAAGAGAGAGTTAGTAGAACTTAAGAACCTTTCCATTGTCTGTTCCCATTTCTTACCTTGTTGTTGTTGTTGTTGTTAAATATATGGGTGGGTGTTTTGCTTTCCTATATGTATTTTCACCATACCTGGAAGAGCCATAAGAGGGTGTCCGATTCCCTGGAACTGGAGTTACAGATGGCTGTGAATGATTTTTGTGATGTGGGTGCTGTGAATTTAACCCAGGAAGAGCAGGCCGTGCTCTTGATCACTGACCCATCTTTCCAGCCCCCTGATCCTTTTTAGTGACTTGCCAGTAAACTCCACTTGGTGACTTTGCTGTATCACTAGGGTAGGAGAGGAGACCAGGATAAGCGTCTGCTATCCTAGAAAGGACTACATTTGTTTAATTTTTTTTCCTTACTAAACTAACTGCATAATAAAATAACTTAAAAGATGATCTGTGTCTCTAGAAAATTTGAATGAATTAAATTAGTTCAGTCAAAAGAGCAGTTCTATTTTCAGAATGCTGCTCTTTATCTGATTTTTCAAAGCACTCTTGGCATCTCTTGAGACATGAACAGGGCTCAGCAGCTCCACACAGTGTCTTGGGGAGGAGACTGCATTTCTTGATGGTTTTAAACAGGAGTTGGGATGAGCCTAAACTGTATTTCCTGATTGTCACTCAGGAAGATAGAAGGAATATTGTATTGTTACCAATAGGAAACACAACTCTTACCTCAAAGGGAACATGTTAATTCTTGCGGCTGGCCGATGAAAAAAGATTCAGACTATTCTGATTGCCATGTTTTAATGTGGAAACAGTTTCACAGAATTTTTATGGTTTGGGAACAAGAACGTAATAAGGCAAGACATTTCAAGTATATTGATGGAAATATCAGCTAGACAAGCTACAGCAAAGATGGGTAATCTGTTACAAGTTTCAGATACTATATGAAGACATTCTGTACCTTCCAAAGAGGAAGCTAGGTCAGATACTTAGGTGGACAATGAATGGGACTAAAGCTGGGGACTAAAGCTAGGCCAAGACGGAACTCGGCATTTTGACTCATTCCATCATCATGAAGTTCTAATTAGTCAGCAATAGGTGTGGCTTTTTTCTAGGAACTTTACTGCACATTATTTTGCTCCAAAAGTCCCTTCATAGAGCTGGGGAGATAGATGGCTCAGTGGTAAAAAGTACTTGCCATGTAAACCAGACATAGCATGAGTATCTGATGCCAGCAGTCCTGTGGAAAGATAGGGTAGGAGAATCCCTGGCAGCTCATGGGGTCAGACACAGCTGAAGAAAGACAGACAGACAGGGCAGGGTGAAGACTGATGGACACCCCAGGCTACCCTCAGATTTCTGCACCCCTGTACTGCATGCTCCTAAATGATGGGTATATATACACACATGACAACAGAAAACACACAACCCATGTTTGCAGGTCCTCAGTTTCTCTTAAAGGTTTGTTAAATCCAACTTCAAAATAGCAACAGAAAATGTTGCCATGATAGCTGAAACCTAGTGTGAAGAACACACACTTCAGAGCATTAGTAACTAGAACTTCCAGGGCATTGATATTTATACAAGTTAAAAGTTTTTAAAAATTTTTTTGAAGTAGTTTTATAAATAAATTCAGAGAAGAGAAGTGGAGATATGGCCACTTTATTATTATTATTATATATTATTATTAAATCAAGTTTAAGATTTAGTTTTAGCTGAGTGTGGTGGCATTCATCTTTAATCCCAGCCCTTGGGAGGCAGAGGCTGGTGCGTTTCTGAATTTGAGGCCAGTAAGGGCTGGTTGTACAGTGAGATCGTATCAGACAAAAGAGATTTGCTTTTGTTTTATGTGTAATGAGTGCTTTGCCTTCCTGTGTATGTACCATGTGTCTACCTGGTCCCAAGGTCAGAAGAGAGTGTCAGAATCCCTTGGAATTGGAGCTTCTGCATTGTAGCTTCCGAGTTGGTGCTGGCCTGGCTCTTCTGCCATCTTTCACCCCAGGAGTTGGCTTTTAACGTTCTGATACACTGCATCATGTTTATTATGTGCTGCAGATACTCTAGTGATGAAATTCAGGTAGAGGAAGGTTAGCATTGGCTGAACCATGACAGGGCTGAGCCTGGAGGGCTCAGTGTTAGAGTAGCAAGGGGTTCTGCATAGCTGTCAATTAGGGGTGATGGGAAGTTCTTCATAGTACAAGCGTCAAGCCTGTGTGCTGGGTTGTGACTAGCAGTGCTGAATGCTGCTCAGGTTACAAGAGAATTGAGCATGACGTAAGAGCTTGCATGTTTTGCTTTCATGTGTAGTGCTTTATCTGTAAGCACCCCAGAAAGGGAGCTGGACCAGGGGCAGGAAGGTTGGGGGGAACTGAACACAGCAGAGAGGACCATGTGGATTGGGATGGACTCTCCTTGTAATCTCAGCTAGAGACTGAATAGGGACAGATGGTTAAAACCATGGAGTGGTGGTGGTACACAGAACTCTGAAATTGGTTTTTTTTTAGCAGTTACAAGTAACATACAAGACTGACCAGGAGCATTTGGAAAAATGTCTGATTGGGAAATGTATATATGGAAATGTTTTACTCCCGGACTTTAAAGTTCCTGGAACCAGATTTGATGTAAATGGTACTGCTTTCATGAAACAATTTAGCATCTGCATGGGTGGGAACGTTTCTTTGGGAGTTCTCTTGAATTTAGTGGATCTTTATGAGAGGTTAGGAGCAGAAAGGGAAAAACAAAGTTACGTTGTCTTTTTCCCAAGCCTTGGTCTGCCAGATGCATCTCCCCTCCCTGAGTGACTGTACTGTGATCACCTCTCCCAGAAAAAAAAAAAGGTGTGCCCCATTAAATCCTGGTGGTCACCTACCCTGGGCGTAGCAGCAAGGTGTTTTATATAGGACAGGGCTCTATGGTCTCTGCACTGCCTCTTCTCCCCACTGGTCTGACCTGTCCTCACTTCCCCTTCTCACTGTCAGGCAAGGCCTTTGCTGGGAGTACGGGGCATTGCTCCAGGGACCAGTGCCTTTAGTTGAGAATTATGCTTACATTTCCTGTTACATTTAGAGGCTCACTAGGCCTTTTGCTGTCTTGATGCTCATTTTACAGAGTGCTTGGGATTCCATGTGTTTTTGCTGAACTTGTAAAGGAGACACCTGGATGGTGGATTAACAAGAACACTGACCTGTGGGCAGCCTCATAGCTGAGAACATTGGATTTTCACCCTAGTCCAGCAGCTCTGCTGCTCACATAGATACAGATGAATGAAGACCCCATTCGGGAAGACACCTGGCCAGCGGTCCAGAGCTGATGCAGGTAAGCACTTGAGTGCTGTGTGTGTCAGTGCGCTGTACCTTTTAAGAACAGTGGTTCACCTGGGGGTGTGTGCCCGTCTCCATGTTTTATACTTTGCTGCATGTGAAAGAAGAGCTTTGATTTATGCCAGATACTGTTTTTTGTATAACATAGTAGGTGCTAAATAAACAAGTGAATTTCAAGTAGCAGAATATAGTGAAATCAAGGCTTTATTTTCACAAGAAGGTGAGATGTTAGCTTGTTGGATTTAGTGAGATTTAGGAGATTGGGTGGCTTTAGGGGAGAAGGAGGCTCTTACTCAGTTTTTAGTATGATGATTTAAAGCCTCTGTACTGCTTTGGATCTGAAATGAAAGAGGCCTCATGAGCCTGTAATTCCAGCACTCTGAAGTGGAGTCAGGAAGACCCGGGAATTCTAGGGCCATCTCTGTTAACTAGCAAGTTTTCATCCTCCATTAAATGGTTCCAGGACAGCCTGAACTACATGAAGTCTTGTCTCAGAAACAAAATAAAAAACAAGCCTGTACACCTTCCCTGCTGTTTTTTTGTGGCACATGACTAAAAGCAACAGGAATAAAAGAGTAGTTTTTGAGACTGTGTTTCTCTCCCTGGCTGTCCTGGAACTCACTCTGTAAACCAGGCTGGGCTTGAACTCTGTCTCTCCAGTGCTGGGATTGTTAAAGGCATGTGCCACCACCACCTGCTTTAAAACCCCCCCCCCCCCAAAAAAAAAGACTATATGGAATGTTTTATAAAATTAGCAAATGAGCCAGTTAGCCTGCCTTCTTTTTCCTTCCTTCCTTCCTTCCTTCCTTCCTCTTTCCTTCCTTCCTTCCTTCCTTCCTTCCTTCCTCCTCCTCCTCCTCCTCCTCTTCTTCCTCCTCCTCCTTCTTCTTATTTTACTTTATTTTTTGTGGCCACAGGATCTTGACCACATTGATTCTCCTGCTTTGGGATCACAGGCATGTTGCACATGCTGTGCTGACAGATAATACTCTTGAGTACTTAATCATGGCATTTTGAACATTTGAAAAAATTCTGTGATAGGGTTTAAGTAAGTTTTCTGTGATAGGGTTTAAGTGTTTCAGACCTTGTTGGCCAGGCTGGCCTATGTCCTTGTTCTCTTGCCCATAGGCACCACAGTCAGCACGCAGATTATTTACAATTTAAAGAAGTCTAGCTTTTGTAGATAAGAGTCTCACCCTGGGGAGCCTCAGACCTAGCAAGTGCTGCCTTGAACTTAGATGTGGTCCTCCTGCTCCCCACTGCTGCATCCATGCCTGGCTTCTTTGTTTATAATGATTTCGTCTTGTCTCCTACCAGCCTGGTTTTTTGTGTCACTCACTCTCCATTAGCTCATTCTCTGGTTCTGTGAATAGCTCAACCTCTTATTAAACCTAGATTTTAGGGCATGAATGGCACCTGTGAGTCTCAGCCACCCTGCCTTAGGGCACAGGACAGCTTGATCAGATCATCAGCCTTTACAGATCACACTTAAGGGTGGGCCCCTTTAAGAGTGTGCTCTCAATCTCACTGGCTGCCTGGGCTCTACTAACTCAAGCACCAGTGGAAGTTCTTCTGCACAGCTTCCTGGGTAGGCTTTGACTGTCTAGGTTGTCATCCTTTCCTCTCTAACATAAAAACAGTTGCTCGTCCTGTGCCTTTCCATTCTCTAACTAATCTAAGAAGCACAGTTGAGATTCTTAGTGTTTTACTTGTGATAAGGACAGAGGAGCAAGAACAATTTAAACTCTATACAGGTTGGGCCAGAAGTTGGAGATTGTCTTGTTTATGGTTTGTGGACTCCTTGGATGGTGTCTGTCTCATCAGTCCCTTGACTGCACTGCTGTTCTCAGGTCATCTCAGGAAACCATGCTGCTTGGCTCCAGCGCCCACCCCATCTCACTGTGCGGCCTCAGTTATGTGTTCACACTTAGGGTTAGATGGTTATTTTGGCATTTATGCTTACTGTTACTGTTATGTTACTGTTATTCAGTAAACTTGGTTCTTAGTAGGAAAGTCAGCACTGGGACATGATCTGTAGTACACTGTGAAGCTTTGCTTCCAAGGACAGAGACAGTGGCCTGGCTTGACTTTTGAGGTGCCAGTTTCCATAAGCCAGCATGCTGTGTGCCGAGTAGGATTGTGGGGGTGGGGGTGGGTTGTGAGGATTAGGATACTGGATGGAGTGCGTGGAACATTGGTATAGTATGTACAGTTGTAGCATGCCTTGAATGATTCCTTTCTCTGCACCTTGTCAAAGGCGTTTGAGGACACTTGACGGTGGAGGCTCTCACTTCAGGCCTTCTTGTGGCCGCCATATACTATCTATCTATCCTTTTCCCCTTCCCCTTTGTTTTTTTCCTCAGTGGATCCAGGTACCAACATGCCATCTTTGTCTCTGACTGAAAGCTGTAGTGGCTGCATAGTACCTTTAGTATTGAAGTTGTATAGGTACCACCACTTCATATAAGGCCAAAGAGAAGGGAGTTTGTGAATAGTGAAGCTTTCCTGTCTTAGCCTGCTTGCTTCCCAGAAAGCCATTTGTCTGCCCTGTGTTAAAGCTGTCTTCGCCGGGCGGTGGTGGCGCACGCCTTTAATCCCAGCCCTTGGGAGGCAGAGGCAGGCAGGATTTCTGAGTTCGAGGCCAGCCTGGTCTACAGAGTGAGTTCCAGGACAGCCAGGGCTACACAGAGAAACCCTGTCTCGAAAAAAAAAAAAAAAAAAAAAAGCTGTCTTCATACTCGGCCATTGAATGTGCACACCCGATGAGGATAAAAGTGCTGCTTGTTCTGCAGTATCTAAGCTCCAGTACCTTTTTTTTTTTTTTTTTAATTTTTGCCGTTTTCATTCTAACTGTGTCTTATACTGTGAGTTTAGAGAAAGCTCAGAGAACTTTTTCTGTCATTACGCCCAGTTCAGTGCTGACCTGAGTAAGCAAAGATATTTTGTATGATTTCAGGATACTTTAAGGATATTATTAGATTCTTGGTGTGAGTCAGCATATAGCTAGTATATCTGGGTGAGTGCTAACCTGGGCTCCAGAGGAGATGCGTGTGACATGGTTTTCTGCCTCCTGTTCACACCCGTTGCCAAGAGGAGAGTTTATATAACTAAATATACATGATACAGATGTGGTTTTTTTCCCTCAGTTTTTTTTTTTTTTTTTTTTTTTTTTTTGATTTCAGGACTCTGTAATTAGGCTTATGTGTATTTAAGGTTATTGTGGCTTTTTGATTAATTAACTATACCATTTTGAAGTATTTTTTGTAATCCATGGAGACATTTGTCCTGAATTTAAATTTCTCTCTCTCTCTTTCTCTCTCTGTGCAGCTGGACTGTTTATATCCAGTGAAGATACTTTGGTTGTGTATATGTGTATGTGACTATCAGGGTCTTGTGTATTCTAGCAAATGCTTTAGCAGTAAGTTAGACACCAAGGCCTTTCTTGTCTAATAATTTTTAATAAAGGTAGTTGGACATTTTAGAGGACATTGAAGTTTGTCAAGCAGATGCTGAGGGTGGATTTGGTACTCTGTTTTCTGTAGGCTGGTGCTAAGAGTGGATTTGGTATTCTGTTTTATGTAGGCTGTTGAGTTCTTGAGGAGTCTTTTTTTTTAAATTTTGTTTTGTTTCTGATTACGAGTCTAAGAAGTGGCTAGATGGAATTTGAAGGATGTTTTGGATTTGTGATTTTTCAGAATTTATTCATGTTCAGATTCCTGTTTATCCAGAGTGTGGACCCCTGTTGGACCCCAGTCCACTAAGCTTGGGAGTTCTCTTCTGAGTATCTCTTCCTTGAATACACTGTACTGCTACATGCTAATAACAAACAGTCCTCCTTAACTCCAGTGTGGCTCTCTGCTTGGCAAGGTCATGCCCACTTCAAATACCGTGATCCAAAAAAGGCTTTCAGAAATGGACTCATGGTCAGTAGCGACCACCTCGTTTGTTGGTCTGCTGTCAGCTCCTGTAGGCCTTTGCTGCCGGGTGTCTCAAACCAGATGGTTCCTATGTTTTCCAGATTGTGAGGGGGAAGAAGAGTTGTGTTCTGTACCATTTATTGTTGTACGGTCAGGAGTAAACAGTAATTTTACACATGTATCTGGTTTTGTTATTATGGCTAATCTGGGAGTGAAGAATCACTGGTCATTTGTCTGCTCAAAGTATATCCTTTTCAGAAGTCAATAAACATTGTAGCTCTAACATGTTGGTGGTTAATGATCAGTTTCAAGCTTTATGAAGCAAGGTTTTGTTTTTAACCCACTGTTTGCTGACTATAACTTGACTCTCTCGTAGGCCATGCTGGAGTATCTGCAAACATGATGAAGAAGAGGACATCTCACAAGTAAGCAATGCTTAAGCCTCTTTTCAGATAACTAGCACTAGAACTACCTCTTAAACCAGAGCTTTTTATCATATCTGCTCTTAAAGCCTAGTAACTGTTGGTGGTCACCTCCAACCCCCTGTCCATTCTCTTTCCCTGGTCTGGATGGTGTGCTAGGTGTGTACTTCAGCTCTTAAAATCTTTGGTCGTGGTCATTCTCTGTCAGAATGGGAGCCAGCTGCATGGTGGGAAACAACAGTGGGGTGGGGGGTAAGCACATGTGAAACCTAAACCTCCAAGTCTTGATCTGCTATGAGCCAAGGAGCTGAACAGAGGTATCTGATGCTAGGGTCTACCTAGCCAGCTGCTGTGCTCTGCCTTGTACCTGTACTTTATAATTTAGTATTTTATTTATATGTAATATAATTTATATGTATGATATAATTTAAATTCCATTTAAAATAGAATTAAACACCTTTTTTTTTTCTGAAACATTGTCTCATTGTATAGTCTGAGGTGGCCTAGATAGTCTGACTCAACCTCCAGCCTGCTGGGGTCACATGTATGCAAGCATGTCACCAGGCCTGGCAGTTGTGTGTTTAAAATGACAAGTGTATCCTAGACCTGTAGTTGCTATGCAGTAGTGACTGCATTCCTACATCATGGATATACAACTCAACAATGATTGCGAATGTAAGGTACCATTGAAGGCCCTCTTCCATTTCCTTTGCCACTGTAAGCAGTCTGTACAGCTACTCCCAGGTGGTCACAGGGTATGTTTGAGTCCCTTAGTTGCCTCAGTGGAGCTCAAGAGAATAGGTTTCTTGGTCGTGGTCTTGTGAACCGGGAGTGCCTTCAGTAATGGCTGATGATTTAACTAGACTCATCTCACATTCAGATGAATACATAATGTAAATGTAATACTCACCTAAAGAAATGACCTAGAAAACAAACAATTGAAAGTTAGGTTAAGTGTGCCTTTCCCTGAGATGGAATAAACCTTTCCTTTTCTTACTGTCTTCCTGGTTTTGCTGAATCCAGTGATGTGATCATTTTTATGGTGGCTCTACTCATTGGCATGGTATAAGTGGTAAGCCAACTCCTGCCTCAAATGGCAGAAACATAAACCACAAATACTATGCAGTGGGTAGGAGACAAGTGAAAGACAGTAAGACAAGTGTAAGATCGGATTAGATTTTGCCACCTAAAAGAAGTTAAGAGTATTAGGTATAGTGTGTTAGCACCCCAGCTCTTCTTACAAACCTATTTTCAAATAATTACTATTGGTTAAAATTTCATTGACTTCAGAGGTTAGACATTTGTTTGATTCCACAGTGTTGTGCATGCATTTTGTACAAGGGATTTCTAGTTCCCTTTCCTAAGTAGCGCTGAGCATGTATTAGCTTGCTAATTTGACTCCTTCAGGCACAAGAAATAAGCACCGACTTGACCCAGTCCCATGGGGCATTGAACTGGGATCAGAAGACCTGGAAGAGAGAACTGGAGGACAGGGGACTCGAAGAATGACGGCTTGTCTATAGTCTGATCAAACCGTTAGTTTAATTTTTTTCACACGACTTATATACACATAGAGGCAGGATGTGGGGAGGGGGATGACGCAGGAGCGTGGGTGTTCTCAGGGGGAGTACAGATATCTTCCAGAACAGAGTGTTGGCTGGGTGAAGAAGCAGGGAACAGGTCACTATGACTCTGTCTGTGATTCATTTGTTCTTATCTAAGCTGGTACTTTCCATCAAGGCTACCTATGCACAAGATTTATGATTACTTGTTCTCGTCCGGCTGGTAGTTTTCCACCAAGGCTACCCGTCCACAAGATCCACAGCTATCTGTTGTACAGCCCGTGCTTTCCCACACAGACCAAGACCCTGTGTTAGGAGGCATGCATGGCCGACCCAGGCCTATGACTGACTTAGGCCTTCAGTGTATAAGCAAGGCTGTGCCCAACACCTATTTCTCAACACTGTCGGATAGTTGGTTGAGATATATGGTATCCAAGTATAAAATTGTCAAAGAATTAAAAACAAAACACTTCCGGGTTCATAGGCATACCAACGAAAAGAGTTCACGATGTGTGTTTCACATTTGGGGACTCCATCTGCGCTTTCATAGGCTTGTTTAAGGCCAGAAGCCTTGAGGGCATTGCGGTGCCCTAGAAAGTGAAATGAAAGTAGTTCTCACTGGAGATTTGCAGGTGGACAGAGGCTGAGAAAAAGCAAACGTTCTTTTGTTCGGTGCTGTCTATAAAAGTCTTGAAAGGAATAAGAAGAACACTGCTTTGCAAATTCTTCCTGTTCTGGGGTGTTGGAACCGAATCATTGAGTGTTCATCTTTTCAGCATAGGTTTTTTTTTTTTCTACATTTTTTATAAATGAAAACTAAATGCAAAACAGTAGACCCTCAGCTTCTCTCATCACTCCATCCTTGACAGTGCTGGTTTGTTTCCTCCAGTAGTGGGAAGGCTCAGGGAGAGCTTAGAGTTAGATGCTGAGGGAAGTCAGCAGAGCTGCAGTTAGAGCTCCCATAGCTGTCCCTAAGAGGTTCTAGGAGGATTCACGCTTCAGTTCCACCTCAGCGGAAATGGTGCAAATGGTGTGAATTTGTTTTGACTATTGTCTCTGTTGGGGTCTAATCCAGGGCCTCAATGGGCTAGGCAAGTGCTAGAGTCAGCTTTTAATTTTGTTTTCAGTGAAGAGCATCTTGGGTATCTGCTGGGTTTGGGAGACCAGCATTAAGACAAGCCTTTCTGCCTTTTTTTCCCCTTGAAGTTATTTGGGATGCTGTTGCCTTGAGTGAGAATTCACTTGGGAACGCATCCAGGTGAACTCAGGTACATTGAGTATTCTTGTTATTTTTAGAAGTCATGTTAACTCAACCCCTCCTCCATTTGAATAGGGGGACAGGTCTTCATTTCAAGATGCTGTCTAGAAAAAAGGAGGTGTCACATGTTTCATTAATTTGCTTTGACTTTTTCTTTTAAGATACAAATTTCCACTATGTAAGTGCCTCTCTCTAGCTAGCCTGGAACTCATGTGGATCTGGCTGGCCTAACTCAAAAAGATCTGCTTCTGCCTCCCGGGTACTAGGATTAAATGTGAACACCACCATACCCAATCCACTAATTTGCTTTCAGAGAGTAAATGCTGGAGATTGACAGTCTATACAGTTTGCTCGACAAGCATCAGACCCTAGTTTAACAGCGCCCTTATTGTAAAGTCAGCTGCAGTAGTACACATTTGTGGTCCCAGTGCTGGGGTAGTGGTGGGAGTGCTGAGACAGGTGGGTCACCTTACCCAGTCTCCTGACCTCCGTGTTTAATGAGGGATTCCGTCTCAGAAAATGAGGTTGAGAGTGTGAGGAAGACATTAGGTGTTGTCAGCTTCTAACTTCCATACCTATGTGTGTGCACATGCATAGGCAGATTGTCTACAGGAATGTCCACTAAAGGAGTGAACTGTAAATAAAATGTAAACACCAACCACTAGTGGGAAGTGTCATTCACTACCCTCTTCGTTGGTTTGTGGTGTGATCTTACATTCATGGTACCCTTCCTTGTCAAGTTGGCATCTTGAACTTGTCACTACAGATTCAAGAACTGATGCTTAAAAGAGGTTCAGGAACTTGTCTGAGGCTTGACTAGTAATCAGTAATTGAGCTAGGTCTAGAAGTGGGTTAAATGCCACATCACATCCATCGAGCTTCATGCTTTCTCGCCTCATCTGAACCTGGGCTGAGTCACACACACTCAGGTTAGACAGCACTTGGTGCAGTCATCCGAGTGACCCGCAGTGTTAATGGCTGATGTTAAGTCTGTCAGAACATGGACCACTTTTGTCGTCAATTAGGTAATGTGGAGTTTCCTAACAGTACACTACAGTGGAAAGACTCACCTGTAATTAATCCATATAGCCAAGTTCAGCGTATGGAGATTGACTGATGTTAGAATGGTGGTAGTTGACAAGGTCATTGTACATTGTCTTGGTCAGGTTTTACTGCTGTGAGCAGACACCATGCCAAGGCAACTCTTACCAGGACAACATTTAATTAGGGCTGGCTTACAGGTTCAGAGGTTTCGTCTATTATCAAAGTGGGAACATGGCAGTGTCCAGGCAGGCATGGTGTAGGAGGAGCTCAGGAGTTCTACATCTTTGAACACTGCTAGTAGGATACTGGCTTTCAGGCAGCTAGATGAGGGTCTTAAGGCTCACACCTTCTAATAGTGCCACTCCCTGGGGGAGCATATACAAACCATCACATACATATATGATGGATTAAGTATTGGCTATCAGAATAGGACTTTTTTTTTTTTTTTCTTTTAAAATTAGTAATAGGTTTTATTGTGTTTTTTTCATGCATGCCCAGTTTGTGATCCCTGTCTGCCCATCCCTGCTATTGTCCCTGTGGACCCCCTTAGCTTTCATGTCATGCATTCTGTATTCTGTTACCTCCTTTTTTTTTAAAAAACCTGTATCTAACTCTCCCTTGAACCTTTTAAAATCCAGGGACCATGTGTGAGAGAGAACATGGTCTTTGGTCTTTGCTGGTCTGCTTAGGTGGAATTTCTCTGTCTGTCTGTCTGGGATCTTTGCTGCTTTCACACCAGTTTGTTTTTTTTGTTGTTGTTTTTTTTTTTTTTTTTTTAATTTTCTAAGGAATGTCATTGGGATTTTGGTGAGTGCACAGAATCTTAGGTGGCTTTAGTTTTTAGTGTGATTTCTGTCAGTTCATGAGCACAAAGATCTTGCACTTTTAGTATCTTCTTTCTTTGGTCATGCATATCTTCCGCTGTAGAGGCCTTCTAGCTGCCAAGTTAGTTTTCCCAGGTGGTCTTTGTTCTTTTGATTTGGGGTTGGAGTGAGGTCTCCATAATTAAGAGCACTTAATGCCCTTTAGGAAAACAGGGATTAGCTCCCAGTATCCACATGGCAGGTTGGAATCTCCACTTAAAACTCCAGTCCCCCTCTTCTGACTGCCCTCCCCACCTCTCCCTCTCCCCCTCTTTCCCACCCCCTCTGTGTAGCCCTGGCTGTCCTGAAACTCACTCTGTAGACCAGGCTGGCCTCAAACTCAGAACCGCCTGCCTCAGTCTCCCAACTGCTGGGATTAAAGTCGTGTGCCACCACTGCCCGGCTTCTCCATCCTTCAAATATACTCTCCTCCAAATTTTCTTCATTTCTTTAAGAGCTTCATAAAGATCTTTCCACTGTTTTTCTGCCACTTTTTTCCAATATTGAGAGAAATGAGTTTTCTTTACTCACAAGAGTAACTATTTCTTGGATTATTCTTTCAGTATATTGTGTTTTCACATTGATGGGGGTGAGGAAAGATAGATGTGCATTTGGAGGCCAGTAATTGACATTGGGTGTTTTTGAATTTGTTTATGTTGTATATTGAGACAGTTTTCTCACTTGAACAAAGAGCTTGCCAGTTCAGTTAGTCTAGCCAGCTCGCCCCAGGGGTCTTATCTCCTCCACCACAGCGCTGTTGATGTGAGCTCTGGAGATCAAAACTCACATCACATCTTACCACATTTCCTCCTGCTTGTTCTGGAAGCTCCTTACCCACTAAGTCATCGTCCCTTGTTGAGGCGCCATTTTGTAACCGCCTCCGGATCTGTCTAGCTCCTCAGTAATGGTGGCCTTTTCGCTCCTTAGTAATGGCCTGCCCGTTCTGTTACTTTGTAATGGCCGTTCTGCTGCTCAGGTCTGCGGGTCAGGGTCTAGCAAGAGAGAGAGTGGGGATGGAGGGGCGAGAGACGCAAAGGATGGAGACAAAACAAAGGGTCTAATCAAGTCTCTAGTCTCTTTAATTGAAAGGAAATCCTGGGTATTTTTACCCTTTACCATGTGACTTGCCCACTGGGCAAGCTCAACTGAAGGCACTACGTCATGCACCTAGCAGTGTGAGAGGAGACCACGTGCTCCTAGCTGCTGGCAGCACTAAACAGCAAAACAAGATGTTTATCAGAGTGTGCTCAGCTGTTTCAGGCTGTTGAAAACAAGTCTCTTGTCAGGGTATATGGCTCGAGATGGCTGTAAAGATGATAGCCACTTTTGGCTAAGAGTTGACTCCCAACAATCCCTCAGCCTCGTGAACATTTTCAGTTTCACAAAATTCTAGAACAATTGTAGAGCTGAAAGTCTCAGTGGTAACTTGTCATTCCAGTGTTTGCTGTTTTAAAAATTAATTTTTATTTTTGAGAATTTCATACAATGTAATTTGATCATATTCACCCCTCCTGAACTCCTCCCAGATCCACCTTCTCCACCCTCACTTCCCCACATCAAACTGAGTTATTTGGTCTTTTCCTTTTTAAAACAATATTTTCATTAATTCTTTGATTTATACATTTATACAATGTAGTTTTAAATAAAATATACTTCCATCATTCCTTCCTTTTCTTCTTCCAGTTGTCCCATATCCTTTCCTTCCATTCCATCATTCCCTAACCCCTCGAAAATTGAGAGCCTCTTTTCTGGTGTTTGCTTTTGAGTAAGCCACTGTGGATGGCAAAGTCTTGCTCAATTCTTGGGAACAGGACATTGTTTGTTTTAGGTCCCTTGTTTCTGCTTTGCCTGGGATTCACTATGTATTTGACAGCACAAAGATGCATGGGATTGCTGGAGAGCAGGGCAGTGACCTTTAACAAGGCCTTCAAGGAACCTGCATCCGTTTCCAGCCTCATAGGAAAGACCCTGGAGTTAGCAGCAAAACATGGCTTACATTCATGTTTTTAAAACATCTTTAAGTTCTTACTTGTAATTTTACATTTCTTTCATGGAGTTGGTGATCAAACCCGTGTCTTGGATATAGTAGGTAAGCACTCCGTCAGTGAGCTCCAAACTCTCCTTTAACTGTAACATCTGTATGTATGTTGATGACAGACTGTAATTACTTGGTCAGAAGGGGTCTTACTAACATCTTCTTTCTGCTTCCTCATTAACTGTGTCAGTGAATAGTCATTATTTTCTTTCAGTAAAGCCATAACATAGATTCCCTTGGGATATTACTGTTCTGCACGGGGAGGCTTTGACATGTGGTGCCTGAAAAAGATTGTCTCTGTTTCATAAACAGATAAAAATGGTGCCCTGGACTGGGCATCTGTCTTTCAGTTTTGCTCTATTGCTGGAAAGAGACACCATGGTGAAGTCAACTTGCTTACAGTTACCGAGAGTGAGTCCATGGTCATCATAGCATAGCAGAGAGTGCTGTAGTAGGCAGGCATGCACAGCAGTAGCTGAGAGCTTACATCTTACCCACACACAGAGGGCAGAGAAACAGAGACTGGGTGTGGTATGGGCTTTTGAAACCTCAAAGCCCACCCCCTAATGACACCTTTTCTCCAAGCAGGCCACGCCTCCTAGCCTTCCTAAATAATCCACTGGGAACCAGACATTCAAATATATGAGCATATGAGGCCATTCTCATTCAAATACCACAGCCTGTACTGCGCACCTTGCTTCCAGCATTCAGAATTCTGAGACAAGAGGATCACTGTGAGTTCAAGGGCAATCTGGGCTATTGAGTGAGACCCTACCCTGACTCCAAAAATGAAAAGGATTGGTGAGATGCCACAGCCAGAAGAGATACTTGGTGTTAACCTGGCGATTTGAGTTCTATCCCAAGACCCCACACGACAGAAGGGACAAACTGATTCCTGTGGTGCAGATGCATCCGCACATATGCACACAAATAAGAATGAAAAGAAAATGGTACTCAACCATGATTTGCAGTAGAGTCAACATTTAAGTAGAATAAAGTAGGAAAGGGCTGCCTTTCCATACTGACGTATGACTTACTTCATGATTTACTTAAGGCATGCACTGGCACAGTTCATACTGTGGAAATGAAAGCCGTCTACAGATTCAATACAATCTCCATCAAAATCCCAGTGGTATTTCTTGTGCAGAACAAGAAAAATACCTCCCTAATTCATATGGAAGTAACAGAGATTCAAAATAAAGAAATCCTAAGAAGAAATAACAATGTCTATTGTTTCGGATTTAGGAAGTGACAATGGCCAGTGTTTGAAGTTAGGAACTGGTATATATGACCAAATCCTTTCCTCGGTCAGGTGAGGCACCTGCCTTAGCCTTTGTTGTAAGCCTGTTCCTATAGAGGGGAGTTCTCTGGGACATGGGCACAAACATTGAGAGGCTTATGACTGATTGCTTGAAGACAAAGGTAAAACTATCACTGAGAAGATCTGGTGTTCTAAGACCTGTCTAACACACACACACACACACACACACACACACCACACACACACGCGCGCGCGCGCGCGCGCGCGCGCGCGCCATGTCCCCCCAGGAGGACGGATGCTTGTTCCTAGAAACCACGTGTCTAGACGTCCTTTTCTGAGTCTGAGTGTTAGTTAGAAGCTTTTGAGAGGTTTATTGAAGCTTTTCTTCTCTTGTCATATTGGTTGTGTGTGTAAGAGATTGAGAATTATGTTAAATCTGTAATGTCAGAAGTTAACATATTTTGATTGATTCTTAAATACCGTGAGACTGACATGTGAGTAGTTCCTTCCACCTGAAGTTAACCTGGGAGGATTTGTGACTATTTGAGAGGGTAAAGAAAGTGTGCTCGTGAGTTCTACTAGAATCACCATCTGATGCTGCTCACCCCTGAGGGAGTAGTTGTCTCTACTGAATCAACAATCTCAGTAATAAGTGATCATGTGGGAACTAGTGGATAGCTCAGAGAGAAAAAGTGCTTGCCTCACGAGCCTGGTGACTCAAGTTCAATTTCCTAGACACACATAGTGTGTGAGAAGAGAATCAACTCTGACTCCACAGATGCATTGTGTTGCACATGCTTGTGTGCACATATGCTGTGTATGTTGGCATTTGACAACAGGCTGCACACAGCGTCTGTTGTAGTGCTTGTACCTGCACCTTAGCTTTACCCTGCCTCCCTTCACCACTCATGTCTGCGTATGCGTAAACGGAAACCCGTGCGTCTATTTCCTCAGATTCCTCTAGGTTTGTCTCCATGACCAAATCCTTTTGGTTGGTTGGTTGTTCCCTTGCCTAGCTTTTCATGCTGTGTCTTTCTTAGCTATCTCACTGAGCTTTTCCATTCTGTGATACAGGTTCCTATGTAAGAATTCTCTGGAGCAAGAGAATCAATAGAACATAGAAGAGCATTATGAGATTATGAGAAGTTGAGTCATGCAGTATGGAGGCAGGAAGTCCTCTCAGTCTGCAGTGTGAGACAGAGACCTGGGAGAGCTGATGGTAGAGTCCAGTCTTAGTGCAAGGCTGGAGAACCAGGAACCAGAAAACCATATTCCTGCCTGTTGTGCTCAGGCCCTCAGCAGGTTGAGTGAACCCCATTTGTACTGAGGAGGTCACATTATTTTTCCTCAACCCAGTAGTTCAAATACTGACCTCTTTCTAGAACATTCTCAAATAACACCCAGAAACAAACATCTAATCTGGGCACCTCTTGGCACAGTCAATTGGACAGCTTCTCTTTCCTTTGCTTAGTGCCAGTAATAGTTTTATCTGTTGAAAATATGGATATATTTTCCTGGCCAGCTTGTACTGCTAATCACAACTCAATCAAGAACATTTCTTTCCTCTTTAAGGTACTTTTGCATATTGTTTAGCAGGACTCCAGGTCTGGAAGGGAGGAAGAAGATAAGCAGTTACCTCCTTTGCCTCAGACTTCCCAAGCTTCCTCAGTTTAGCTCATGCTGGCTTATTTCAAACAGGTTACCTGTATCTACTGCTTTGTTTGCTTGGTTTGCCTCTGGACTTTACTTACTTCCTGGCTCTATTCACACACTGCTCAGTTAGGGTTTACAATCCAGTGAGGTAATCTGGGGACATAGCTGTCCTTAGGAGGAAGGTGGGCTGCTTTTCCAAGAGCTTTTGAGGGCAGGAAATGGGGAGGAGGTGTGGAGGTGTCTGGCTTCTAGGGGTTGCACTTTCCTCACTCCTTTTCCCAGTCCCACTGTGCTGCGGCTCTTCCTTCCCTCTCTCCCTCCCTCCCTATGCTTACTGGCTCTGAAGTCTTTCCTCAGGTTTTTAAGAGACCATTGTTTCCAGGACCTCTGGCAAGGTTAAGAGCATGCAAACAATACATTTCTTTTATATATCTTTAACTATTGTAACTATGGTTTTTTTTTTTTTTTTTTAAGAAGTTAATTGTGGTTATCATATATTTGTAAAATGGGAAGGAAGCCTCTTCAGCCCTGTTTTGCTCTCGGCACATAGCATCTGTCAAATTGGTTTGGCCTGGGTTGCATCCTAGCCAAGTCTTGTCCTTTTATTTCAAACAGAAATGAAGTGTGTCGTGTGTGTCCCCCTCCCCGACCCCCTTATATCAGAAGCCAGGATAGGGGCCTGGGGTCTGAGTAGGTAAAGTGCTTTCTGAATAAGCGTAAGGACCTGAGTTTTGGGTCCCCAGATGGGCCATTTGTCTCTAACTTGAGTCGTTTGGAGGTCTGGCAGCGATGGATCCTGGGAACTCATTGTCATTAGCCTAAATGACAAGTTCCAGATGCAGTGAGAGACTCTGTTTTTAAAAATAAGGTACAGAACAGTAGAGGAAGACACCTGATAGCCCCTGGCCTCTGCATGAACACTCATTCTTGTATGTGCATATGTGCACATACACAAATAGCCAGAGTATTAGCATTTTGTGTAAATATTTCAACCACTAGTAGTACAAAACCACCAAAGTTTGATGCTACTGCAATATTTTTCATATGTTAGTATTTGTCATAAACTGTTAAAATGTGCTCATGAGACATTCAAGTATGTGAGGAAATTGGGCTTCTGAGAGAACTGTAGTGCATGCACACAGAGTCCAACTAACTCATTTACAGTCAATTAATGTGCTTGTGAGTGCTTCCATCATACATGTATGCACATGTGTGCCTGACGTCTGAGGAGAGCAGAAACGGGCATTGGAACTGAGTACAGGCAATTATAAAATACCATATGGATATTGGAAACCGAATTTGGGTCATCTGCAAGATCAGCAAATGTTGTTTACCTACTGAGGCATTTCTTTAGCCTGTTATTTTTGAAGCACATTTTGCTATGCAGTCTGGGCATGCCTCAAACTTGCAGTCCTGGCTCACCAGTAGGCGTTTGTCTGTGCTTAGGATTATGTATAATGAAGAACATGCAAGCTGGTGGCTATATTGGGTCCAGATATGCATTCTTGTGAGAATAATACATTGTATGTGTGAATACAGAAAACATCGGACCAGTGTGGGACCAAGCAAGCCTGTGTCCCAGCCCCGGCGGAACATCGTAGGCTGCAGGATCCAGCATGGGTGGAGAGAGGGCAACGGCCCTGTCACCCAGTGGAAGGGGACTGTCCTGGACCAGGTGCCTGTGAACCCTTCCCTGTATCTTATAAAGTATGACGGATTTGACTGTGTTTATGGACTAGAACTTAATAAAGACGAAAGAGTTTCTGCGCTTGAAGTCCTCCCTGACAGAGTTGGTAAGTTTTTAAAGTTATTTTACAAGCATTATTTTTAAAAGTGATAATTGAATGCTTTTTGATTCTTATTATCAGTGGTTTACCTTGTATCAGACCTCAAGCACTTGTGATAAACATCACTTACAAACACAGAACTGACCCAGAGCAGATGTTCTGAAACCATAGTTCAGGGCCTGATGAAGGGTATAAAGATACATATTGACCTGTAGGTCTCCAGTCTTCCAGCTATTCAGTGTTGTCAGGGGTTAGCATCGGCGCACTGGCATGATATGTTGACTTCACTGCTCAGTCAGTCTCAGCTTTTCACTCATTGTCTGTCACGAATGGTAATTGTACTTGGAACTGCAGTGGAAGCATCCAGGATGCTTCTGTCTATTCTTCAGGAAGTTTTGAAAGTGGAAAGCTTTGATGTTAAGTCATGTGGTCTCAGTTTTGTCTTATGAAATGTCCCTTAAGGCACAAGTCTAAGTTAAAACTACTGATTATTGATGGCAGTTTTAAGTAGGATAAACACAGGTTAATGTTACTTAAAAGTATGTGTTTCAGAATATTTTCCTGCTGTTAACTGCAACCTAAATTACTGATGTATTTATTTTCAAAATTGTCTTTAAGGCATTCTGACTTGAAAAGTAAGCCCCACAGAGCTGGAAAGTCTTCTCATTTCCAGTAAAGCACAATTCTGTTTTCACAAAGTGTGATGTTTAAATTTTCACCTTTTTTTGAGACAAGATGTAAAAATGGCTAGGGCAGATCTGTAGCTCTTACCCAGACTCTTACTTGAGCCTTCCCCAGCATGGTCTCCAGCTCAGGAGCTCAAGCCTCCTCCTGTTTCAGCCTCCTGACTGACTAGCTGGGATGATGGGCGTGTGCCACACACCTGGCACCCACTCTTCCAAGTGTGACAGCTCTTGAGTACATACCTTGTACTTTTCATCTGAGGTCAGGCCTCCCACTGGAAACACAGATGTTAAGTGTCTTATTGGTACCTTAGAAAGCTGTATCCACCTTAACCACTTTGCCTTGGTTGTGTTAAGTGGTGGTTAGGAGATGTTAAGTTCAATCTTCTGACTCAGGATTTCTGTCTCTGCCTGCTTCCCAGGATAAGACTTCTTGCTTGCCTCTTCATAGGACAGAAAGAGACCATGTGAACATACCTGGCTGTGTATCATCAAGGGCAGCATGCCTTCTTTATAGTTTCTGGTGTTTGTCAGATGACATGAATTATGATTGTAAGCTAAAGCAATTTAAAGAGAGAAATCCAAATGTTGGCATACCAGCAAGATACTATGTATCTGATGCAGTTAGTAAGTAGTTGAGTGCACTTGCAGCTGGCCTAGAGCTCACTGCCGTCTTCCTACCTCCGTCTTCCTACCCCAGGCTCTGGGGGGCTAGGATTGTAGGTAGGAACAACCATACTTGACTAGAAGCTTAAAAATCTTAACTTCAGTGCTCACTGTGAGAGTAGAATCTAGAAAGTTACTTGGTTTTTGAGGAAACAGTCTTCCAGCTCACTAGTGTGTACATTGAACTGTATAGTGACACTAGAGATGGGGAAAGAGCTAGCTCAAGAGCATGCGATGACACCAGTGTGCCCAAGGCAAGGCCTGTAAGGGCCTCAGCCTGTTACTTTCCTAACATTAAGATAAGAATCGGTCCCTCTCACCCTTAGTTTTTTAGTTGCAGTGTGAGTTCCCTCTGTCTGTTGTAAAGGTCTGCATAATTCAGACCTTTCTCACACGCTCACACACGTGCACACAGGAGCCAAGCATGATCAAGATAGATAAAGATTCACTCAGAGGGCAGGATGGCCAGTGTGAAACACACCAGCAAAAGCAGTGCAGAATTTACTATTGAGAACTATCAGTACCTGTGTAGTGTTTAACACTAGCGTGTTAGGTCGTGGGGCATCTCCAGAGCCTCTTCATCTTGCAGCTGCGAAGCTCTGTAATTGCTAAGCAGCCTCTGCCTTCTTCCTGCCCAGCCCCTAGTGTCTACCATTCTTGTCTTTTAGGAGTTTGGCGACTCCATATACACATGCTGTAAATGGTGTCATAGAGAATTGCGTTTTCTCTGACTGATTCATTTCATCTAGTGCCATGCACGCAGGGCTCATTGACAGAGTAGCACGTGGCAGGAATGCCTTCCCTTTCAGTACTGAAAGTCATACTCTGATGCATACGTTAGTACTCCATTTTGTTTATCTCTGAGCCCTTCCTTGTTGGAAGCTGCTGTGAATGTACTGACTGTGACTTCTCTGAAACCTTCCTGTCCTTCTGGGTGTGAAGAACAAAACCACCTGCCTAGATGTGGGTTTTGTTTGATCATGGGTCTTCTAATTTGTATTTTGTCAGTGGAACTGCCACGGTGTTTCCTATGTTGTTGACCATCTTACAGCCCCATCTGCAGTGCACAGGGGTTTCAGCTCTCTGCCGGCATTACTTTGTGTTTTCTGTTTTGATAGTATGCATCTGTAGTTGTAAGGGTATGTAGTTAACAAGGTTGAGTGTACCTGCATGCTTGTTAGACATCTGTATGTCATCTTTGCAGAGGGTTCCTTCAAATTCTCTCTTTTTTTTCCCCCTTTGGTTTTTCGAGACAGGGTTTCTCTGTGTAGCCCTGGACTGTCCTGGAACTCACTCTGTAGACCAGGCTGGCCTCGAACTCAGAAATCCACCTGCCTCTGCCTCCCAAGTACTGGGATTAAAGGCATGTGCCACCACTGCCCGCTCCAAATTCTATTTTTTAATCATAAGAGTTTTGTTATGATGGTCATCATTGAGGAGTTGTAGTTCTTTATATATTCTTAAGACACATGGTTGTAACAGTTTGAAGAGTTTAGTGGTAACTGTTTCAGACTATGTTGCAATTGTCCTTTAAGAAGCTATTACTTGTATAATTTGTAGTATCAAATGAATAGCTAGAATTATCTGGGGAAAAACTAAGAATTGTTTTTTTTTTTTTCCCAACGTCAGATCATTATGGGGCTGGATCTCATATAACTGAAAACATGATAGTTTGAATGAGTTTGTTTTTAAAACTACACATCAACGGAGCCAAAGAAATGGCTTAGCGCTTAATATTTGCTGAGCAATCAATAGGACCACAGCCAGTTCAGACCCGCTGAACAGGACAAAGGCATCCAGCAAATCCCTATTACAGCAGCTCCAGGGATCCGATACCCGCCTCTGACCTTTACATGTATATATGCACACGTAACACGCACAAGCAATATCTTAAACACTTTTAACTAGAAATTAAGATTTCAAATATCTGAGAAGCCGGGGGTGTGGGGTGGGTGTGGGGGGTGTGCACGCACACTCCCATGTATGTTTTAAGTGTTCTGCGGGCAGAGCTCATGCTGTTTCTGGTTGCTATTGCATATGTAACACCACAAACACGTTGTATGTCCTAAGTACATTGAGGAGCAGTATACTTGCCAAGAAAGTCTGAAGTTCTTTTCGTTTTAATTTTAATAGAGAAAGCTGATGAGTGACTAGAAAGGAGAAGAACTTAGTAGTTTGGAAGGCAGTTGTCTAGAATGTGAGGACTGGAGAGAAACCCCTTATAACCTGTCCTGTTAAAAGCAGTACATAAAAAGGCTGGTAATTCTTCACCTGCTTTTTGTATAAATGACAGAGTAGACCTAGGGCTGTCCCTGGACTGTCTCATGGTCCCACACAGGTAGCCTGAAACGGCTCTAAGTGCAAGGAACAGAAATGGCCCTGCTTCGTGGGTATATCCAGACACTGCCCAGGGCAGCAACTCCATAAAACAAAATAGCATTACGTGATGTAACTGCTAACTAAGAACAGAATACGCGTTATGAAGGTGATGGTGCCACTGTCCTTAGTTGTCCTATAGGGACATTGCTATGCAAATAGCCCGTCCTCTGAAGAGAGAGGAACTTTGTCTTGGTAGACTGAGCCTACTTCAAGTCGAGGAGAGACTGAGGGACTGAAGGATGGACATTTTAAATGACAGTTTTCTTTAGGGACTATAGTGATCACTCTAGTTACTATAGAGAATACATTGTAGGCATAAGAATAACTGTTCCCAGAGCAGTGGTGAGAAGTGAACCTCTGTTTCTTTAAAAATAACAAGTGCATGTTAGGTTAATTCTTTGTATTATGTATGTGAGGGTGGGTGGGCACATGGGAGCTCAGAGGACTTCATGGTACTAGGAAAAGGCAGCATGTGCGCTATGTGTGAGGACTCTGCTCTTCTTGCCTACCAGTGAGTCTCATGCTAACTCACAGCTCAGAATGACTGCTAATCAACCAATAACAAAATCACAACTGTGGTTTGGATATAATACTGAGCAACTGAGTCCAGAAAGTAACAAAACAGATTGTTACCCATTGTAGGGCAGATTTCTTCTTTCTTCTGTGTTAGACCCTGGCATTTGGTTTGGTAGTTAGTTGCTCATCTGAGATCCTTTGGCTACTTGTTACTAATACATTGCATGGGCAAAGTTTGGTCTCCTTTGGTAAAGAGTCTTGTTGATAAACACTTGCTGACATATTTCGCTCTTTTAATTCCAGCAACATCTCGGATCAGCGATGCACACTTAGCGGATACAATGATTGGCAAAGCAGTGGAGCACATGTTTGAAACAGAGGATGGCTCTAAAGATGAGTGGAGGGGAATGGTGTTGGCACGGGCACCTGTCATGAACACGTGGTTTTACATCACCTATGAGAAAGACCCTGTCCTGTACATGTACCAGCTCCTAGATGACTACAAAGAAGGCGACCTCCGTATCATGCCCGACTCCAGTAAGTCTGACACATTGGCAACCTTTGGCTTTGGTGATTTGAAAGGAATTTGTATTTTAACTAAAATATTTGAGAGCAGATTTGCGGTGTGTTTTTTGGGGCTTTTTTTTGTGTACATACAAAAAATTTTTCCTTGTGAATCTTAAATGATAAAACAATCACTTGGAAAGGTTTTAAATTTTTAGAAACATTTCAGTAAAAAATTTTTTTAATGAGTGGAAAGTATGTAACCATGTAAGGAATAAAGTAAATCTGTTCTGTTGTTTTTAGTAGCTGTTCTATCGTAAGCCCAGTTTTACCTCTTTTCCCCCAGAGGATTTATTTTGAAGCAGATCATTGACATTGGTAATTTAACCTGAATATTGAATGTATACGAATACTGGTTTCATAAAATTGGAGCCTTGAGATAAATTCATGTCAAGGTTGCCAGACACCCATGGGCTGTGTTACATCCCGAGCACCACTGTTAGAGTCTTAAACATTCCTTTCTTTTGCCTCTAAGAATTTTTTTAAAAGTTACTATAAATGGAATTGTTTCTTATGTGATTTTTGGATAAGCCTGTTCATTCAATAATTAGTATTTGATTTGTTTTGTTTTGAAAGCATGTCCTATGACTTTGTTGCACTAATATGTGTGCCTGCTTGCCACAAAGTCTTAGGTCCTCAAACTCAGAATTTCCTAGCCCAGCCTCCTGAGTGCTGAAACTGTGGCACATCAGGCTAAACCTGTTTTTTTTTTTTTTTTTAAACCTGTTCTAAAAGGACTCTTGACCTAAGATTTTGTGGCAAGCAGGCACATTCTATTAGCAGTGTGACAGTTATTTCTATTTTCTTTAAAACCCTTTTTAAAAAGTTCTTCCTATGAGGAAGCCAGTTAAGAGGACTTACTGATGAACATGTCTGGCCTGGAATGACTGCTTTGTTTTTTTTGTTTGTTTTTAAGTTCTTGTTCATATTTGCAAAAGACCTTGTTTATATACTCTAGAATTTATATTCAGAACTGTGTTCTTTAAAAGGATTCTGCGGCCTGTAGGGAGCTGTCCATCTAAACAAGTGCTGTCGCTCTAAGGCAAGCCCTTCACATAGAGTGCTGCGTCTTGTCCAACTACTTGGTCTCATGCCTTTCCAAGCTTGTGGATTTGCTGTCAGTTGTGTGGAAGTTGTCTCCCATTAGAATAGTGCTGACCCTGCAGTAGTTCTGAAGCAGCCCCATCATTGTGGGTGGAATCCAGTCCTTTTGCTGGCTAAGTAAGCCTCAGTAGAAGGTCTGCACTCTATAAGAGTTTCTGTCAATCAGTTGGGATCATGCATTTGGAATTTCTTGGTAAACTTGGTAGTTTTCTGTGCAAGTGTGTGGTAATAGAATAATGCCACCTGAGGGAAGAGAATTTTTGAGAAAAAATATTTCTTTTTTCAGTTCATAGTTTAAAAGAATTGACCATGTGGTCATGTGCAGTTTAGTGTGTGTGTCTGTGCCAGGAATTACTAGTGGGTTTCACATTGTCATTCAGTGAGAGACTTGCTAGTGTAGACAAGTGATAAGAGCCACACTAGGATGGTGTGCTAGAAACTCCTGTCCTTCCAAATATGCCAAGGTAGCAGAGGCTGCCCTGTGTGCCCGAGACATCTGGCCGCCACAGGCCTGTCTGCTCCTCTAAGAAGAGCTTTAAAATAGTCTTGTCCCCATTCCACTGTGTTTTGTTTTGGGCACTGGTGGCTTGTTGTCATTCTGTGTTTTCCTAGGGGTAACTATAACCTAGGGCTCTTAAGGATGGTGCTGCTACCTGAGCTAGCCTCCGGGATCTGATTTTCCATTTTTCTGCCCTTGGAAGACTAGCGTTTACCTAGTGCTTACTTGTAAAGCTGGAGAATTCATTTCCATTATTCTGAAACTGGGTAGAAGATGGTTGGCTGCACTGAAGCTGAGGAGAGGAAGCTTTAAGTCTTACCTGTAGGTAGACCCCAGTGATGCCTCAGCACTGGGGATGAGCGGCATGGTGTCAGGAAGCCCTATAGGACAGTCATTTCAAGCCATTTAAAGTTAATTTTAGATGATTGCAGTTATCATTTAATGTGATCCCAAGGAGTTTGGGTTATAATATTTAAATCACTCATATATCTGTCTGGATGGGGTTCAGAAACAGGTGAGAAGTGTTTTGCTAAAGGACATCTTGGCAGTTAACTTCTGGACTGCCCTTGGCCACTTTGGTGCTGCATTCTCATAGATGAGAGATTGGGAATATGAACCATGTGCCTGAAATATTTACAGAGTAACCCTTTAAGAAAGTGTTAACTTGACCAGATCATGATGAACTCGGGATATTTTAGAAGTGTTTATATTTGCTGCAAAATGTGGTAGTGATATATCTAAATATTGATTGACTAGATTTTTTTCTTTTTTCTTTTAAATACAGATGATTCGCCTCCAGCAGAAAGGGAGCCAGGAGAAGTTGTGGACAGCCTGGTAGGCAAGCAAGTGGAATATGCCAAAGAAGATGGCTCGAAAAGGACTGGCATGGTGATCCATCAAGTGGAGGCCAAGCCCTCTGTCTATTTCATCAAGTTTGATGACGACTTCCATATTTACGTCTACGATTTGGTGAAAACATCCTAGATGTCATCACAAACTTTGCCAAATTTGTGGAACTATTAAATGTATAATTTGTAGACATAAAGACTTGATTGCTTTCCAGTTTAATGAAAGCTTAGATGTCCCTGCGAACCCACAATCTCCACCAGCAGAGCTGGTGTTGTTCTGAATAGTGCAGACTGATTCGAACACAAGGCATCTGGGAGGGGAGTCCTCCCTCTTCAAAGCATCTGTGAGAGGGGTCCTCCTTCTTCCAAGAAGGCTGTCTGTTGGGGGTTACAAGCAAGGTGGTAAAAGTTAAGCTAGTATCATAGTCATTTAAACCTGGATAGGTTGTAACCATTTTCCCTTCACTCTGACACTGTCTTATTCTGCTGCCACAATGCAAGCATAGTTTGTTATTTTTGTTACTGCCTTTTTTGAGAGATTATGTATCTATATAGCTACCTGTCTAGATCTGCATCTGTGTGCCTATGTATATATTATACACACACAGAGGCACTCACCGCTGGCACTCCTTTCTTGCAGATTGGAGTGGGGGTGATAATGTTTTCTCCAGTTCAACAGGAGTGCTTGACCCAAGTCAGTCATATTTATAATATGCCTGCTCTTTGTTTAAAATTACATTTGGGCACAGGAAGCACACAGAGACATTAAGGTTGTTTCAAAAGTCAGAATTTCTGAGTACCATTTCAGTCTGGAGGCTTTTAGCTGAGTCCAGGTATAAATTAGCCATAAACAGTCAATGACCCACAGTAGAATTTAGTAAACTGTTGAGAAATCTGGGTAAAAGGCTGCCTTCAATTCTAAGCTTTGGTTTTTTTGTGTTTTTTGTTGTTGTTATTTGTTTGTTTCTGTTGTTGTTTACTCTTTAATCGTAAGTACTTTCAAAATAGAACCCAGGTCCTTGGTTCACATGGAATAATATAGATATGCTTTTAGATGGCACAATGGTCCATTTGTTACACACCTGTCATCGGGATCTTAGTACACGGACTTAAAAGGCAACAATACACCAATGGTTTGTATATGTGATAAATTCCTGCAAGAACAGTGCATTTGTATTAGGAAAGTTTTAAGTATGGCCTTGTTGCCTTCTATCAAGTTCTCTGGGACTTTTTAATTTTTATTACTACTATTGTTGTATATGATTATGGTCAGAAGGCCTCTTCTCCCCTTCCTTACTCACTCCCGCTCCTCCTGGCTTTCCCCCACAGAAAATGTTAGACCAATATGGCTTCTTGCCTTGACCCTGTTGTGGCAGTGTCTGTTCTTGCTCCAAGTGTGCTATTCATGCAGATTTAGTCCCTCCATGGCCTCTGGGCTTTGCATGTCTATGATGTGTCACTGGAAGGTTATCCTTGCTGGTTATGGGTGGATCGCAGCTCTTCGCCATCAAGTGCATTCATGATTTGTTCCTGTGAGGTTGTGTGGAGCTGAAATAGAACTGAAGTGCAGTTGGCTAACTAGCTAGACGTCTACTTGCTCTCACTTTCTTCTGGAAGAACCCTGGTAGCTTGTCAGCTGGGAGAAAGATGGTTTGTAAAAACCAGTTTCTCATAGAGGTTGGAAATCGTATCTGTGGCTGGACAGTCTTGGGTACTGTCAAGCAAACACCAGAGGCTTGGCCAAGTGTAGTTACCTAGTTGGGGTTCTTCCTGATGCAAGAAATTATTCACAGTTCAAGGCACATGGTTATTGAATATCCATTTAGTCTTCACAGAGGCTGACCGCCTTATGCTGCTGGGTGGTCACAACTGCTCACCATGTGAACACAGTACCTCAGTTCTGTTCCTGGCTGCAGTCACCGTGTGCTCAGTGTTTCCTCACAGGTACCAGGGACAAGCTTCTCAATGCAGTGTGATATACCCTAGTCTTTGGTTCCTCTAGTATATGTGACCAGGTGTCGTCCTGCATGTAAATCTCCAAGCTGAGTCTGACTCTCATAGCCCACACTGGTATATGTGGCACAAGTGGGTGAGCGTGTCCTGCATGCACCGTTAGGGTGCAGAACATGGCACAGTGACTAGAAAGTAAAATTCCTTTTGAAATGTCCCGAGGACTGGATCAGTTACAACGTTCTGCCATTATCTGGTGACTTGCATTGTGGTTTTCTGCAAGCAACCCAAGTTAACTTTGGTTCCCCGTGAACTCCCGGTCTGGAGGAATCCAACATGATGACGGAGATGACTTTGATCACTATTCCATTTATTGCCTATACATAAGGTTGAGGAAGGGGAAGGTTTTTATTTGTTTGTTTGTATTTTAATTTGTTTTACCCCCCCCTTTCTTTTGGTGGCTTCCACCACCCTTAATGGTGACAGACTCCTCTGAGCTGCCACCTTGGGCTTCCCTTAGGCTCACAGTTCAGATCTGCATGCATTGCTTGCATTGTTCTGGTATCTGAATGTTGATTCCTCATTTAGGAGTTCAGCATTAATTTCCAAAATTCTCATGGGGCTTGTGGCAACGCGAGCCGTGAATCTGTGTATAAAATTACTGGCCTTCACTTACCTGCTCTAGTATCGTATCGTGTGTGCGTGCGTGTGTGACGTCAGGCTGCCACGTAAACTTCAGAGAAGAACTTAAAGCAGACCATCCATTTTTGCATGCTCTCTTCTAAGTAGAATGTTCAATGTAACTAACTAAAATTGCATGTTAAAGAGACCTAGGTTCTTTTTTTCTTTCTTTCAGTTTGCTTTTGGTTTCCTGTATATTTGCTTACTGTGCTGTTCTAGTGGTTGTAGGGTAAAGACGCACTGGTGAAGCAGTCGTAGCGCCGACAGGAGGTGATTCCAGTTGTATATGTCAGCAGCATTCGAAGGGACTGTGCACGCTCTAAAAATCACAGTTGCTTCTAAGCCAGATTTCATTTCTCTTCTTGTTTTATGTGCCAAACCCCAAAGTGCATTGGGCCTGAATCTCTGAACACTGTAGACCCATTAGAAAGAAGACTGCTCTGATGTCACAGATCGTAGTGCCTGAAAACACTTACACTGATTGTCAAAGAGATAAAGTCCTCCAAAGATGACACAGGAAAAATACTCAAAGCAATCATGGCCGAAATGTCTGTGTTCCTTGGGAATGCTGCGCTCTCTTTTCTCCATCATTGGTGCAGTTCGGACGAACGAGTAGAGTTCAGAGGTCTTCGTGTTCACATTTGAAACTAGATAAACGACCTCATTTTTTTGGCTTGAATTCATTTTTAATTTTAATTTTATTTTATACAATGTGTAGATGGTTCCCTGTTCTCTGCATTTAGAAGTATACACAGTACAACTCTGTTAATTCTGTAAGTAATTTTTATAATTATGATGTAACTCTATCCTTCCTTAAAACATTCAAAATAAACCCTTTATGTGCAACTTGTGGCTGTGAACTTTGTGCTGCTGTGTTGAATCTGCTTCTAAATGGGGTCCTGAAGTCAGGCAATGTTTCCACCACATAGAAATGTCAGGGTTGATAGAAAAAGAAGGAAATGGAGGTTTGCTTGGGCGGTGATAGTCATGCCATCAGATATGGGCAGGCATAGCTGTCGTCATCTGCATCTAACTGTTGATGTGTTGATTTGACATTAATGAGAAACGTTGGTTAACCGTGACTTTGAAACTTCAAGCAGTCACTGTACATAGAACTCGGTAACGTGTGTGCAGTGTTTTCATATCTTCCCATCCTTCGAATGTTGCCTGCAGTGCCTTTGTTCCTACTTAAATACCAGGCAGTGAGACTTGGTAGTGTAAGATGCTGTTAGCACCTGTGCTCTGTCCCATGGGAATCTGAATCCACACAGTAAGTAGAAAATTAATAATGTTCTTAAATAGATTCTTTTTTAGAATAGATTGGGCCTGGTTTATCCTGACTAACTGTTTAAGGCTAAGATAGGGAAATTCCTCTGCTGTAGAATAGTTGTGTTTGGTGGCTTCAGGGCTTGGTACTGCCGGGTCACAGTGAGTAGCTGCAGCCAGGCCTGTCAGAATCTGGGTTAGGGTGCAGTAAGGGGAGGGAGTGGGCTCTGCAACTCAGTGTGGCACACCTGGGTCACTATCTGAGCTGTGTACTGAAGGTACAGCCCAGTAAATATTTCCTGGAAAAGTAACAAAGTTTAGTGTGAAGGTTGGGCACTCTGGCCCGTGAATCGGGTATGTATTTAAATGAGCTGTGGAGCTCTGTGGGAGACCCGGAAGCTAAACTCTGATGATTAAAAAATAACATTTAATACTAATGAGGCTTGAGTAGGTGCTTACTTATTAGTAAGGGCCTTGCTGACCATTGCCTTGGAGTGTTTTGCTTTGTCATTTTGTTACTAGTAATCCTTTTGTGCTTCCTTTGAAGAGAAAAGCAGAGCAAGGCATGGAGACTATGTCTGGGATTTTAGGGGAGTGTGGACTTCACCCTGTGTTGTCTAGGTCTCTTGAGGCCTTGGGCTTAATCATTAATCACTTCAGTAATCGGTGCTTTAATACCTTCTGAATCATTTTCATTTAGACTTAGGAGTTGATATCCAGAAAGATCATGCATGTATGTTTATATGCCTGTATTTTGAGGTAAAGATTCATGTTAGCCCAGGCTGGCCTCAAATCCATGTCATCCTGAACGCTGAGGTTACAGGTGTGAGTCACCACCACCCCTGGCAGGAAAGTACTTTGAACTTGAGCCACAGTTTTCTTGGTCTTAGAATTCAGGCCTTTGTTTCTCTGTAACTTAGTAACTGGTTCCAGAGTTGCTCTCAATTCATTTACTCATTCAGTGGCTTTGTATGTATTCTGTGTACTTGCTAGCGTGGGTTAACTCCAGCAGTGCCTGGAAGTAGAAGGCAGGTGGGTTTGCCTTGATTTCTCCCTGTTCTGTTTGACACCATCTCCTACTGAAGCTTGAAGTCACCGGTTCAACTAGGCCAGCTGGCCGGTGAGTACTGGGGATCCTAGCCCGCCGGGGTCATCTCTCACTGTTGGATTACAGATGTTTGCAGCCACCTTCTGGATTCTTACATATGTTCTGGAAATCCAGACTCAGTCCTTCTCTTGTGCAAGACACTTTCTTAGACCATATTCTCTTCCCATCCCCTTTTGGATTTCGGACACAGGATCTCATAGCCCAGGCTGCTTTCAAACTCTCAATCCTCCTGCCTCAACCTCCTGAGTGCTACAATTATAGGCATGCACTACCACGCCTAGTCTGGTGTTATTTTTAAAGCAATGACTCCGCGAAGGGAATTTCTTAGACCCGGCATATATACTAATTTTTATGCTGAGTGGTCTGTTCTGTGCCCACACCAGTTTCCAACCTACATTGTCTCAGAGACCCAGCCCGATCATTAGCTGTCTTTAGATTGGTAAAGACTGGAGCCAATAAGCCGCAGCAGGTGAGTCTGATCTTGGCACATAAGATTACCTAAGAATGACAATCTCTGCTTCGTTAGGTGAGATGACAGCCCCTGCCCTCCCACTATGGAGGATCCTCTTCCTGCATGGCCTCACTTGCATCTGCTGTCTCAGTGGTTGACTAGGTTTATCCTGATTCTTGAAGTGTCATGGCTCCTTTCACTTTGTACCTCTTCAGAGAACTAAGTTTTAAATGTGCAGGAACTACCCAAAGTCCATCATAAGAACTGGCCGATTCAGTTATCCATGACTTGAGAGTTCTGTTTTTGTGTCGGAACTGTGGAAGCCGACTGATAGAAGGTTTGGAGGCCGTTTTCAAACACATAGACAGCTGTTGCTGGAGACTCAGGACTGGGGCGCACCTCCTGATTGTTTTTATATACAGATTCAAATATGCGAAATAGTTTGAAATTTCTTGTCTCAAACTTGTCTCCTTGGACTTTGATGATTAGAAGACATAGGACAGCCAGGAAGATGGACAGCACCTGTAGCTTGTTGATACAGTGTCCTGTGTCTTGGTGCTGTGCCTAACTCTGGGTATGTGTGTACTGGGGACCTGGGGTTTTGTTTGTTTTGTTTTTTAATTGTTTTGGGGTGTTTGATTTTTCTTATTAGTTAAGTTTATTTACCTGTTTTTTGTTCTTTAATGGGGAAAGTATTCATGTGCTACAGGTGGTCTGGAACTTTGAGGGCAGCCGTTGGCTCTTTCCTATCATTTGGGTTCCAGGAATTAAACTGAAGTTGTTGGGCTTGGTGGCAGCACCTTTACCCACTGATGTATTTTGCCAATTCTGGAGACCTTATTTTAGCGAAAACGTTGTTCAGAGTTTCCCCCTGATTTCTGTGGTGAAGTGGTTTCAACTATGGGCTTATTTCTTAATCTAATCTTTAAGAACATTTTATTTGTAGTAATGAGTGTGGGTGTATCTGGGTTGGAGTTTGTGCATTGTGAAAGTGGGTGCCCTCAAAGGCTGGAAGAGTGCTGCTTCCCCTGGAATTACAGGTAAGCAAGTTGATGTGAGCTGGAAACTGAACTTGGAAGAACTCTGGAAGAGCCCCAAATGTTCTTAACCATTGAGCCATCTCTCTCCTCTTCCCCCGCTCCTTAATCTAAATTTGACTCTTCACACAAGGAAGAACGAGAATTTTCATAGATTCTACCTGCAGAAGAGAGCGACAATATTAATTGTTCAAAGTGTCTGAGACATCCAGTCGGCACCACACCAGGGCTGCAGCCCTCAGTCCAAGCAGTCTGGGTATAGGAAAGAATGTCGCTGGGCGGTGGTGGCGCACGCCTTTAATCCCAGCACTTGGGAGGCAGAGGCAGGCGGATTTCTGAGTTCGCGGCCAGCCTGGTCTACAGAGTGAGTTCCAGGACAGCCAAGGCTACACAGAGAAACCCTGTCTAAAAAAAAAAAAAAGAACGAGTGTCATCTTGTCAGTATCTGAGCAGGCTGACGTCTCTCATGACATACATGAGGCCAAGGAGACCTGGGATCCTAGCTTTGTGGAGGAAGGTGCATCTGTTGGCTGGTGAGCCAGGCAGTGCCACCTCTGCATCTGTAATGTGTGGTAAACCTGACAGTGGGAGCATCTGGCCAGATGGCAAAAGGCAAAAGCCATTCAGGATGGAATCCTGGCCTCTAGAGGAAGGCCACATTCCTTGAGCAAGGTGCTGCAGGGTGTGTGTGCAAGGCAGGAACATGGCGCTATCCTTGACTCTGTTCTTCCTGTGCTGTATTCCCAGTCCGTCCCACAACCCTCCGCCCCCCCCCACCCACGTGTAGGTCCCAAATGGCTCATCTTTGTAGAGGTTTAATAGGTTTGTGTGCTTCTAGAAGAAAATTTACTGAGTCAAAGCTCACCTTAGATTTGGATGCTGACTGCTAAACATGGATCTGTCATGTGATTCTCCCTCTTCCCCAAACTGAAAAAACTAGCTGCTTTGTCCCTGAGTCTCGTTCTGTTTACGGATGCTTGAAGTGCTTATGTTTTTGATTTTAAAATTCTGAGGTGTAATTGTACAAGTCGCCATGTTCTTCCCCACGGGGCTTGGTGCTGTGCACTGCTTGGGTGCCAGCACTCGGCAATGGTTGGTTCTTGCAAGAGAGGACAGTTAATAGGTTGCCTTTCAAAAGGATTAGCAGTTCCACTCTTTAGAGAACACAGCTGGGAGTGTTTAAACTTGTTTAGGGTAACGTTTCAGATGTTAATGTCCTCCAAGACTCTGTCGTAAGTTGTTTCTAATCTAGGTTGACTTTAAAAATGTTTCTGACTACATTTATTTAGAGTGGAGGGCACTGTTAGCATGCTGCAGCAAACATGTGACTGTCCAAGGACAGCTCGTGGCAGTCAGTTCTCCCTCCCCAGAGAGCCATCTTGGTGGCCTTCCTGGTGTGGCTTTAATGCTCTTCAGATGCTGGCACAACTGTGTGCTTTCCTTTGACTTACTCAGTCGTCCTTTTCCCTTTGCACATCCCCATCCCTCTAAGTGTCCAATGACCTCCAACTTGTCCTCCTGCCTCTGCCTCCCCAGGTCCAATGACAGTGTGCATCACCATATTCAAGGGTTCTCCTGACCGAGCTACACCTCACCTGTGTTATTTTCCACAGGTCAAGTATATATACATAATCTTATTCAATGAAAATACTTGAATGGAACAAAATAAATAGGTACATGGCTAATCTTGCTATTTCTCCATTTCGTGTGAGTTTTAACTTACGTGTTGAAGATTACCTCCTCCCCCTCTAACACCCCCCCCACCATAATGTGAACTGGTAACGTATGGCGCTGTCTAGCCTCAGAGACAGCAGAAATGGCTTCTAAGATTTGTTTCTGTTACATGGTTTGGGAGGATTTTGTTGGCTTGTCTTTTGAGACAGTCTGGTGTGTTCCAGGCTGGCTTGAACTCCTATGTTGCTGAAGACAACCATGATCCTTCTGACTGACCTCCTGAATGCTAAGATTTTTAAGTGCACCAACATGCCAGGTTTATGTCGTATTAAGACTCAAACTAGGCCAGCACTGTCCTCTGAGCCACAGCCTCTGTGACATGTTTAGAAGTCAGTGAAGTTCCCTGAGATATGCTGAGCAACATGGAAGCCATGCTGGGGCAGCTGCTGGACTTCACAAATAAATGAATGGGGCTTTGTGAGGACTAGCCTTTGGCAGGGATTTGGTACCCTGGGCTCTGATCCTCATTTCTGAGCTCTTACAGGATTTTCTTGATCATCTCTGAACTTTTAGTTTCTTTATATGTAATAATAGGAATGTCTGTTTTGGAGAGAATAACTTATTTTTGCTAAATTTCAGAAACAGGAGTAAGGTGATGCAGAGGCCTAAGAAGCTCCTGTCAGCGAGCCACGGTGCCTGCTGTGAGTGCTGCTATGTGAACAGGCTTGCCGTTGCTAGGCTGCTCTGCCGGATCTGTCACTGCTGGAGTGGATGGTGATGTGTGACATTTGTGACTTCCAGGGTTCTTCCCCGTGTTGCACTGAGGAGCCAGTACCAGAGTTGGCCCAGCAGCTCCAGTGTGTGGCTCTTAGAAGGGCAAAGTAAAACACAAATGGTTTGCAGTGGCTGACTTAGCAGACACTTCAGTGATACTTAAAAAGCTTAGCAAAAGGGTTGGTTATCTGTACAGCAGAAGGCTGTGTCGCTAGGATTCACAGCATTCCATCAGATCCTTAGAAAAATGGTCAGGCGGTTTGCTCGCTAGGCGGTACCATCGGCGATTCCTCTGGTGCCCTGTATGTGCTATTCCTACTCACATCATGCGTGAACTGTGGAAGCTTCTAGTCCTTCCCATGACTATCAGAAAAATCCCCAAATTCTCATTTCTGTCTTTATGATGTGGAAGTTACTTTAGTTTCCTTTGTAAAGTATGTGCGTGGGGGGTGTGCCCATATTGTTGCCCTCAGTGGCTCTGATACTATGGAGGAAGACCTGCATAACCAACCCCTTTACTGTGTGTCCTTCATGACTGTAAGCCAACACCAAATTCAGCTGCCAGCCTTATCGGAGCAGAGAATCTTTAGGCCTTAATCCTTCACAAGTTGGATGCTTGGCTAGTGGGATCCTGCCATGGAGAAGGGGGTTAGGTGGGGACCTGCCGGGGTTGGAGGGAGGTCCTGCCCTTTATTCCGTGTTTCCTTACCTGATCTTTCAGCACAACTTGGCTGCAGCATTAGACTTCCAGTCATCCTTTTCTCTCGAAACTGTTCATTTTTGTGTGTTTTTCTGCCCCATTAGCCCATTTGAAAATCATTGTAGGCCTGCATAAGAGTGACTCCTAAGAACCACAAGACAGGCTATTAGGCTGTCTTAAACATTCTCCACCAAAGAAATTACTCCATAAATTAAGTTTAGCCTCCTGCAAATTCTTAGGACGTGGGTAGAGAGAAGCCATATTCTTTGCCACAATATCACGAGAATGGTTGGTGTCAGCCTCGCTGCTGAAGTTGCTCTCTTTGAAAGCTCAGGGCCCTCGGCACTGATGTCCTCCAAGCTTTTGTTAGGATGATGCCCCGTTATAGCCTTCAGCCACTATAGAAGTGCAAAGTGCCACATTCACCCAGAAGCCAGCATGGGTATTAGCATGGTGAGGCGTTTCTCACAGTACCAGCTTCTGTCTTAGTTACTTTATTTGCTGTGATAAAGCACCATGACCCAAAGCAAATTCTAGAAGGAAGGGATTTATTTGGGGTTAGGGTTCCATGGGTCAAAAGTCCATGACATCATGGCAGGGTCACAGCGTGGTAGCCGGAGCAGCAAGCTAAGAGCTCTTGTCTTGAACCATAAGGTAAACTGGGAATAGAGTGTGATTCTTAAACTTCAAAGCCTGTCACCAGTGACATACTTTCTCCAGCAAGGCCACACCTCCTAAACCTACCCACATACCCACAGAGAGCATGTATTCAGATGTTCGAGTCCATGGGGAAATCTCACTTGGCACACCTCACTGTCCCTCTGTGTTTCTGATACCATTAACTTGCTGAATGGGATTTACTGTTGCTTAGGCTGATTGACAACAGTCTTTCTGTCTGCATCCCCAGTGCAGGGGTTACAGTGCCATACCCAGTGTTTGTAAATCCATTCATCCATCCATCCATCCATCATTCATCCATCCATCTCATTTCCATCATCATTTCATAGGGTCTAGAAGTCCGAGCTCAGGCTTGTGCTTGTGTGGGGAGCAACTACAACAGCTTGCTGGCCTGCAGTTCCTTATCCTTTAAAACCACTCTGGTTTTGTAGTATCCAAGTGGGGCTGAAGAATGAGATGAGTTTTTTGTTTTTTTTTGTTTTTGTTTTTCTGGGTGCCATATTCAAGGTGACTGGACAAACTACCCTTTTTTTTTTTTTTTATATATATGTATATACTTAATCTCAATCTGATCTGAGACTCTATCCCCCTGCCTCAGCCTCTTGTCCTGGGATTACAGGTACACTACTGTGCTCAGCCTAACCCTCTTCTCCACTCCCACCTGGGAGGAAATGGTAGCTTGATGTTTTTGATGGGGATACTGTGAGATTTCGTCCAACTCATCTTAAAAAGGTTAATCATCTTGAAGGAAGCCGTTAAAGTGAGGGGAACTTCAGTGAGCCAAGGCCGTGCTGATGTTTTTTTTACAATGTAGAAAGAACAGTAGCTTTTGATCTCATTTATATGGTGCCTTAGTACTGAACTGAGTTAATTTTTTTTCAGAGTTATTATTAGAGGCCTTCAACAAACACACGATTTGTTTATTGATTTGAGGATATTATTTCCCCCTAAGAAAAGAGATTCCTTTCGTAACAATTTTTAAGTTGAAAGTAATACCTCCTGTACAAGCTTCTTAACACTAAGAATTCTTAGTTAAGAATCACTTAAGCATAATTCTGTGCTTCTTTTTTTTTTTTTTAAAAGGGGTGTGTGAGAGTGAGTGTGCAAGAAGTGTGTACTAGTGTGCTCATAAGTGCTCAAAGGAGCCAGTGGTCATCAAATCACTAGAAGCTAGAGTTAGAGGCCTTGTGAACTGTCTGATGTGAGTGCTCAAAACAGAAACCCGGTTCTCTACGAGAAGCAGGCATTCTTTTTTTTTTTTTTTTTTGGTTTTTCGAGACAGAGTTTTTGTATGCCTGGCTGTCCTGGAACTCAGTGGTAGACCAGGCTGGCTCGAACTCAGAAATCCGCCTGCTCTCTGCCTCCCAAGATGCTGGGATTAAAGGCCGTGCGCCAAACCATCGCGCGATTGCAAGGCAGGGGCATTCTTAAGGCTGAGCTGTCAGGAACCCCTTAATGGTCCTTTAAAGGCAATGCTTACTGTAAGAGCCCATGATTTGCCAAAGAATGATAACCCGGACTCAAGTAGTATGCAAAAGCAATGAGAGTTTTATTCTGCAGAGTCCTGCATCCGGTTCTTCCATCTTCCAAGATGGAGGACCCAGTGAGCTCACAGGTCCAATTTAAAGAATATAGGGGAATTCCCGTGTCATGTAGGGTGATCTCTATCATAATCTGTGGCTCTATCTCTAGGACATCCAGAACCACTGCTGAGGTGTGGGTGCTGGAACTTTGCTGGGAAAGTCTGGTCTGCTGTTGACCATGTCCTTGCCTCAGGCCAGGTGGCAGGGCAGCTCTGAGGCTGGGCTTGTCCTCTTGGAACAGATTAGGCCATGTCTACTGAACTGCCTCTTCAGACTAGACATGATGAGTCAGCCTGTCTGAACTGAACGATACCCTGTGTTACAAACCATCTGTTTGAATTCTGAGGATATTGGGATCTTGCATGCAAGCACTTTAAAACTGTGAGCTGTTTTTCAGGCCTCTGGCGTATTTGAGGTACGGCACCAGACTACCGTCTAAACAGCCTGAGCCTCAGAGCTTGATCTATGCTCAACTTATGGTGTTGGGATTCTCACATGCCTTACGCTGCCCAGGATTCACTGTGTGACAGAAGGTAATCTTGAGCTCCTGATGCTGCCACTCCCGGGTACTAGACGGCAGGGGTGAGTGAGTCCCCATGCTGGTTCATATGCTCCAGGGACCCGTGTTCCCAAAGCGAAGACTACAGGACGTCCAGTCCGCTGATGTCTCATTGTTAAAGTCCTGGAAGGTGTGCTGAGAGAGAGGAGAAAGAGCAGAGAGCTCTGTAAAGACCTAATAAGTAATTGTGAAAAGGATTCCTGTAACTATGAGCTCTGACGAGGAGGCTTAGTGTTAAGAGCATGGCTTTCTAGAGGAGTCAGGCTCGATTCCAGAGTTTACATGGTGACTCAAAACCATCTGTAATCAGTCTGGGAGAGAGTTTCTGGCCTCTGTGGGGGACGCTCACCTTGTACATCAGACAAAATAATACACACAGTTTAAAAGTGGCGAAAAGGATCATGTAGTGAAAGTAGACTTGGCCACATGACAGCATTACTGCTAGGAAGCGTGGCACACTTGAGAGGGAAACACCCGGGTTGTTCCTGCTGGTGGTTAGGTTTGGCCCAACGGGCTAGTTGCTCCCAACATGTGTGCTACCTTCAGGAGACCAGGAAAAGGCTTACTTGGTCGCTCTAGAGCCTCAACTGATAGCGAATAAAGGGTTATAAGTTAATTACCTCAAAATTCATTAATAAGGTAAATAGTATACTACTGAGTCTAGGGCCAGTGAACCCCAGTTATACCATATCCAGACAAAATATTACAAGAAAACCATAGTCAGCATCCCAGGATCAGTAGAGGTAAAGTCATGATCAATGATCTACAGGAAGGCCAAGCTGCACACAGATACCTGAGGGAACAGAAGGCCCAGCTCATCTGGAGAGGGAGAAAGCACATTTGATGAGATCTAGCATTGGTGGTAAGTCCTGGAAAAAGCTAAGTTAGAAGGGAGTTTTCTCCAGCTGGCCAGAGTCTTAAGTCTTAGGCTGGCTGGTAGCTGAGGCTCTTGCCATGTAATCCTGACAGCAAGCTTATCCATGTGGGAGGAGAGAACAGACTCATGCAAGTTGTCATTTGACCTCCACGAGAAGGCAGCAGACGAGTGAGTGTCCTGTCATCAAAGTGATGGAACCAAGCTGTGTTGTTTTTTTTTTTTTTTCCATGACACAGAAGGTTCAGAGCAGCCAATCCAAAAGGGGCAGTCGGCTCATCCCATCCCTGTTGCAACAAACCGAAAAGCTACCTAACCTTTAAAATTCAACTCTTTGAAAGTTTGTTCTTTGAAAGGCTGGTATAAGAAAAATAATCACAAAAGCAGTATACCTTAAATCTAGCAAATATTTTCATCAAGATTTGTAGTCTTATCCAAAAGAGCAGAAAGACACTTGGGACTGGCACAGGTCTTAACTAAAAGCTAAAGGAGAGCCACAGACACAGCCAGGCTAGGTTGTTTGTTACAAAGAGCCGTAGGTTGGCCTGAGGCCACCCAAGCACTGGGAAGGCCGAAACAGGAAGCTCTTGAGGTCAAGGCCAGTTCTAAGCTACATGGTAAGACCTGTCTCAAGGACCTCAGGGCTAGGCTGCTTGCCTAACATGAGCCATCTAGGTTCAGTGTCCAGCTCCTGCAGTGGGGAATGAGAAAGGGAGGGACTGAAGAAGGGGCATTGGAATAAGGGTGAGTATGTACTACTGCAGAGGAACAGTTTCTAGCCCCCTGCATTGGGTGTCTGCAGTACCTGTAATCCAGTTCCGGGGGGGTGGGGGGGCTCTGAGAGCCAGCCCTCTGGCCTCCCCTGGTACCTGCAGTCATGTCCATACACATATAATTCTAAACAGGAATACAGAAACCATTTAAGGAGGGTCCAATTGTGGCTAAAGTATTTTAATAGTGCTGAGAACATTATCAACAGCTTTATGCTCTTGAACAAAATAGGCAGCTCTCTAGAAAAAGTGGTAATGAAAAAAATCACAGTATCAAATGTAATTTAAAAGTCCCTCACACAGGCCTGTAGCTGTTAAACTAAATCACAAAGATCTGTCCACAGAGGCAGAACTAAACAAAGAGCCAGGAGAGGTGGGGATTAGAAACTGCTCTCAAATAGTGTTATGATCCTCAGCGAGATGGACACTAACGACAAAAACAAAAGCCACCAATCCCAGTTTACACTTAATTATATTAGTAGTTTTGGTAGTGAGTCTCCAGGAACAAACCTTGAAAAAAGCAAGGCAGAGCTTTCAATGGCGGAAGAAAACACAAAAAGGTCAGAAGTCACACAGGAGACCAACGTTTTTGATGACCCTGACATTTTAGATCTGAAAGAATTTTAGATACTAGACTGAATGTAGCCCAGGATAGCCTCGACTCAATGCATAACCAAGGATGATCTTAAATTTCTGCCCCTCTTTCTTTACCTTCACCACACCGAGTTTATGGAGTGCTGAGTAAGAACTCCATCCTCAGATGTACATCTGTTCTGTAGCCCTTTATTTTTTATGAAGTTCGTGTGTATATATCAAGGAGGCTGAGAGGGCCAGTGGCATTTCCTCTTTTTCAGCAACTTAGCTGTTGAAGATGACTTTGGGTTCCTAATTCTATCCTGATCCCTGGTCTCTGGCATGGTTGGGAGGCACAACAGGGCAGGGGTTGGTACCTTAGGAGCTTCCGGAAGCACAGAGAATACCCTTCAGGTCATAGGGCCTAAGCCCGAGAGACATTTTTAGCCTGAATGTTCAACCTCAGTGCCCCATCAGGACTCAAAACAACCTGGGGCTCCCTGTTCAAGGCTTGCTTGGCTTTCAGGAGGCTCTGCTTTGGAGTCCCCCAACACTGCAAAAACAAAAGCAAAACGTCTCCAGCTTCTGAGGTCATGAAGGGACCCAGCTCCCTTTCCATAGCACTCCCATATGAGTGTTTGATGTTATTTTTACTTTTTCCCCACTAAGGAAAACCATCTTCTCCCTAGAGAGTCAATTACTGGCAAGCTGGTGTTTGGCAAAGCAGAACTATTTCATGTGTTTGCGTTAGTGGGGGTGGGGAGAGCAGGTGGGAAAAGGGAAAGGAAGAGAGTGGGGTGAGACAAAAGCTTCCTGCAGTGATTCTGGTGTAGAGAGAGATGAGTAGTTTATGCTATCAGGATGCTGGTCCTGCTTTCATACAGTGCTTGCCTTCGTAGGTTGCTCCATAGCTGTTGGCTGAGTCTCAGTAACTCCCAAGAGACTGCCATCTACGCTTAGAAACTGTTTTCAGACCTGCAAGCTTCAAGTATGATGTGGCTGGAGAGAAGTCCCCAGGCAGAGCTTGGGTCCCCAGGCAGCCTATGGCCTCTTTGTAACAAACAACACCTAGTCTTAGTTAACTCAGGTCCTGCCCCACTCGGCTATGCCTAAGACTCTTGAGTCAGGGTTGTCATTTGCCAGAGCAGTAGTCTGTCACCCTGGGTTGGAGGATGAAGACAGTGACTCTAGTGAGCCTAGAAGATAGACATCGGTAAGCTGGCTGGGGCCAGAAGAAAAGGGATTGTTCAAGGAGGATGAGCCCCCAGGCTGAGTAGGACCCCTAAGCCTGAAAAGATTGTCATCAGCACACCACCAGTCTGCACTGGGAAGATGTCAAGTTCTTGGATCTGTGTAAAAATGTATCCAAACTATGTTTTGTTTGAAGAATGCCGTGGGATCTCAGACAACAAAATACATCACTTGTTTTTCTTGAATTGATGGGCCCAGTGTATCTCATTCCTGAGATAATGTCCACTAAATACCTAAGGCTAAATATGCATACTTCACATACCAATTGTGATTCAAGATAAGATGTCCCAGCACTCAATTGCACACTGTTTTCCTTGAGAAAGCCATCTGAAGTCACATGGTCCTACTGCAGAGCACAGAGTATTCCTGTGTCTGTGGCATGGCGTTTGTGGTATCAGCCATGGAAACATCATGGCACAGTGCATCTCTCTGTGCTGTGGTGTTTGTCCGAGAATCAGCCATTGATTGTTAACAGCAGTTCAGTGCCCTGACTTGATTTAGGTCCTACTAGCTTTTCTCCAGCATGCTTCTATATTATCAAGGTGAGCCTAGGCAGGAGAAAGGAGGCAAATATGTTAGTAGTGTTTCAAAAACTCTTCTGTCCCTGAAAACCACCTCAATGGGGTAATTAAAACATCAGCAAAGACTTATAAAAACTCAGTTTTTCCCTCTCGGCTCTAGGCTCCTGGAATAATGACTCTGACACTCAAAAATACAAACTCTTGGCCATAAGCTTTGTTTGGTTAGATTATAGCTTAATATCCCATTTATTCTAACCTATTTTCTACCACGTGGCTGGTTACCTCTGCTCAGCTCCCATCTTCTGTCCTCCCTGTTCTCTGGGCTCCTCCCCCTTGCTTGGCTTTCCCAGAATCCAGTCTCCCTACTGGATATCCCACCTTCTATTCCCGCCTGAGCTTATAGGCCAAGTCTGCTTTATTGACAGGTGAAGCTTCCAAACAAGAGATTCCTTCTACAAAGACTTGATGGAACACATTTGAAGACTGTCTGAGGTGACCATTAGAGGACAGGTCGTAGACTCACTGAATCTTGAGGCTTAGCAGCATGCCACGTTCAGGCAGATATCTTTGAAAACCTTTTTGACTTTTTCCTATACTCATATAGCATCAGTCCTCCTCACATAGCATTCAAAGTCAGGAAGGAGATAGAAGATGGTTTGCCAGTGGGGTCTCTGTTGTCAAGCCTGATGAGCTGAGTTAATCCTGAGACCCACATGGTAGGCGAGAACTGACTCCTGCCAATTGTCCTTTGACATCCACCTCTCACCAGACAAATAAACATAAAATAAAGTCCAGAGGACTGTACCAGGCAAGGGATTCTTCTTTTTGATGTTTTTATTAGTATGCATTAATTACACATAATAATGGGTTTATTACAGCATTTTCATACCTGTATATAGTATATTTCAGTCCTGTCTTCCTCATGAAGCTTTCTTGTCCACCTTTCATTCCTTCCCAACTAGTCCCTAGGGCATTGTTACTCTTATAGCAGGGACTGAAGCATCATTCTGAAAGAATGGATACCCCACTGACCAAGCCTGAGGGAGATGCAAAGAGCCTGTTTGTGCTATTCTGCCTGTGCATGTGACAGACTTAGATCACTGTATTTGTGGAAGACCACAAGCCCTTATCCAGTAAAGTGCTTTGGGGCTTCAGTGGTTTTGTGTGTTTCTTAAGGATTTATCTTTAATTATGTATAGATATATGTCTGTGCGTATGTGCATGTGAGTGCAAGTGCCTGCCAAGGTCAGAGGCATCGGGCCCCTTGGAGCTGGACTTACAGATGGTTGTGAGCTGCCCCATAGGTGCTAAGAACCCAACTCAGTTCACTAGAAGAGCAGCCCCCTCATCTACCATCTATCTCTATCTATCTATCTATCTATCTATCTATCTATCTATCTATCTATCTATCTATCATTCATCTATCCATCTATTTGTATGTGTTTCTAATGTTGGGAACCCAACTCGTGTCCTCTAGAAGATCATTCCCCTCATTCATTCATTCATTCATCATTTCTTAGTTTATTCTTGTGATGTTCGGAATGGAGCCCAGGGCTTTGTGCATGCTCGTCAGGGACTCCACCACTGAGCAGTACTGCAGCAGCTTATTCCTCATTCTCAGTAAGGCCAAAGTCTCCATGGCTGATTTTGTAATTTCTGTTTTCAAAGAGAAGAGTTATTCCATGTTATCATTTTGTTTTAAACAAGGTCTTGCTATGTCGCCCAAGTGAGCCTCAATCTCTTAGCAATTTTCCTGTCTTCTCCTCTTCAGGATTGCAGCTAAGTACCACTGTGCCCAGCCATATGTGTGTGTGTGCATGCACACACATGCACACACATACACACACACACATTTTTAATGAAACTCCTCATAGTCTTAAGACAGTGTCCCTGTGTCCCAGGCTGGCCTTGAACTCACTATGTAGCCAAAAATGATCCTGAAGTTCTGATCCTCTCCTCTACGTTCCACGTGCTAGGAATACAGGGTTGTACCAGCACACCTAGTTTGCATGGTGCTGGAGGTTGAACTCAGGGCCTCATACGTACCAGCCCATGAAGAACATAATCTGTGCTGCAGCTAGAGGGATGCCAAGGTGTCATGGCCTTTGATAAATGCTAAAGAGAAAGGAACTGGAGTCTGAAGGTACCACTGACAGACTCTTCAGTACCCAGCAGCAGTGAAGAAGAGCTAAGTCTGAATATAAGGACAGATGGGACTTCTGACCAACGTGTGTGTGCACGTGTGCGTGTGTGTGTGTGTGTATATGAATGATAGTACTAGGATTCTTCTCTGAGACAAGCCTCTTGCTGAATCTGATGGACTATGAGGAAGGAGTAAGTCAAAACATGTTTCTTGTCCACAGTAATGCCTCTCGTGATATTTTTCATTTTATGTGCGTTCTGTACTTTGGCCATACCCACCCTCTCTCCTTCTTATGCAGCTACTCGGGTTCATCATGAGCCTACATTCCAATGGCATTTATCATCTTAAGTCACCCCTCGTCCCCTCCCCAGCCCTGATCTGATTAAGTTTCTGCCCTCTTAATATTTCACTATAGGATGAACTTCTCAGCACAGTATGTGGTATTTGTGTGTGTGTTCCAGTCATGAAGACCTCACATGGTCAATTCCTGCACACCCACACCATATCCATAAAGGGAAATAACTCAAACATGAATATAAAGCCAGGAAATTCAGTGTGGTGTCTGTACCCTGGTGTCTAATTTGTTTGCTAATCAGATAAAAATTCCATAATTATATTTGTATATTCATAAGCAGTTCTCTAGAAATAACTGGGTTACTATTATGTGTACACACATTCTGGGGGATGGCTCTTGCTGAGCCCACTTAATGGCATTCTTGCCGAAGGCAGGTCAAGGAAATCAGATAGCAACGGAAGATCGGTGACTTAGCAGGATTCTTCTCCGAGTCTGATTTAGGCAGGCCCAGTATGGACTCAAGGAGGCCTACTTGAAAAAAGATTAGAAAGGACTTCTAAAGCTTGAAGCAGCAATATTTTTCACAGTCCTGGGGATGTACCCCAGAGCCCTGCACATGCTAAGCAAACATTCTAGCTACAAGCATCGCCCTGAGTCCCAATGGGATCGTTTTATAAACACAGTGGATGGACTAAATCACTCCTTAAACTCAAGTCTGTTTTCACTGCTTCTGTCTTACTTCACTCCCCAAATGCCGGATGAAGATAGTTGCTCCTGACAAGAATGGGGGAAAGAGCAAAGCACTCACAAGCCCTGTGGCTTCTGATCAGAAATTTAAGCAGTTTATGCTGACACCCAGTGACCTTCAGGCTGCATCAAAACAGAGTCCCTGTTACTGCAAGAATGAACGGTCTTTAGGTGTCTACCTTGGAAGACCAAAACGGAGACTCCCTGGTAACTTGTATCTGCGCCTACAAGCAAGTGGAATTTGAGTTAGTCTCTTCTACTCCAAACCTGCTGCCAGTGAAGCTCCTCTGTTGCTGCTTCCAGCTTCACCAGCTACTTGTGGAGCTGAACCTCCCATGGCCTCGGTGGCAGGATGAGCATTAAAGATCTTAGAGAGGGAGGCTGCTCTGCCATCCCACATTCCCTGTGATCATGCAGGGCAGGCTAAGATTAGTCAAAAGTCTGGTGTGAACTTATTTGTCCTTACTCTTGCTCCTGCCTTAGTTGAGAGGGCAGGATTGGGGGCAGACGGCAGCAGTGTGTAGCTGGGAGTGGGGTAGGGCTCAGGGAGGTCCCTTTGAAGACTGGCTGCTTTGGGATGGTCAGCAATGACCTTAAGTGGGACTCCATTGTCCAGCTCTCTGGGCACACTTGAAGGAGCTCCTGGTAGCTTTCCATACACAATCTCACACCAGGCAGATGTCCTGTGGAGTGGGATGGGGTGAGCTGTCTCTTTAGGATCCCAGCACTCTAGAGGACACCTTTGCTTTGAGTACCCGGCTCTCCACAGCACACGAGCGTGTGATGAGCAAGTTTCTGAGCTGGGTCATACTCTTTCTTACAAGAGATGCTTCTGCTTCAGTTCATGTGTAGTGTTCTCTCTCCTGCCCACCCTCTCATTCTGGAGTTTTAGTTTATGTCAGGCCCCTGCACACAAATATAAACTGCTCGTGACTCTTCTCAACTCCTTCCAGTTGTCTATGCCTTTTCTCTTTCCAAAAGTGTCATGAACCACCATGGAACAGTGCCTCAGCCCCGTCATCTTCCCTGGCTAAGCCCACTTGACCAACACACCAGATAGGCTGAGCCAGCGGGAGAAGGCCTCCAGCTACTTCTGTCTTATTCCGTGCTGAGATGTGAAGGCTGTTACCTAGGGGTTTCTCACTTGGCCCATCTGGACCCCTCTGGCCACTGAACATTAAGTCACATTCCTCCTCCCACTGGCTCTTTTCATACAATGTTAAAATACCTCCTGCCTCTTCTCCTCCTCCTCCTCTCTCCTCCTCCTCCTCCTCCTTCTTCTTTTAAAATGATCTTAAGTAGCCCAGGCTGGCCTCAAACTCATACAAAGTGGAGGATGACTTTGAACGGATTCTCCTGCCCCCCCGCCCAAGTGCTGGAACCACAAGGTCCATGCCCCCTTATAGGGAGCTGGGATGAAACCCAGGGCCTTGTGCATATTAGACACGCACTCTATCAACTGAGAAATGTTCCAGCCCCGCTTCATTTTCCTTCTCTGGATCAGAAAGCAATCTGGAGATTAGTCTAGATAGAAAGACAGAAAACAGCTAAGCAGGCGTGGGAAAGGACGAGCCCCATACCCTCACCACCTGTGTCTGGCTGAGTTAAGAGTTTTGCCATAGCTCACTGGAGACGTACCCACACAGAAACTACACACCAAAAGAACACTCCCTCACTGAAAATATCACAGGATTAAGCTACCCAGTGAACCGTGCTCAAGATCAAAACAGGCCTGGATCTTTCTGTGACCTTGAATTGCAAAATTACTTTGATTTTAAAAAGCTTTTTGGCTCGAAAGGTTTATATTAACCGAATCTTCCCCTCAGATACAAGCCTGTCTGTGAATCACCTTATGATTTCCTATAGGAAAAAAAAAATTGTGTGGCTCAGCCTGTGTTAAGAGCCCTTCTTGTTCTTGCAGAAGATTAGGGTTCCATTCCAAGAGCCCACATTCTGTGGCTCACAACTGTCTGTAACTCCAGGGGAGCTGGTGCTCGATTCTAGCTTCTACAGGCACCGGTACAACCAAAAGACACATAAATAATTCTGAAATAAACCTTTTCCTTAAAACCCCACATCTTACAAGGAATAAGACCAACAACACTTAAGTTTCCTCCAGCCTTGGTAAATGGGGAACATTTTAACATTGGAACACCAAGTGTTAAATCACATTTCCAGGGTTGACTCCTGATGCCTGCCCTTGACTTTGCTCAAGAGTGTTTGTTCATCATCAGTAAACTTGAAGTTTTGTTTGAAGCTCTGACTGTCTGAATGAAGTACTGTGGTTTCATATAGAGGCAAGAGGCAGGAGGATAACCTTTGGGAGTAAAGTTGCTCCTTCCACTGAGGTCAGAGGACCGAACTCAGGTGGTCAGGCTTAGAACTTAACCACAAATATCTTAAGCCACAGAGCTAGCTTGCTTGCCCTTGAAGTTCTACATCGAAAGCCACAATCCCTCCATGTCTCTCCAGAGTCCACTGAAGCTGTGAGAGGGGACGGTCAAGTTGGGCACCCAGGCAATGTAGAGTCCCATCACCCCTGCAGAGGATAGATTGCCTCTGCTGGAGGGTAGCTGAAGGCTTCCAGAATCAGGCTGGACTGACATTCCATAGTGTCTGTTGAATAAGCCGAGGCTTGGCAGGTGCGTAGGGGAAAAACACACTTTAACGGTTGATACGGGGATAGAAAAGTGACTACTCATGGATGTGACAGAGCTGAGGGCTTTTAGTACGACCCCACCAGGGAGAGGCGGGTGCAGCTCACTTACTGGAGATGAACAGGTCCTTGGAGGAATACACAAGAGATGGAGGAGGCTCCGGGCGGTTTGTTTTCCCTGGTGGACGAATCTCTAGACTTTGTATTGATAGCAATTGAGTTCAGCAAACCTACCTTGCGGTCACAATGGGGAAGCACAGAGGAAAACCTCTCCTCCGTTTGCTGTTTTCCAAGTACTTAGAACTCCAAACAACCAGCGCGCCAAAGTGGCATGATCTGGGATCCTGTATGCTGGTTTCCTTCACTGCTTCTAATTTTTAATAATTTCCTAAAACCCCTTTGCAATTTTTTAAATTATTCTTACTTTATGTATATGAATACTTTGCATTGTACCACATGTGTGCCTGGTGTCCATAGAAGCCGCAAGAGGGAGTGTGGTCCCTTAGAACTGAAGTTTTGTAAGCCACCTTGAGGATGCTGACAAACGAACACAGTCCTCGGCAAGAGCCCCAGCCAGCGCTCTTAATGACCCTGAACCATCTTTCCGGCTCCCACTCTTTAATTTTTAAAACACTGGTCTCGAGAGTTATTTATCTAGATCCCTAAGGTTTGAGGAATACCGGTACACACTGACCCACGAGAGTGCTTGGCAGGGAGCTGAAACTTTCTTGCTGTAAAAACTTGAGCGCCTGCGTATCTTTAACACTCGGGCTCTCCTCGTGCAACATTGAGACCTGCCCTCAATTTTCTTCCAGAACTCCAGGATATGGGCGTTGGAGGTGTACATCCGGAACACAAGAGCCCAGGCTCCCCACAGCCGCCCTATTTCGATTAGAGGCAGAACAGCCCTTTACTTTCCCCACCCCTTTCTTTCAGAGGCTCTAGGCGGATACGACAGCTTTTAGGGAGGACTCCAGCGTAAAGGCGCAATGAGGGAATGTTTTTCTGGGTTGGGAGGGCCGGATTGGAGATGGCCTGCTGGGGCCAGGAAACATTCAAGGCTTATCTGGGGCCGGAAAATTCTCCAGGGGAGGGTGAGGGGCATGGAGGGTGGTTAGAGAAGTGGGGGCAGTGGGCGGGACAGAGCCTTGGTGAGACCAAGCTCTTTTGGCTGAGGCGGGGAGGGGCTGGTGGGAGGAACAGAACTCGGGTCCCCAGAATAAGGCAGGAGTGGATGAGATTGGGCACGTGGGGTGGGATGGGGGGTCGTGGATCCGAACAAGTCTTGGGTCGCGTGCGAGCAAGACAGGCTGCCGGTGGAAGGGGCGAAGGTGGGCGGGGCGCAGGTGGAGCCGGGCAGGGCTCCGGTGGGTAGATTGGGTCTCGGGCAGGCAAGGCAGGATAAAATAGAGTGTGGGAGAGGTTGATGGCGTGGCTCTGCCTTTGGAGCGGGGCACCCAGCTGTCATCACTGCAGCTGCAGCTTCTGGAGTGGCCACTGTGCTTCCTCCTCCCTCGGGCTCACGGTGAGCTACTCCAGCGGAAGGCGGGGCTGAGAGGCACCGAGTACCGCGCGAGGCTCCGCGTCCCCTTCCAGCTGACAGGTGGCCGTGCAGCCCAGGGCTCGTCCCTCCACTGTGTCCTCCTCACGCCGGGCTCTGGGGCGATGGTGGACGTGCTGGGCGGGCGGCGCCTGGTGACCCGCGAGGGCACGGTGGTGGAGGCCGAGACGGCACTGCAGAACAAGGTGGTAGCTCTGTACTTTGCGGCGGGCCGGTGCGCGCCCAGCCGCGACTTCACGCCGCTGCTCTGCGACTTCTACACCGAGCTGGTGAGCGAGGCGCGGCGGCCCGCACCCTTCGAGGTGGTTTTCGTGTCGGCGGACGGCAGCGCGGAGGAGATGTTGGACTTCATGCGCGAGCTGCACGGCTCCTGGCTGGCATTCCCTTCCACGACCCCTACCGGCAGTGAGTGGGGACTCGGGGGTCACTCGCACCGGGCGATCCGGCTCCGGACTGCTTTCCCGCACAGTGCTGCTGTTTCAGACGAGGACCTTAACTTCCTATCCGCCTTTTTTTGCGGTTCACGTTTCAATGCGGGTCAATTCCACTGAATCTTGGTTTCAGCATCTACGGGGCTCTGGCCTGTCAGCATTTTCTGCTTTTTAGGATTAGGGTTTCAGGGATCCGATGTCTCAGGAGCCCCCGGGTCTGGTCCTAATGCTGCCTGGCATCCTTAGCTAGGCTCCTTGATCAGGGGGAAAAGGAAGGGTGGGAAGTGGGTGACCTGAAGTGGGAGCTGCGGATTCCCGCCTTGTCCACAGAGCTGCGTTGGGGGATACCCGGGAGAAGTGGGGAGGACCTCATAGCCGACGGAGCCAGGTACTAGCCATCTCTGTGGTTTCATTTTTACCTACAGCGATGGAGTTCCCCAACTATAAAGTTTCATTAGCATGGATGCTTTCACAGTACATGTAGAGGAACCAGGGGTAGGCAAATGTTAGAACAGGCAGGACTTGAGAGTTTCAGGAGAAGAACCTGGAAAGAGCGAGAGGTGGGTATGGAAGAGTCCAGATGGAGTTCTCATTGCACCCCCCCAGCCCTGCCCCTTCTACAACAGATGTCAGTTTCTGGGTATCCTCTGACTCTGGGTCCTGGGTTTGTCATCCAGTTGCGATGCTACCTGTGAGTCCTTTTTGGAAAACGAAGCAAAGCCAACTTTGAGATGTCCCACATATTCATATAACTAGAAGCCCCTTATTCTCTGTGTATATATGTCTGTATGTGTATGTGCGCGTGCACAAGTGTGCACTTATGGGTGCATGTCAATAGAGATCAGAGGACAACCTCTGCTGTTATTTCCAGATGTCACCCACCTTCGTTTTTCAGACAGGGCTTCACACTTTCCTGTAATTCACTAAGCTGGCGAGGCTACTGGGCCAGTAAGCCATAGGGCATCAGTCTCTGCCTCCTCAGCCCTGGGATTATGAGTGCTCTTTATATGGTTTTCAGGACTGAATGTATGCCCTCAGGCTTGCAAAGCTCTTTACTGACTGAGCCACCTCCCTCAACTCATTCTTTTTGGTGATTCCAGGGGAAGCTACTTAGCTGTGAGGCAGGTATGAGGCCTCACTCATGCTAATACCGTGAAAATCCCATTGATAATAAGTCTAAGTGACAGCTGATTGTCTTTGCGTAAGGACTCCCTTGAGAACCGCTTCCAGGGCTGTGCTTTAAAATATGAGTTGACTCAGTGGCACACTCAATTACGTGTAGCTTTAAAGGACACATTTGTTTTGCAGTTGAGATGGTGATGTGGTGCTAATTAGGCAGAGAATTCAGATCCCTCTAGAGACGAGGGCTCTGGGTTGCCCATCAGACTGGTAGGAAAGAAGTTTTATGGCTAAGTAAAAAGATGCACAGAGAACGGGGGTTGACCTAGTCTGTGAAAGGGTTCTGTAATTTATTACTTTTCTTATTGCTGTGACAAAATATTTGACCAAAGCAAAGTAAGAGAGAAGGGGGGTGGGGGGCTGGCTCAGCGAGTAAGTGTGCAAGTATGAAGACCTAAGTTCAAATCCCCAGCACTTAAACAAAAATAAAAACAGACAAGGCTGCATGTAACCTTAGCAATGGAGGGGCGGAGTCAGCCAGAAGGGGCGGAGTCAGCTAGATCCTGGGCCGCTCACTGGCCAGCCAGCCAGTCTAACTGAAACAGCCAGCTTTAGTTTCCATGAGAGAACCTGTCTCAAGAGAATACTACGACATCTGTCGCATCCCTCTGGCCTCCAAACGAAGCACAAAATTAAAGAAACTTAAGGTGGGGAGGGCTTATTTTGGTTACGGTTTGAAGGCTGATCCTTAGGCTGAAGCATGAGGAGGTGGGTCTCTTTGTGCCTGCTGCCTGGAGCCAGAGGACGAAGGAATGCTGGTATCGAACTTTCTCCTTCTCCTCTTTCAGTCCAGAACCCCAGCCCATACAACGGGGCCTCACACAGATAATGGGCTTCTTTTGACCTTGGTTAACCCAGCCTAGAAATCTCCCACAGACTTGTCCAGAGGTTTGCCTCCTAGATGATTGTAGACCCTGCCAAACTGACAATCAACATTAACCGTACCAGGCTCCTAGCAGCATGCTGGTCTATGCCCTGATTTCCAGATGTGGCACTGAGAAGGCACACAGTTCAGGTCTCCTGGGGTCTGCCTTTGTGCCCTGGCTGATGTCTTCTCCTAAGGGTGATTAGCAACCGACCCCAAATATGCATTGACTCCTTGAGAAGGGTGTTCCTTTGGGGACCCTATAGGTCTTTCTTCCTTCCTTCCCCCCATTCTATTCTAGAGCTTTTCTGCTCCAGGTATCAACAGATGATCCTATGAGCACAGGATGACCCAAATGGGCCTTTGAGCACAGGATGGCCTGTTCTTCATTTCCACAGGGAGTTTCCTATTGCAAACTTAGCTATCCATCTTTGTCCCTTCGTAGTACTTACTCTCCAGTAAGGATCCCTAAAGTTGCTTTGTGTGAACCAAGAAGTAGAATATTCTGAGGGGATTGCTGGAGGTGTGCCTTAAATTCTGCTGTTTCAGCTTACATTTGTAGAATTAGACCATGGGCCAAAGAAAGAGAGCCACCATTAGGGAGAAGTGAAAACTGTACAGACCATTCAGGGGGTGCTCCGGAAGTTGCTGTCTGCTTCAGTAGGTAAGGCAGGACAGGAAAGGCCCCCACCAGGAAGTGAACCAGGAAGGGACCATTGTATATGTAGCTTTCCCTTGGAGGCCTCTACTACCTACTACTGTCCCTCAGTTCCTGAAGAGCCACCGAGGAAGGAAGAGGAGGAAATTTTCTACTACCAAGAAAATCACTTACGGCTCCCTTAGACTGCTATGGCATGGCTGAAGGGAATGTCCAGAGTCCCCACCTTGTCCTCAGAATTATGCAGGTATATTCCAGTGTAGCCCTGGCCTCCAGCTCAGCAACAGATACTGTGTCATATAGCCCAGAGAGGCAGTTGTTTATTACCAATGTCTCTGAAGCAAGGTTCAGATGTCTGGCTGGTGCTGTCCCCTCTGCCCAGGTGTTCCAATGCAGTGGCTTTGAAGAGGGCCTGCCTTAGCCTGAGGATGACCACAGGAAGAGGTGTCAGTGTTCCCTGTAGGCATTGTCTCAGGTTGAGGGTTCCCTCTTATCCCCTTCTTTGTGGCCAAGTTCATCTGTCTAGAAAGAGATCCTCCTGCCTCAGCCTCCCGAGCACTAACTTTACAGACGTGTGTTACCATACATGTGGATCTAGGTCTCCAAGCAGCTGCAGATGTTCAGGCTACAGTTTGCCACTCCTATGAGAACCCTTGAAGAGCTTACAGTAACTTCACTGCAATGCTGGTTCTCATAGGCTGGGATGTGGGCAGAGTCCATGGTGCCTAGCAGGCATCTTCCCCTCCCCATACCAGCCCAGCCTCTGATCTGCTTTCTGGGACATTGCTGGGTGTTGGGAGCACCTCCCCTTTTAGCTTGGAATTGTAGAAAAGTAGACCAGTCTGGACTTCATTTCTTGGATAGACAGTGGCTTAGGGCTCTCTGATTCAGATTTCCAGTTCTCCCTGGTCTCCACTTCACAGGCTCCTGGCACCAAGGCAGCTCCTTTCTGGCACTGCCTTGTTCCAAGTCCTTTCTAGAAGACGTCTTACGTTCTCCCTGTGTTGCTCAAGCTGGTCTCAAGTGTACTAGGTAAATCATTCCTGTGCCTCAGCCTCTTGAGAGGCTGGAACTACAGGCTACTTTGGATAATTGTATTTTTAGTTCCATAAGGATTTGATCATATCTTCATCTTGAGATTTATAGAGTATAGTTGTCTCTTGGTATCTGAAGGGAATTAGCTCCTGGATTCCCTGCAACTGCTGAAACCGAAGGACCTCCGCATCCCTATATAAAATGGCAGCGTTTGTACAGAACCTACAAACAAACAGCCCCCTTCGTTTCAGACCTGCAGCAGTGCTAACCCTTTGCCCTTCTGTTCTCAGTGAACTGAAGAAGAGGTACGACATCAACGTCATCCCCAGACTCGTGGTCATCAAGCAGAACGGAGCTGTCATCACCAACAAAGGGCGGAAGCAGATCCGGGAGCGCGGGCTAGCTTGCTTTCAGAACTGGGTGGAAGCAGCCGATGTTTTCCAAAACTTCTTGGGGTGACTCTGGAGGGACCAGGGCAGGTGCTGGAAGTGTAGGGTAACCTGCCTTCAAAGAGGGCTTGACTGGTTCTCTTCTCTGTTGGGGAATGTCATAGTAGAGGCACCAACCTGTGGCAGAGAGCAGAAACTGCTCAGGAAAGAACTATGCCCACCCTCTGTGGGTCCTAGAGCTCCCTCGGAGTGAACGCTTACTTCTTATAACCTTCCTCCACCAGTGCCTAGGCTCCAGGACACGTCGGCCATGAGCTATCAGAGACCTATGAAAGATGCTCTTCCTACAGGCTTTGGTAAATTGACCTATGAGGTAATGCGGTTTCTGATGACCTATCCCATTTTAGTGATGCTTTGGTAAACATTTATTACTCGAGTTTGTAGACTATGTAATTTAATAAACCAACACTCACACTTCAAGCAGCTCTGATGTCCTTCGTTCTCCTTTCAAACCAATTACCAACGGAGGGACATGCCAGTAAATACTGTGCTTACGCTGTTCTTTTATCTGAGGGCACTCGCCACCTGTGTGTCTCATCTTGGAAGATTTTTCTAACCTTTGTCTTTTCTCACACTTTTCTTCTTTCCCTCCTTTTCCCTTCCTCTTCCTCCTTCTTTTCCCCCTCCTCACTCTTCTTCCTTTTTTTTCTTTGAATACTATTTTTTCTTTTCCTCCAATTACCGTCTTCCTTCCCTCCCTCCCTCCTTCCCTTTTTCCCTTTGGAACTGGGGATTGAATCCACAGTCCTGCCCCTGTAAGGGAAGCACGTTATCTGTCCCTCTGTGCATGTGTGCATTCTATAAGTGTACACGGTTGTGTGGGGAAGACATAGATATACACATGTGGGTGTGTGTGCAGAGACCAGGGGTTGATGTCTAGTGTCTTCCTTGACACTTCCTTGATGATTCTTTGCCTTTTTTATATTTTTTATGATTTTTTTCTTTTTAATTGTGTGTGTGTGTATGTGTGTACAGGTGCCTGTGGAGGCTAAAAGAACTAAAAGAAGGCATCGGGTCCTCTGGAGCTGGAGTTAGAGGCAACTGCGAACTGACAAGTGTGTGGTCGGAACTGAACTCTTGTCTTCTAAAAAAGCACCAAGTACTCTTAACCACTGAGCCATTTCTCCAGCCTCCTCGGCTTTTTATGTTTGGATAATACTGAGGATTAGATCATAATACTGAGGATTAGATCCATGGCCTTGTGCATGCCAGACAAGCATACTACTACTGAGCTATACCCTAAATCCTTTCTTATTTTGTTTTATTTTTTGAGAGGCCCCTCACTTAGAGTTCATTGATTCAGCTAGGGTGGCCTGCCAATAAGCTCCATACATCCCTTTGACTCTACCTCCCAGTGCTGGAGCTACAGATGATATGTTATGCCTGGCTTTTACATGGCCCCAGGGATCTGAACTCGAGTCCTCATACTTGTGTGGCAGACACAATACTGTCAGAGTCACCAATCCCAGCCCTTTACTAACTAGCCCCTTTTATTTTCAACAGTATTACAATAACCTAGAAAGAAATTAATTAGTATTTAAAGACTATAAAGTCATGCTGTGCATACTGACATGTCACTCAGTGACAGTATATATTTTCAACAGTGACCCCATAAGATTATAATGGAACTAAACAATTCCTGTTGCCTGGTTAATTCTATGATATTTTCACAGTTCTAAAATGTCATAATACTTTCAGATGTGTGTCTGTGGTTAGTACTGGCAGCAGAACAGGATCTAGAAGCACAAAAGACAAACCCCTGGGCATGTCTGTGTGGCAGTTCCTAGGTTAGGTTAACTGAGGTGTGAAGACTCACCCTGAACATGGGTGTCACTGTTCCATGGGCTGGGGTCTGCCTTGGTCACTGTTCTGCTGTTCTATTGCTGTGAAGAGACACGATGGCCAAAGCAACCCGTATGGAAGAAGCCATTTAATTGGAGGCTGGCTTCAGAGGTTCAGTCCATTATCATCATAGCAGGTAGCATGCTGGCATGCAGGCAGGTGCTGGAGCAGTAGCTGAGAGATCTGTAGGCAGAGAGAGGGACTCTGGGCTATCGATAGCCTTTTGGAACCTGAGAACCCACCCTCAGTGACACTTTTCCTCCAACAATGCCACGCCTCCAAATCCATTTAATCCTTTAAAATAGTGTCACTCCCTGGTGACTAAGCATTCACATCTGTGAGCCTATGGGGGCTGTGATGGATAGTTTCATGTCAACTTGACATAAGATAGAGTCGTTTGAGATGAAGGAACCTTGATTTGGAAAATACCTTGATAGAGTCAGGCTGTAGACAAACCTGTAGGACATTTTCTTAATTAGTGATCGATGGGGAGGGCCCAGCCCACTGTGCATGGTGCGATCCCTTAGACTAGTGGTTCTGCATTCTATAAGAAAGCAGGCTGAGCCAGCCATGAGGAGCAAGCTACTAGGCAGCATCCCTCCATGGGCTCTGCATCTGCCCCTGCCTCCAGCTTCCTGCTCTGTTACAGTTCCTGTCCTGATTTCTTTCAGTGATGGACTACAGTGTGGAAGTGCTCACCAAATAAACCCTTTCCTCCCCAACTGACTTTTTGGTCATTGTGTTTCATCACAGCAATAGTGACCCAAACTAAGATAGGGGCCATTCTTACTCAGAACAACCACAGGATCTCAGACTGAATAAAAAGGGGAAAACTGAGAGCTGGAGAGTCAGTTCACTGGGTAAGGAGTTCCCTGTGCAAGCAGGTGTAAGGACCTGAGTTCAGAGCCCCAGGACTCACATAGAGCTGGGTGTGGCAGTGAGCATCTTTAATCCCAGTATTGCTGTAGTGAGATGGATGGCAGAGACAAGGGAGTCCCTAGAAGCTTGCAGGCCAATTCATGTAGGGTCTGCAGCAGCCAAACAAGTCCTTTGTCCAGGTAGAAGGTGAGGGCCGATACCCAAGGTTGTCCTCTGACTTCACGCACTCATGTGAATGTGCACAGGTACAAACAGACGTACACATGAAGCTTAGAACAGAGAAAGAGGAAGTGGACTGAGCGCCAGCCGTCTCTTTGCCATCAGTAAGAGAAGGCTGCCTACAGTTCAAGCATCCAGCCTCCTGCCATGGGCACTGGCTGGCCTTGGGACTGTGATTCTCATGCATCTGTAATGCCATTCTTATATAATCTGATACAAGCGTAGAAACCTCATGACCCACCATAAGCCTGGCTTTCCTTTTTGGAGCTTGCCAGCCTGCTGGATCCTTCAGTTGGAAATTAGGAGCGAGGCACAAAAATACTGTCATGAGGCTATCTCTTGGTTTTGGAAGGAAATGGTGTTCCTGTGTGATCTATTCTGAGGCAAATACAGTGATCAGGGCAGCTCCACCTAACAGTCTTTAGTTGATCCAGGGTCTGAGGACTGTCATGCTGTGCTCCCAACAGTTTTGAACACGTGTCCTTGAAAGGTAAACATTCCTTGTGTGTGGATTTTCGAGATGTTCCTTTATATGTGAGCCATACCCTAGATTTTTCTAAAGGGTGGAAAGGACTCAGTGGATGAGCTGCTTCCCATGCCAGCATGGGGGCTGAGTTCAATCCTAGCCCCCATGTAAACAGCAGGGTGTGGTGGCACAAGCTTATAATCCCAGCACCGGGAAAGGGTCTGCCTCCACCACCTCTACTCCTGTCACTGCTGTTGCTCTGAGACACCACACTGGCTGCACAGAAGTCTGGCTAGCCAGTGAGGGGAGGGTTCAGGGGAGCTTCTGGTGGCAAAAGTTTCCAGAGAGCAGCTTTCTCCTCTGGCAGTGTTACAGCTCTTATGACAGATGCTCTCAGACAGTGGAGTAATTCTCACACATCTTATTCCTTTTGAATAGGACCTTATATACAGTTTTGGGGTGGGTTGGGGGTTTGACAGTACATGCTTCCTATTGGCTTGGTCTGAGATGTTAGGGATGCCTCATCTGCATGTGGAAGGGCTTGCTTGAGGCATTACCTCTATGTGACTGATGACCACAAATCTCTCTATGGGGAACTGTGGCTACATGTCAGGGGCCTGGTGCCAGAAGCAAGTGAAGCTTCTACTGTCTCTTCACGGTCTCTGGGGCTTCTAGCCTTAGCTCAGCCTTGCCAGGCTTCCTCTCACAGTCTACTGCCCTGAGGGGAAGTACAGACAGATAAATCCCTGGAGCTTACTGGCTCTGTGGTAGCCTACCTGGTGAGTTCCAGGCCAATGAGAGACTCTTAAAAAGAAAAATGATTGAACTAGCTTTGGCTCAGTGGGTCCTTCACCAATATATAAACTCAAAACAGTAATGTGGACAGCTCCTGGGGAATGTTTGAGATTAACACAGAGACAAACAGACAAACACACACACACAGACAGACACACACACACACACCACACACGAATGTGCACACAAAGAAGGTTCCAGGGCAGAGAAGGTGACCTCCTCCACACAGGAATGGCTAGGCCTGGGAGAGCGATGGGTCATTTACCACACTGATGTGCTTGGGATAGCTTTTAGCGAAGAGCCCTAGCCTAGCATGGCCTGGGCTCCATTTCAAGTGTTTCCAAGAAGTAGGATTCTAGTTTGCTGAGACACATTCTTTAGTATTACCATGTCTTTAACAACTAGTTTTCTGAATGTCTGCTTTCTTCTAGAGAACTATCCGACCTGTATCAGGACTTCTATTGCGAAAGCCATAGGTACTCCCTATGAAGAGAGGGAGACGTTCCGGAACAATTTCGTCTCGTGACAGCCATGCGTCTCTTTTCCCTGAACATCAGTTTCCACATTTATCACCCTACTCCCCTTAGTGTGTCCCAGACCAGCAGCATCATGTGCACATGTGCAGCAGGGGGGCAAGCTGAGCCAAACAGACCCTCATCTAGGTGGAGCCTACTGGTGAGTCATGAACCATCGAATGTGAGCAAGTGTCTCACATTTAATGACAAGCCAGGCTACTCTGGTCACTGCAGTCCTGGGATGGGTTGGGCTTCTCCTCTGCCAGAGATTTCTTCCTTCAGATTACATCCAAACCCCTACAAGGACCTGGAAGCTATGTTCTCAGGAAATTCTTCACAGATTAAAGAGTGTCTTATCACTCAGCAGTCTCTATTATTGTTTGTTTGTTTGTTTTAACAAGATCTCAATCATTCAATTTTACCAATGATGACCCAGTAGCCAGATGCTGTGGTGGTAAAAAGCCTGCTAGCTCAGAGAAGCAGAGAAAGCACCCAGTGACCTTCATCCTTAGCCAACGTCTTGCAAGGAATGCCTCTCTGTCAAACCATCTCACAAAACCTCCTTTAAACTGAATGTCCCTCCCTTCTACTTCCTGTGTCTCTCTATCTATCCTCCTGACTTCTGCTTTTCTACTTCCTGTGTGTCTCTCTATCTATCCTCCTGACTTCTGTTTTTCTACTTCCTGTGTGTCTCTCCATCCATCCTCCTGACTTCCCCTTACTCTCTCTGTTTTTTTTTTTTTTTAATACTCCTATGTTCACTTCCTGTCAACTGGTTGCTTTTTCTGCCTCTTGACCTATGGTTGACTTTATTTAATCCTGTTTGCAATATTCAAGCAGAAAGCTCTTGGATTAAACGTGTGTGCTAAGGCTGAGCCACACCAAAACTAGAAACAGGTTTTTCTAGTAAATAACACAATCTCAGGATTAATAGAATGATCAAATAATCGGCAAATCTTTATTGCCTATATGACTTTAGGGAAGGAGCGGTCTTGTGCCTCTGGTAAGTTTCAGGGACTTTCTGAGTCTTCAGTTGTTCACTTCCTGAATCTTATCAAGCCTCTATTTAGAATTTCCTGGGTCATCACCGGTCTTCCCTCAGAACTTCTGAGTCTGTAGAATTTATTGCATCTGAACAAACTTCCCCACAGAATGGAAATATTTAACTTGTAGGAAATTGCTACACAACGATCACACTGTGATGGCTACTCCCCTGTCTCACACTGTGCTGCATGTACACGTCACATAACATGCCATATGCCTGCCCCAACACTGCATACACACACACACACACACACACACACACACACACACACACAACACAAACACACGTCTCCGGTGGGAGGAAGAAGGTAGAAGACACAGGCTTGCCAGTCAGGAGGAAGGTGGCTCTTCTGAGCTGCACACACTTGGGTTGACTTTCATAGCACAGAGGCATGCCAAGCAGGTACCCACCACTCACTCAACACCCTGCATGCACTTATATTTTTAAGCTTTCATCCTTCCAATGTGATGTTCTATGTTAATTTTAGTTGAAAGACTATCAGTGCTAAACTATCTTCCATTTGCTAATTAGTAAACTTAATCGGCTAAGAATTTATTATTATTATTATTAACTAATTAATCATCATTATTCACATGAGAACCAGAGTCGGATCACCAGAATGTTCATGAAAAGCCTGGTCCTTTCCTTCAATCCCAGTGCTGAGAAGATGGAGACAGGAGAAACCCCAGAGCTCACTGGCTAGCCAGCCAAGCTAAACTGAGAGACCTTGTCTCAAAAAAATAAGATGGATAGTGGTTGAGGAAGACGCATGAGGTCACGTGCACACACTCACCCACCCACATGAATATATACACATTATTATTCTAAGTAAGTATAAATTCTAGGGATTAAGGCTTCATGACTTGTAGGTGAGCATTTACAGTGAATGCATAGGCCATGCCTTTTGTCTTCCTCACAAGTCTTCCATTTCCTCATTAATTTTTGATGCCACTGTAAGTGATATACCCTCAGTCATTTTTTATGTATGTGTATGTGTGTACCTGCATGAGCTTATATGTACCATGTGTGTGCGGTGCCTGCCAGGCTCTGAAGAGGACGCCAGATCTTCTGGAACAAGCATTATAGGCAATTGTAGGTGAGCTGCAGGTTGCTGGGAACCAAACCTGAGTCCTCTGCAAGAGCAGTAAGTGCTCTTGGCTGCTGGGCTGTCTCTCCACTCCAGTCAACCTTTATATCTACCTGTGTCTTGTCTTTCTCTTTGATTCATCAGAGCGAACCCTCTTCCAGATCAAAAATTGCATCTGCCTGGTTCATGTAACTCATGCATGGTAGAAACTCTACTACTGCTGACTTACTGATCCCTTTTCAGGTCTGTACAACCTGTCAGTCTATGAGCACTGAGATCCATATTACTGAGTCTGTGTTGTAGCTCTCATGCCCATCTTTATTAGTGCATCAAAGTCGTGTATGTATGCATCTGGGACTTCTGTTGGAAAATAGATAATTTGGTACAAGAATTACGACAGGGCTAGGTGATAGCTCAGTCTGTGAAGTGTGTTTTACAAGCGTCAGGGCCTGAGTTTGATCTCTCAGAACCAATTAAAAACACAAAAAGAGCTGGGCATGGTAATCTATGCTTTTAATCTCAGCACTGGGGATGCCAAGGTGGCAGACCCAATGCTTAATGGCCAGCTACCTTAGCGTAAGTGAGAAATCCTGTCTTAAAAATAGCAAGGTGGATAGTACTTGAAAAAGAACAGCTGAAGTTGTTCTCTGGACTCCAAATCACAATCCATATGCATGTGCTTTGGCACACATGTGAACACACATACACACACAAGAGTATAAACAGGGACCTGTGTTTATCTTTCTGAATGGTGGATAGCCATGTCTGGCTACTTATGGGGTAATCCTGCTCTCACTAATACAGTCTGACACTCCACACAGTGAGACACTAATCTCCCACCAAAATAGTGAGGAGACTGAACTGTGACCCACACGGCAGCTTTCCATCGCCACAAGAGTCCAGAGACTTCTGGTCAGGGTGTGGCTGGGCATTTCTTCCAGTTTGGGCCATCTGGACGGTGTCTGCTAGATGCTTCCATGTGTCTATGGCCAGTGGGCAGGCAGGCAGGTGGGCATCTTGGTCCTTCTGCATCTTGTTTTCTGGCAGGCTTGATTGGGCGATTCTTATGGTGGCTTCAGAATCCCAAGCAGATGGAGCCCTGCTCTTGCCTCTTCTGTGCCACTTTGACTCCCATTCCATAGGTGACCTGACCAGTGTGTGTTGGAAGTGGAGCTTGGGTGGACAGGTGATTTACCTGTCCCCTTTTCTCAGCTTGACTTTGGGCTGATCACTTTTTATTATGGATGGAGAACCAGGGGAGAGAAAGGAAAGCAAGCTAAAAAGGGAAAGACTTATTGTTTTGTGTGTGTGGTGTGTGTGTGTGTACAGGCACATATTGTATATGTGCATACACATGTATATGTGTGCACATGTATGTGTGTGTCATATTTGTGTGTGTGTGTTTTGTGTGTATGTGTGTACTTGTGATGCTGGAAGTGGATGTCAGATGTCTTCCTTGGTTGCTCTCCACTTTATCTACTGAGGCAGGGTCTTCCGGTTTAACCCAGAGCTCACCAATTAGGGTACTCTATCTAGTCACCTTACATAAGGTTCCTTTGTCTTTCCCTCCCTAGTGCTGGGATCACAGCTGGCTGCCATGTCTACCCAACTTTTATGTGGGTTAGGAGGACCTGAACTCTCATCCTTATCCTTGTACAAATGTTTTATCCACCGAGCCAGATGTCGAGACCTGATCTTTTAAAATGACTTGTTGAGACGGGTCTTATGTATCCCAGGCTAGTGCCAGCCTTGCTGAACATCCAAGGGTGACTTTGATCCTCTGCTTCTTCTGCCTCCACTTACCAAATACTAGGGTTACAGGCATGTGCCTCTGTGATCTGTTTATACAGGGCTGAGATCAAAAATGGCACTTTGTGTGTAAGCTGGGCAAGCACTCTCCCTGCATGCAAACTTTCCGGTGCCTCTGTCTCACTCTGGAGTGTCAATGTATGAATTTAGGGACACACAAATACTGTCTCCTTGCAGTTCTGGTGTAGTCTGTAGCAGTTATAAATACCTCAGATAGTGCCTGGCTCACAGTGTCCCTCAGGAGATGATAACCGCCTTTGGTATTAACAGTGGCAATGTTCCTTTGGCTCTGGGGACCTTCAGACCCGTGTTAGCCTTCTAGGAAGAGCTTGTAGCTGCCAGGATTCCTGTGAATGCTGAGCTGTCCCTCCCTGGCCTTTAAAGAAGCTGAGGCTGCACAGTTGTCTGTGGCCATGAAGATGCCTGGCAACTGCTCTGTGCTCTGGCATCCGAACTCCCAGCAGGCTCCATGGCAGAGGTGACACTAGCTTTTGTGCCCTAGGGTGCTTTCCTTTCCCAAGTGACCCGTCAGCCAATCAGAGTCCATTCTACAGGGAAGCCGGTGTTTCTTCAGGTGACTGTTCTATTTTTTTGGTGTAGGAGGTAGTGAGATAAGTGAATGGAAAGATTAGGATTGCTATTAATGGTGAAATTGAATCATTTCAATCGGATTCCTTGTTTTTGAAGAGGGTTCCAGCAGTAATTGCCTGGAACCTCAGAATGCCTGGCATATCATTGTCTTGGAACAACTACCAAAGTGCCAGAGAAGACCCCCTCCATTCCCCTTGTTGGGTTTGGGGTAGAAGCCAAGAAAACTGACGTCAGATACGGAAGCTTAAAATGAAAGCTTTATTTTCTGAGCATTCAGCAAGGCGACAGGATCAGGATCTGAACTGTGTCCTCGAAGGGAGGTTGAACACTTTTTTTTTTTTTAAATGTATATGAGTGCATTGTAGCTGTCTTCAGACATACCAGAAGAGAGCATCGGATTCCATTTAAGATGGTTGTAAGCCACCCTGTGGTTGCTGGGAATTGAACTCAGGACCTCTGGAAGAGCAGCCAGTGTTCTTAACCACCGAGCCATATCTCCAGCCCCTGGAGAACAGTCTTAAAGGATGGGATCACAAAGTGGGGGCACCTGGTTTCAAGGTCCTTAATTCATTCTCCTAGACAGTGGATCTGGAGCTCATGGTGATAAGGGGACAAAGGAGTGGGTTAGCTGCATGTAGTTATTTAGGGCATAATAGGCAATTGGTTACATATTTTATAACTTCATGCACCTTGGTTTAGATAACAGCAACTAATATATTCTTTATGGATTAATAGACAGTTAAGAAAGCATTTGGAGAAGAAGGGTAGGAGTTCATTCCTAGGCCTGGGAACAGGAACTTGCTAGCTTGACCCTGCTAGCAAGATAGAGAAGTTGTCCTTGAGATGGCTGGACTCAGACAACTGTCTCCTTACAAGTTGTCCCTGACATGTCTAGACTCAGACAACTGTTTATAAACAGAAGCTGTTCAGCTATAGGAAAGTCCCTGGCTCCCCTAGGGCCTGGGACCTTGAATTTAGTTTCTCTGGATGATTAAATAGTCTGAAAATGAAATAATAGTACTTAGAATAAGTTTCTTTTGCTTGTTCCCAACGCCCGGTAGATTCTATTGGTAAATTTCTATGTGCTGTTTGAACTCACTGAGAACCTGGCTCTTGAAAGCAGGATTGGCTCCTGACCCTACTTCAGACCTAAGTATGTTTGTCTCAAAGTAACCTCTAAGGTCCCTTGTTTAGGGATGGCCTTCCTCTCCTACCCCCAACTCCATGACAGGAGGAAAGAATGGCAAAAGAGCCCAACAGTGAAAACACTGTGCCCTTGAGAACAGCTGAAAAGTGACTCATTACTATTGTTTATCCTGGGATAGAGAAGTGCCCGAAGTGGGAAGGGGAAGCCGGAAGCTCAGCTCTGGGATGCTCAGGCATGGAGAAGACTCTCCCTGAGAGCTGACTGCCTCAACTCCCAACTTGAGTCCGGCTGGATGTCATAAGCACCTGTTTGATAATACTATCTCTGTTGTCATTTATCCTTTTCCCTAGAAGCCTCACCTGAGGGGACTCTATTGGGAACTCCAGCTGGCTGCTAAAGTAGCTTCCTCAATCTGTTTCTGCAGGATGTTTTAAGTGCCTGATTTGGCCCTTCCTTCCTTCCTTCCTTCCTTCCTTCCTTCCTTCCTTCCTTCCTTCCTTCCTTCCTTTAGTTTGTCTTTTCTATCCATCACTTGCTACTTATTCTTTTACGTTGGCTTCATATATACATAAACTCACTCATTCAAAATTCAAAGTATAGTTATCATAGATCATTCTGTGAACCTTACAGAACATCCCTTATCCACACATTCTCTTTTTAGATCTGAGCAGGAACAAGATTTGAAACCGCATGTTAATCTGCCCTGAGATGGACCCCCTCTCTGGGCCCCGCTCTGCATCACTGAGTGGGGTGACTCAATGGAGACATCAGTTAACACAGGCACTCCCACTTGGGAGGATCAGATGATGGGTGGTACTGATATGGTACTGGCTCAGGGTGGAGGCTAGACTTCCTGGTGTTGGGGTTTGCTGGTGATGTTACCGCTGCTGGGCTGCTGGTCGTTCAGCAATTTCCTGTGAGTTGAGACATTCCATTCTGAAGGGAAGTTTGTGAAGACTCAGGAAGTTCTATAAGGAGGTTTGTTGAGACTCAGGAAATAAACAATGCAGAAGCCGGAGGAAATCCCTAAAACTGACTAGATACAAAAGATTCCTCTAATCTTAAGGTATATAAATAGTAAGGACTGCAGTGGAGACTTGGAGCAACAGAACCACCTGGAAGAGACTTTCTGGTCTGTCAGCTGCCTGGAGGCTGTGCAGAGAGGCCCAGTTCTACAGCTTTCATGAGTCATCACACAATCCTGTTGACCTAAGTTTGATCCCCAGAACCCAAATGGTAGAGGGAGAGAATGGCTTTGTACAAGTGTTCTTTCGGTGACTCAGCCTCCTTGAAGTCATCTGTGCTCCTGCAAGTAACTACAAATAACTCACTGACTCACCACTGTGTTTGACTTTAGTAGTATTGATACCTTAGTCTATTATCCGTTTCCCTTCTACAATGAGTAGACATTTGCATCTCATCTCCTTATGAAAAGTATAACAGGATACTACTGTGCATCAATTTGTGACCCTTCCCATTCTTGGAACATATATCTCCAATGTATATCTAGTGGGGCTATAACTGCACTGTAAAATGTTTTACTACAAAACATAAAATAGTCATTTAATATTCTCCGGCATTGCTGCTAAAATAACTAACTAGAAACATCAGAAAGGTTGTAAATGGACATAGTTCAAACTATGGCTCATTTTTGGGGGGAGGGCACAACTCCCTAGTGTGTGAGGGAATTGTCCCCCCGACCCATTCCATCATATATTCTGTATTTAGGCCTGTACTCAAACTAAGGATCCTGAGATGGAGTCTTTTAGGAGGTCATCCAGGTTAAATGAGGTTAGGATTGTGAGGTCTTCATCCTCTAGGATTGGTGTGTTTATAAAAAGAGAAATGGGTTTCCGGGATTGCTTAGTGGGCAAAGACACAGGTTACCAAGCCTGATGACATAGTTTGATCCACAGAACCCACACAGTGGAGGGAGAAAGCTACTTTCCACAAGTCATTCTCCACATGAACACCATGATGTGTGCATCCTCCCTGCCCCCAGATAAATACAGGCAAACCTAATGGTGTCTTGCTCTTCAACTCCTAATTTCTAGAATGTTCCTAAATAAATCCCTGTTGCTGAAGCTCTTGTGGAGTTTCTGGCGTAATGCTGTGGCAGTGTAAGCAAGCTGATACAATCTTCTAACATCCGGGGAGCAACACAACCCAAATCTGGGGCAAAGAGAGCACCATCAACCCTCTCCTTATGCCCAATCGTCTGAGCACCGGCTGGCTCTGTTTCCAGAGGCTCCAGGAATCAGAGACTCTACCTCTGGCTGTCCTGCACCACAGGAAAGGGCATCTATGAGCTGGCCCAACAGAAAATGCCTCCGTCGGTTTTCTCCCATTTCGTTTGGTTTTCTGTTTGAGAAAGGTCTCATGTAGCCCAGGCTGGCCTTGAACTCAATAAATAGCTGAGTATGACCTTGCACCTCAGTTTCTCCTCCTTTACCTCCTGTGTCCTGGGGTTACAGGTATGCACTGCTATGCTCTTTTTATGTGGTGATGAAACTCTCACCCAGAGCAAGCTCAGGACCAACGGAGATACATCCCTGTTTCATTTCTTAAGGGGTTCAGAGGTGGGTCCTGCTGAAGGAAGTTGTCTTAGGGTTTTACTGCTGTGAGCAGACACCATGACCAAGGCAACTCTTACAAGGACAACATTTAATTGGGACTGACTTACAGATTCAGAGGTTCAGTCCATTACATCAAGGTGGGAGCATGGCATGGTGCAGGAGGAGCTGAGACTTCTACATCTTGTTCTGAATGCAAACAGGAGAAGACTGACTTCCAGACAGCTAGGATGAGGGTCTTAAAGCCCACGCTCACAGTGACGCACCTACTCCAACAAGGCCACACCTCTAATAGTTACACTCCCTGAGCCAAGCATACACAAACCATCACAGAAGTGAACCCGTTCCCAGTGAAAACTCCAATATTATTCAACTCCATTAAGTAAACTCATTATATCCCATTCTCAGATGATGAGATGAAAGTCACCACACATAGGGTGGTGCATCAAACTGTTAATAACCAGAAAGCAAGAGTACATGCTCGCTGATAACCATTTCCTCAAGTTATTTGAGACAGACACACTTAGAGCCCACACCCAGCCGAGGTTCTGAGAGCCACACTGCCTTGGAAAATGACCGATCCTGTACAATTGTCCTAGACACCCTTTCCCTCAGAAGTTACATTCGCTGGAATCCAGACAGATGTGGTGGTTTATGCAGACTTCTCTCCAGAAGCCACATCTGATCTCCCCGTGCAGTACCATGTTTCTCAGTTGTCATGTATGTCTAGCATTCCATGGGTATGTGATACAGGCAACCCAGAGTCTTAACCAGGTGCCTGGGGAAACTGAGCTTGGACTGTATCATATTAAACAAGGTCACACAAACTCAGAAACAAAGAAAAACCATGTTCTCTCTTATATGTGAATTGTAGCAAATGTATGCATACTTGTAAACAAATGTACATGTGGGTGGAGTACAGCATGAAGAAAAGACAACAAGAAAGGCTAAATTTAAGGCGATGTGGGAGGACTGGATGAAGGAATTCACCAGTTACAAAAGAGGATATAAAACTTCTTGTTCTTGAGTTCTGTCATAGATTTTTCAGGTTTCACGATGGGTAAATGCATAAAAATGTATTCAACGGTGAAAGTGCAAAAAAAAAAAAAAAAATCCATTGTGAAGTGCCTGCCTCTGTTTCAGAATGGCTATTCTAAACTGTAAAAGCTTGTTGACATGTACAGTTTTCAGCCTGGTAAATTTTGGCGTGTGATCGTTTTTACTTGCAACTTTTTAAATAATAACTTTTTTTTTTTTTTAAAGTTGCGTGTATGTAGAGCTTTGTCTATGAGAATGTATGCCACATGTGTTTAGGTGTCTCTAGAGGTCAGAAGAAGGTGTTGGTTTCCTGAAGCTAAAATTATGGGCCATTGTGAGCCACCAGATGTAGATGCTGGGATCTGAACTCTAGTAGCAGGCATTCTTAATAATGAGCCCTCTGTCTAGCCCCAGAGATGGTCACTTTTTTTTTGTTTTTGGTTTTGGTTTTGGTTTTTCGGGACAGAGTTTCTCTGTGTAGCCCTGACTGTCCTGGAACTCTCTCTGTAGACCAGGCTGGCCTCGAACTCAGAAATCCACCTGCCTCTGCCTCCCAAGTGCTGGGATTAAAGGCATGCGCCACCACTGCCTGGCGAGATGGTCACTTTTAATCTTCTCTATCTTAGTCAGGGTTTCTCTTGCTGCAACGAAGCACCATGATCAAAAAGCAAGTTGAAGAGAAAGGGTTCATTTAGCTTACACTTTCATATTGCTATTCACTACTGAAGGAGATTGGGACAGGAACTCACACAGGGCAGGAACCTGGAGGCAGGAGCTGTTGCAGAGACCATGGAGGGGGTGCTGCTTACTGGCTTGCTCCTCGTGGCTTGCTCAGCCTGCTTCCTTATAGAACCAGGACCACCAGCCCAGAGAGATGGCACTACTCACAATACAATGGGCTAAGCCCTTCCCCATTGATTGCTAATTGAGAAAATGTCTCTTAGCTGTATCTTGTGGACATATTTTCTCAATGGAGACTCTTTCCTCTTTGAAGACTCTAACTTATGTCAAGTTGACATACAAAATCAGCCCATACATTTCTTCTGACTGTTTCTTTTGTGAGTGATTTCCAAGCTTCTAGTCAGTGGGCTTATATTATCATTGTTTGATCAATGTTAGACATTGTGAATTAGATCTCCATAGTGACAGATTTTTTTAATCTCATGCTTTCATACTTTTGATCATACATTCAAATACAGTTAAATCAACACTCTATACAAGATTAGGGAAGTGATATGAACATTGTTTCCTGAGGCCCCATAGAGTACATGTGTATATAGTGTGGACATTTCTGTTTTGCAGAACCGTTTTTCACTGGAGTTTCTGTTCCCCTTGTTGTCTTTCACTTGTATAATTTTCTAGCTACATTTTGTTATATTGTCTCAAAATGTTTCATTTCAATTATTTGCTTTTTAAAGTTTCTCTCTTTCCTCATAACTTCACTTCTGGAAACTTCTATAAACTCATCATATCCGGACTGTTTGATCTCTATGCCTGTGGCATCTTTTTCTTGCTCTGGCTTCCCCTTAACTCTCCCAGGTTAAAGTCAATATTTCTTTGCTCTCGTATTTTCTCAATTTTGTCCAAGATCATCTCCAGTAGCTACTCAGGGAAGGTACAGGAAAGATCAATTATGTGAAGTATGCTTAGAGGTATGAAAACATCATTAATGCTTTGTACAACTGGACAAATGTGTTGCTGAGCCTAGAACCCCGAGTTGAAAAGAATTTTTCCTCGGAATTTTCTAGGGATTAGAATCTTCTCAGGGATTCAAGGCAAACAACATCGTCACTGATCCCGAGAGGCAAAGTTTAAGTGTACCGTGGTTCTTTGCACATTCCCACCCTAAAGCTACTCAGCAGCTCACATGACCGGGAGCCAGGACCCACTGGGTCAGAACAGTCATTCTGTGTTTATTGCAAGTTTGCCTGGAGGTCTTCTGGGCACCATACTATACAAATAGTATTTGCCTTTATTATGATGCTTAGTGGCTGAGGAGATGCTCACTCAATAAGCTGTATGCCACCCAAGCATAAGGGCCTACGTTTGATCCCCAGAACCCACGTAAAAAGCTGGGCATGGGTGCACACACTGGGGATGTAAAGACAGATAGACCCCCTGACCTTGCTGGCCGGTCAGTCTGGCCTATTTAGTGAATTCCAGGCCAGTTAAAATCCCTGTCTCCAAAAGAAAACAGTAAACAGTACAGGAGTCAACCCCACTTACACTGTCATTTTCCTGGTGCCTTTTTTTTCTGTTAATATTTTTGTTAGAAGCCCACGAACCACCTCGTGACTATACTCCTTTCTAAACTGGAAAGACCCCTGGGGGTCAGTGTCCATCAAAGTAGGGATCGCTAAGGGAGGCACCCAAATACCTTGACTGGGAAGGGGTGGGGGACTTCTAGAGGAAACACAGCTGTGTATGACCAGAGCCACGGTGTGTGTGTGTGTGTGTGTGTGTGTGTGTGTGTGTAAGAGAGAAAGTCAGAGAAACAGACAGAGATCACAGTCACACACACACACACACACACACACACACACACACACACACACACAGAGAGAGAGAGAGAGAGAGAGAGAGAGAGAGAGAGAGAGAGAGAGAGAGACAGACAGACAGACAGACAGACAGACAGACAGACAGAAGGTATGCAGCCCAGACTGGCTGACTGGCCTGGAACTTACTGTGTAGACCAGGCTATCGTCAAACTCAGAGATCCTCTTGCCTCTGTTTTCCAAGTGCTGAGATGAAAGGTGTGAGCCATCAAAGCCAGTGACCAGGGCCACATCTGTAACTGGATCCCGGGTGCTGAAGAGAAGTGGAAGGTAGGTACAGGCCTCCCCAGCCTTACGTATAGCCAAGCCCTTTTCCCAAGACTGTTTTCTAAACTTCTCCTGTTTACCTCTGGCCCCTTACTGCGCCACAATGACCCCAGAGCAGATGGGGGGAGTGGGTGCAAAGCAGCTGAACAACCAAATTCCCCTCTGAACCCCCTTCCCTTCCCGCCCATGCTCTTCCAGTCTGGGATGTCACAGACTATGACATCTAAAGCCATCATAAGAGACTGGTTCTCTAAGGTGACAACTCCTATCCACACCTGGTGGCCATCCCCCCTCAACTCCCCGCCCAGGAAAGACCAGAGAGCATATGGAGAGAGTGAGAAAGGGAACTCCTCCCACTGAGAGGTCCAAAAACCTTGGAAATAAAAAAATTTCCTCCGGGAAGCAAACTGGTTCCTCAGAGGAAGCCACTGACCATGGGCTGTTGATTGGTGACAACCTTGACTTTGGAAAGATAAGTCTGGAGCTGAGGACACCTGGCTACAGGAGGTAACAAGGCCAGAATGCAGCTGGTTTCTGAACTTCTTCAAAGCCTTACCAAATATAGAGAGACTAACATAGTAGCCAATCAAAATTGTACTAACATTACTGCTCTGCCCCTGCCAATCATATTAGAAGTTACCTAATCCTTCTGGAAAACTCCCCCAGTCCTGCATAAAAGGGCCTGTGAGCCCCTCGAGTCATCTCCATTTTGATGAGTGGTTGACTCCCAAATGCTGGTAATTTCTGCAGAATAAACGCTCTTTGCCTTTGCATACTGTTTGAGTCTGAGCTCTTCCTTCAGCGATTCTTGGGCCCTAACACCACTGGCCTCCCTGGGCTGCTCATTTCCATATACATACCATGTCACATGAATACCATTAGACACATGTACGAGAACAGCAGCATGCACGCACGCACGCACGCACGCACGCACACACACATACAAGTAAACAAGGTATTAATGAATTAAAAGAATAAATAAAACAAAACCTTGCCTTTGCCAAGTGGCCGTTGGTGACAGGTCCTTCTGGTTTGGGCCTGCTTCTCACTGTAGCAGAATTCTAGCTTTAAGGGGTCAGGAACTGGATTAGGAGTTATAAGAGTGAAAGTTTTCCACTTGTCATAGTGGCTAAGTCAGAGCACATACCTAGACATTCAAACTCAAGGTGTCTGCTCTTCATCTGAGGAAGGAATTCCTTACTCTGCTGCGGGTGTCTCTAGCCTGCGGAAGTAGACAGTGTGCCATCGAAAGGAGACTGGGGGCTAGCCAGTGAGTCAAGTGAGCAAACAGATTAAGAGGTGTCGCGTCCTCCTTAGCCGGCAAGTAAGACACTACACGCCTGGATTCTTCTCTGACAACTCTTTTATTCCAGGCACAATCTTCATCCAACGATGGGGAATCCCAAGCAGCAGAAATGCATTGCTTATATACCCTTCCAAGGGGGCGGGCCAGGCAGCCTGTTCTCTCAGGATTGGTTAGGGCCAATACCTCATTAGCATAAGCCCCAGGATTGGTTAGGGCTCATGCCTCATTAGCATAAGCCCTGTTGTTTTTAAATGCAGTGTAATTGACACAGTCCGCAAAAGACTGACTGAGGCCGGGCGGTGGTGGCGCATGCCTTAATCCCAGCACTTGGGAGGCAAGGCAGGAGGATTTCTGAGTTCGAGGCCAGTCTGGTCTACGCGTGAGTTCAGGACAACCAAGGCTATACAGAGAACTCTGTCTCAAAACAAAAAAAACAAAAAACAAAAACAAAACAAAACAAAAAAGACTGACTGAGGCAAGACTGGAAGCTCTGAGTTCCCCTGGCTCAGCGGAGACACTGGGAGACCAGCCCTGTCACTTACAGCCAGGGCCCCCTGAGCCAATGCCAATTCATCTCAACACCTGCTCACTCCCTGACTTTGGACAAAGTTTGGCTCCCTGAAAGCCACTGCGACAGGCATCTGAGAGCATTCTGAAAAGCGAGCAGGGAGAACTGGAACGCAGGGCAGCCTAACCCTGCACAACCTCCTTCCAATCAGCCCAGTGACGTCACAAGAAGGGAATATGCTCACAGTGCATAAGGCACAGGTGCTTAAGATATTCTGGGACTGAAGCCCTGAAATTCTAGAACAAAGTGGTTTGTCTGTCCAGGCATCTTCCCAGGGCCAGCAGAAGACTGTGCAGCTGTGTCCCCAGTGCCTGTGTCTGCTGCTTTGGTAGTTTAGTTCCAGGCTGGAGGAATGACAGGGCCTGGGGAAGCATTTCATGGTCGGGTTCTAGTGCAAGAGGGAAAACAATCTCTTACGCTTTTGTTCCTGTGATTCTATGAAAAGACAAACAGATGTGTGGGCACAGCTCCAAGTAAATGTCCCCTGGAGCAGCAGGGACATAGATGTCCCCATTTCTTCCTCTCCTGTCCTTCAGCTAGACAATGGAGAATGTGCCAGGAATATTCTCACCTCCTTGACAGATGCAAGACAAAGAAGCAGACCTTGTGCTGGGCTTTACATGAGTCTTTAGACACCTTGAGGGAGCAGGATCTTGGGTTGACACTCTTGGGAGCCAAAAGGTTTTCCCTTTCCACTAGAAAAGGAATTTAGAACCTCCTTCCCTCCCTCTTCTTCTTCCCCTCCTTTCTCCTCTCTTTTCTCCCCTCCTTTCCCTCCCTTCTTCTGCTTTTATTCCTGCTTCCTGTTTTGCCCTCTCCCTGTTCTTTGACAACCTCTTGTGGCCCAGGATGGCCTCAAACTCAACTTGCTGTATAGCTGTGGATGACCTTGGACTTCTGATGCTCCTGCCTTCAGTTCAGAGTGCTATCGTTACAGGTATGTGCTACCACTCCTGTTCATAAGGTGCTAGGGATGGAACTCAGGGTTTGTGCAAGCCAGCCGAAGCACTTTACCAACTGAACCACACCCTTCAGCCCCCTCTTGCTTTCTTATTTAAAACTCACCCTCAGATTGTCAAACAAATAACCAGTCTTCTGTCTCTTGGGTTGGTGGAATTCTAGGACTAGGATTTCCTGCCATTCACAAGTCAGGAAGTTTTGAGGATTTTTAGAGAACACTCTACCAGCAGGGGGCCCATCACTCCAAGTGTAGAAAAGAATCCCCCAGGAGGAAGAAAAATGCAAAATACCGGAAATACAATAAAGCCGAGAAGGTCCCGTAGCTGCCTCTGTCTCCTCACGCATATGACAAGTGTTGAGGAGTCCTTTCAGCTGACAGGTCTCCCCAGATTCTTCTAATGGCTACATAGTACTCCATCCCGAGAGCCTCAGTTTACTCTCAGATGGTTAAGCATCAGTTTCCCATGTTTTTGAACATCAGATGCAAAATTCTTATAAGCATCCCTGTTGATAGACATTTTACCTTTATCTTGTAATTTCCTTTTGTCTATTCCCAGAAGTGGAATTAGTAGGCCAGAAGATTTTAAAAATATTTATTTTCTTCATGAATTTATTTATTTATTCACTTTATATCCCAATCGCAGCCCCCTCCCTCTTTTCCTTCTGGTCCCACCCTTACAAACCCCTTCTCCCATTACTCTCTCCCCTTCTCAGAGAAGGGAAGGCCCCCCATGGGTACACCCCACCCTGGCACATCAAGTCGAAGGAGGACTGAATGCATCCTCTCCCACTGAAGATGAACTGGGCAGTCCAGCTAGAGGAAGGGGATCCAACCACAGGCAACAGAGTCAGAAAGGCCCATCTCCAATTGTTAGGGGATCCACATGAAGACCAAGCTGCACAGCCTGCTATGAGTGTGTAGGGGTGCTAGGTCCAGCCCCTGCATGCTCTTTGGTTGGTGGTTCAGTCTCTGTGAGCCTCCATGGTCCCAGGTCAGTAGACTATGTAGGTCTTCTTGTGGTGTCCTTGACTCTTCTGGTTCCCTCAGTCCTTCCCTTGACTCTTCCACAAGACTCGTAAGCCCTGCCAGATGTTTAGCTGTGGGTCTCTGCATCTGTTTCCATCAGCCTATTGGATAAGTCCCTCAGGAGACAATTACACTAGGTTTCTGTCTGTAGGCATAGCAGAGTATCATTAATAATGTCAAATAAATGTCCCTCAGCTGAAGAATGGATAAAAAATGTGATACATTTATACAATGGAATACTATTCAGCTACTAATAAAGACATCATGAAATTTGCAGGCAAATAAATGAAACTAGAAAATATCATCCTGAGTGAAGTAATCCAGACTCAGAAAGACACGCATGGTATGTACTCACATAAAGTACAGGACACCCATGCTACAATCCACAGACCCAAAGAAACTAAGTAACAAAGAGGGCCCAAGGGAACATGCTTGAATCTCACTCAGAAGGGGAAACAAAATAGACATCAGAGGTGGAGGGAGGGAGGGAACTTGGTGAGACAAACAACTTGGAGGGGAACAGGGAAATTATTATTGTTTATGTTTAAGGATTAATATTTTGTATGTAGCATATGTCCATGAGTGCATGCTTGTGTCAAGATCAGAGGGTCATGCTGAGTGTTTATCTTAATCACTCCTCCATTTTATTTGCTTGCTTGTTTGTTGGGAGACAGGGTCTCTCTATATAGTCCTGTCTATAATGGAACTCACAGAGATCCACCTACCTCTGCCTCCCAAGTGCTTGAACTAAACATGTATGTCACCATGCCTAGCATTTATTTAGTGTGCATGTTTTGTGTGTGTGTAGTGTGTGTGTGTGAATGTGTGCATCCAAGTTTGCATGTGTCTACCCAAGCCGCAGCACTCATGCAGAAGACATAAGACAACTCCAAGGAGTTAGTGTGGTTTCCTGTGATATAACTCATGTGGACCTGCCCTGTAGCAAGCACCAACAGCTGCTGAGCCGTCACAGTAGGCCACTTCTCTATCTCATTTTTTTCAGGCTAGGGTCTCTCTTTAGACCCAGAGTTCAGCATTTTGGCCAGACTGGCTTGCCAGCTCCCGAGATCTGCTGTCTCCTCCCCGGGAGGTGCTTGCCATCCCGGCAGATTGTCAGTGGTTGCTGGGGACCTGAACTCAGGTGCTCAAGCTGGCTTTGCCCACGGAGCCTTCTCCCAGCCCCAGAAAAATTTAAAAATATTTATTTTTTTATTACTTATATATGCATGTGATCTTGTGAGTATGTATGTAAATGGCAGAGTCAAGATGAGAGAGAGTTGGATCCTTCTCACAAGCTGGAGTTACAGGCAATTGAGTCACGTGATTCAGGTGCCCGGAGCTGAGCGTTCCCTGAAAGAGCAGCCGGTACTCCTAAGGCCTGAGCTGTTTCTCTAGTCTCAATGTGTAAAGATGTTAAGACTCCATCTTTCCTTTCTTCTTCTCTTCCTTCTTTTTCCCTTCTTCATCCGCAACACCCATGGCTTTCTGTGGTGCTAGGGACCAAGCTCAGGGCCTGACGACTCGTTCATGTAAGACAAGTGCTCTACTGCGGAGACACACCCTAGTTCCCAGATGTTTTTTAAACTTAAAACATGTATGCTTAAGTTCTAACTGTCAGACATGTTGGTCTCATTTGTAATTTCACTGACAGCAGACTGTGTGTAGGGGTGACCTTCCTAGGGTGTGCTTTCTCTCACGTTTAGTGCTTTACAACTTAGAGGGGAAAGGCCATTCTAAACTCAGCACTACAACCTTTGTCTAACCAGCCCAAGGCCCTGAGTTCCATCTCTGAAACTGGAGGGGGACAAAAGCCACCTCACTGAGGCTCACGTCTCTAACTCTGTCCTTATTTAATGCCCGTGGCCAAACATTTACACTTGTTTGCATGTTCCTGTTTCGAAGTTCTAAGTCTTTTGCTCAGCTAGGTTCTTCTCATATAACTTGTGAACATTTGAAATGCAGCCGTCTTGGGTTCCTGGAAGGGACTGGTCCTACACTTCTGCCTGGATACGAATGTAGTGGACACTCAAGGCCGAATGTAGTAGGAAATTATGGAATCAGTATATTCTCCTACCATGCATGCCGGGGAAATAATTGCTCACATGTTCTGTTTGCTCAGTTTTCATGGTATCAGCTTTATATTTAAGTTTTCAATATATTCAGTGTTTACTTTGATGTACATTATAAACGGCTTCAACGTGATTTGTTTTCCAAAAAAGATCGATGTCTTCCCAGCTACTCTTGTTGGCTAGTTTAGTTCCTTTGGTTTATGTGTTATATTCAGGGCTGGAAAGATGGCTCAGGTATCAGACACCCTCTTCAGCCTCTGTGGCAACCCTCCATATGTAGCATGCACCCATGCACACATAAATAGAAGTAAATAAGATGAAATAAAAACGTGTTACATTCTTATCTATAGACTGCTGTAGTGGCAGGATCAGAAAACACGGTGAAGACTGTCCTCCTGGGTCTGTAAACAGGATGCATTTTTCTTGTGTGACTGTGTTACATAGCACAGTTGACCCAGGTCAGGGAGATGTATTTGCTGGACTACCCTTGTCACATGGGACTGTCTCTGGCTATACTGGCCCTGAGAAAAAGCAAGATGACATCGAAGGGGACAGATAAGAGTCAGTCAGTCCAGACATGGGCTCCACTGAATCCACTTAGTGCTGTGTCCTAGACTGTTCACAGGCCCTTTGTTTGTTTTATTTATTCTTATTTCAAGTGTATGAGAATTTTGCATGTGTACCTGTCTGTGTGCCACAATACACTCAGTGCCTGCGGACCCAGGAGAGGGCGTCTGTCTCCTGCAGCTGGAGTTACAGGGCTGATGAGTTCCTGAGTGTGAGGCCATGTTATGTTCAGAAGACAGCATTGCAAGGCATCCTCCCGTCCTCCAGCTCTGTGTCCCTTTGGCCTCCTCTTCCAGGACGTCCCCTGAGCTTTGGCTTGCAGCTTTATGTAGGTGTCCTCTCCAGGGCTGAGGACTGACTTACATTTTTATAGATTGTTTTCCCCTTGCCCCACAGCAACATTTAGTCTAGGGTTAATTATTCCCCAGAACAGAAGCAAGATTTCTGTGGGGAGCCTACCTTTGACTCTAAGATGTGTGAGGTCCCTCACTGGCTGGTGAAGACACATGGAAGTCTTGGCTCTGGGCAAGTGATGGGGTAATTTTCTAAATCTCTAGTTGGCCTTGGCTGGAGTCCTCTTGAAGAAGGGGTAGCTATTCAGCTGAGTTGTCAGAGACACCCCTCCACAGAGCTCTGGAATTCTTTTTGTAGCTCTCCCCTATTTGTCTGTCTGTCTATGGGTCTTGCTGCCTTATCTCCAGAACCACTGTATTCTCAACTTGAGGAACCCACTGGGTTCTACATGGTTCTTCCAAGCTTTAAGCCCTGGTGAGTTTGGATAACTGGCTGCTCACTACAATCCTTCACTACCTGTGTTCAGGGCAGTGAGTCTATGTATGTGTATATGTGAATATGGGCATGCTTCTCTGTGTGTGTGCATCTGTGTATGTGTACATACAATCTTGGGTACCATTCCTTAGTAACACTACACACCTTTTCTGTTTGTTAGTTTTTTGAAGTACGATCTCTCACTGTCATGGAATTTCCTGAGTCGGCTGGTTGGATAGCCAGTGAGCCCCAGGGATCTGTATCAGCTTCCTCAGTTCAGGGATTTTAAGTGAGTGCCATTCCACCTATCTATTTTAAATGTGTCCTCAAACGCAGTTCCTTATAAGGCAAGAGTTTTACTGAGCACGCCTAACTACCTCTTCTGAGAAGTCATGACTTGTAAGATAGACAGCATCACCAAGATGGAATCTGTCTGCGCTGAGGATGGACATTCATGATCTCCAAACCACAAAGCCAACGACAATGTGTATTTCCAAAAAGAAAAAATGGTTTATGCACATTTCTTTAAATGCACGGTCTAATGTACTGGTTTTCAACCTGTGGGTTGAGACCCCTTTGGGGTCAAATGACTTTTTCATAGGGGTTGCCTAAGACCATCAGAAAACACAGATATTTACATTACAACGTATAACAATAGCAGAATTACAGTTATGAAGTAGGAAAGAAAATAATTTTATGGTTAGGTGATGTCACCACAACAAGAGGAACTGTATTAAAGGGTAATAGCATTGGGAAGCCTGAAAACCACTGGTCTAAAGTTTCTGCCGAACTGGGCACACAGTGGGAGTGGATAGGTAGATGTAGGGTCTTCTGGTGCACCTGGGAAGAAAGAATCTGGATGAATGGGCACAAACCCTAAGCTCCGTGAACTTGACAGAGTGGGTTGGCTCGTGCCGGCACGGCGCCATGTTCTGTAGTCTCAGAACTTGGGAGGCAGAGGCAGAGGCAGAGGCAGAGGCAGAGGCAGAGGCAGAGGCAGAGGCAGAGGCAGAGGCAGAGGCAGAGGCAGAGAGGCAGAGGCAGAGCAGAGGCAGAGGCAGGAGAGGCAGAGGCAGAGGCAGAGGCAGAGGCAGAGCGCAGAGGCAGAGGCAGAGGCAGGGCAGAGGCAGAGGCAGAGGCAGAGGCAGAGGCAGAGGCAGAGGCAGAGGCAGAGGCAGAGGCAGAGGCAGAGGCAGAGGCAGAGGCAGAGGCAGAGGCAGAGGCAGAGGCAGAGGCAGAGGCAGAGGCAGAGGCAGAGGCAGGTAGATACAGAGTTCCAGACCAGCCTGGATTACAGTGTAAGACCCTGTTTTAGTTACTCTCCTTGCTGCTGTAATAAAACACCCTGTCAAAGCATCTTAAGGAAGGAAAGGCTTCTTTTGATTCATGGTTTGAGGGCTCATTCATCATGATATGGAAAGCGAAGGTGGAGGTGGCCGGCTCCATTGCATCTTCAGCCAGGAAGATGACAAATTAATGCTGGTGTCCAGCTAGCTCCCTCCTTTTTATGGGGTTCAGGGCCCAAGCACAGGGAATGGTGCTTTTAGGCTTTTTCCCTACCTAATCAAGAGCATCTCTCACAGGTGTGCCTGCAGGCTCGCCTCCTAGGCGACTCCAAATCCTGTCAAGTGGACAATTAACACTAATCACCACAGACACGGTCTTAAAAAGAGTTGTCTTGCCGGCAGTGGTGGCACACACCTTTAATCCCAACACTTGGGAGGCAGAGGCAGGCGGATTTCTGAGTTCGAGGCCAGCCTGGTCTACAGAGTGAGTTCCAGGACAGCCAGAGCTACACAGAGAAACCCTGTCTCGGAAAAACCAAAAAAAAAAAAAAAAGAGTTGTCTTATCCAGGTTTGGCTAGACATGCCATTCTCTTACCCAACCTGACTTCAGTTGCTAGGTGGGATGCTCCCCTGGGCTAGCAGAGGGGTCAAGCAGGTCACACAGGAATAGTCCTGAAATGTGAACATTGAAATCTGTGCTTCAGTGTGCTAACACCGCCAATCCCTCTCTCACACAAATTCAATCCCCATACATGGACAGAGAGCCAGTTCTACTGGCTTCACCCAAGGTCACCATGTTCCTAAAGTCTAGCTTGGCTCAAATATCTTTACCTACTATGGTCTTTTTTTTTTCTCCTGTGTGGTGGACCTGCTGATTTCAGTAGCTGATAGAAATCCAGGATTTATTTTTCCCAGTAGAAAATCCACAGTGGGGTGAGTGTGGCTGAAACTGCCTTTTTTTTTTTTTTTTTTCCTGCTCACTGTCAGTGCCCTCAAATACATGACCATAATTAATAATGGAACTTAAAGGCATTCATCTTGTTCAACAACCAGTGGAGCAAACAGATACAATTATAGACAGAGAGACAATATAAACAGGGCTGCCTCTTGTCCACTCTAATTCTACATATTTACAGCTGTGGGGTGTAAGGCAAATGCACCCATCCAGTAGCAACCGGATAAAATTCCAACTGGGAGATTTATAACTGCTACTGGCAGCAAATCACAGCTGATATTCTGGGCCGAGTTTAGCCCAGCGTGTGATTCTTACTCAGATCGTGCTAAATATAGACTTGGAGCAGCCACATGGAGGAACATCCAGAGAGAGAATGATCTGCCATCTGGATTTGCTATGTCTTTTTCCAACAGAAGTGAATTCTTCCCAGAGTGTGGTTTCCTTCAGATTAAGCAAGAGATCCATCTCTTGTTGATTCCTGGAGGGGAGCTCAGTTGATGGGAAAATAGAACCTCACTTATGCTTGCTTCTCTAGCACTCTGGGAAAAAAAATTCTGCTCTATCGTACCAAAAAGTCTCCCTGCACCGACACCTGGCAAAATATAATTCTTCACAAGGTTATCGTTCATGATTATTCTTATGAAGAGACTCATTAGTGAAAACTAGAAATGGTGGTACACGTTTATAGTACTGGCAGTGGGGAGGCTGAGGCAGGAGGATTGCAAGTTTGGAGCCAATCTGCCTCTACAATAAAATGTAAACAAAAACATTAATAAGGATGTGTCTTATGCACTTTCTCTACGTGCTCAGCGGCACTGCAAAGAAAGACCTCAGAGCTGTAGACTTTACCAAAACATCAGAGAGCGTCTATCTGATGGTTTGAGTAAAAAAATACCCATCATGGGCTCAGGTACTTGAACACTTGGTCCTCAGTTGGTGGTGCTCTTTGCGGAGATTATGGAACTTTTAGGGGGCGGAGCCTTACTGGAGGAAGTATGTCACTGGGAGGGATCGGGCTTTGTGGATGAAAGCAAGGCCATCCAGCTCCTGAAGCCGTTCTTTGCCCATCACTATGGACTGTGTTCCTGCAGAACCACAAGCCAAAATAAATCCTCACTTCCCTAAGTTGCTTTTTTGTCAGTATATTTCACCATAGCAACAGGAAAGAAACTAATCCATTTTGGATTGAGTATCGTGATTTGCACACCCCTCCAGCCCATTGATCATTTTCAGAAAGTGTTTTTAAGGTTTTTTTTTGGGGTGGGGGGAAGGAAGTTTCAAGCTTCCTTAACATGAACGAGGCCCAGGCCCAAGATTTTTAATTCTGTAGCTGATTAGGAGCAGAGCCTCTCCTATCTGGCATTGTGGTGTTGGTCGAGTCTAGACTTAAGCCTCTCCTTTAACCTCCTGTTCTCATACTGAGGTAATGTTTGAACTTTTCCCACTTAGGAATGGAAAGATCATTTGACTGCAAAGGAGTGAAGGAGTAAAATTAGCTGAAGGAGCCAAAGGAGAATCCATGTATGACCTGAAAGAGCAGTCCAGGAAATCTAGGGGAGACATGGGCAGAGCTGTGCTTGAGGGACAACCCACAGGGTTTGCTGACCATCTGATGCTGAATGGTGAGGGGGGAGAGGCCGGGAGTGACACCCAAGACTGGGTCAGGTTGTGTAATACTAGGCACGTAGTTAAAACTGTCAAGGAATCTCTGTAGAGATTATGAGCTATCGGAAACAAGCCAAAGCTAGTGGCCTAGGCATTTATTCATATATAAGAAGTCTCGGAGTCATTATTTCTGGGAACTTATGCACGAGTGGGAAAGCCCGTGGTTACAAATCTCAGCAGGGTAGAAGGTTTAGGGTAGAGGATGAGTCTGATCTTAACCACACTAAACTTGAGAAATCTGCCATAATTCAGTCCATGTTGTTGAGTGGGCAGAAAAACGCATGGCTCTGGAATGGAAGGAAAAGAGGATTCTGGGATGGAAACATAACACAGTTGCTGGCCACACAAAGAATAGATGGCTGCTGTTGTGGTTTCCCTTCTGTGATAAAAGCACCCTGACCAAAAGCAACATGGATGTGTGTGTTTGACATTATTTGGCTTACCCTTCCGGGTCACAGTCTATTATTGGGGGGAAGTCAGGGCAAAGATTTAAACAGGGTCTTGGAGCAGAAACCACGGAGGAATAAATCAATGAGCTAGCACGAACCATTTCTGAGATACTAGCCTTCAGCTTGTTGCCTGACTTCTGGATTGCTCAATGACTTGTGATTAGCTAGCTTTCTTATATGTGGTTCTGAGCCTCTTGCCTAGGGATGGCATCCCCTGCAGTGGGCTGGATCTTTCTGCATAAGTCAACACTCAAGACACTCTCCTACAGACATATTCCCAGGCCAATCTGATCTGGGCAGCTAGTTCCTCAACTGAGGCTCTCCTCTCGGATGACTCTAAGCTGTGCCAACTTTTAAAGCTAACTAGGATAACTGAGAATGTGAACAGAAGGCGACTTCTTTAAAGGTACCCAGGGAGACATGAAAAAGATATTAAAGGAAGGCTTGGGCAGTTTGAGAAGAACTAGACACACATGGTCAGTGGGTCCACGTCTGAAGCTGGACAAAACCAAAGTCCGAAGCCTGTTAGACTCTACTGGAGGCGAAGTAGTGACATTCAGCATGGAGAACTGAGTTCCAGAGGCAACACCCTGATGGTGAGTTCCTGCTCTCAGTCTGCTGATACAGTGGCATGCCTGAGTTTTGGGTATTGAACTATCCTTGGGTTCCTGACAACAATGTAACGGTGTACCTGGATCCAGTTTGCTAGTACAGCTGGCCTACCATTTACTGGGACTCGAACCCTTAGTCCAACTCTCTGCTTATCAACAATATTTGAAAAAAAAATAAGCTTGTGTGAAACATGCATCTCCCTCTGCTTGTCCCTGCTTCCTAAACGATATAGTCCTCACCTATTTGCAAAGCAAACACCTGTTGTTTCGTATTAGTATTACAAATCAGGAGGATTTTAAAGTCTATATGAAGATGTATATGAAGTGTACACATATCGTCTTCTTTGTCTCGAGCACCTATGGATTTTGGTACTCACAGGGAATCTGGCATCCCATGAAAATGCAATGAGCAGGCTGATTCTGGGACACTTTTGCACTTGTGTTCATCGGAAAACTGGCCTGGGACTCTTCTCTCTACGATGTCTCCGTTTGGTTTTAAGGTAATGTTGACCTCATGGAGTTAGGAAGTTCTCTCCCTTTCCCCCTAAGATTCTGGTTGAAATTTCTATTCATTCTTTTAAAAAAAAAAAAAAGTGTTGTGTGTGTGTGCGTGATCTCTCTCTCTCTCCCTCCCTCTCTCTCCTTCTCTCTCTCTCTCTCTCTCTCTCTCTCTCTCTCTCTCTCTCTCTCTCTTCTCTCTTGTGCTCACTCATGCACAATGCATACATATCTTAATATATGCATGGAGGTCGGATGACAACACTTTGGGAGTCAGCTCCCTCCTTCCACCTTGATTTGAGGTAGAGCTTCTCCTCTCATTTCTAATGCTATGCTGTGTACTCCAGACTTGCTGGCCTGCAAGCCTCTGGCTAGTTTTCTGTCTAGAGAGTCTCCTATGTCACCCTAGGAATGCTAGGATTGCCAGATTAAGCCTCCGTGTCTGGCTTTTTACATGGCTCTACATGCTAAGCTCAAGCTTTCAGGTGTTTTTATTAGCTGAACCATCTCCACGGACGCAGCAGTAGTTGATTAATCTGCTCTAACCGGCCCAGAGGCGGCAGCATGTATTCCTTGCTACCTGTCCCAATGTTCTGAGTTCCCAGACAAAAGACACACATAGGCAGCCTTCTGTTTTAATATGTCTTAAACAACTCAATGATTGGGCCACTCCCAAACTTCCACGTTGCTAATGCCTCCTCTTTGATACTTCTGAGTAATTACTTAGTAGACTCTATATTCTGTCTTTGCTACCCTAGACCTTGCTACCTAGACCCAGTGGTGGCAGGGTTTTTTTTTTTTTTTAAACAACTTTTTTTTTTTTTTAAAGATTTTATATATTTGTTTTATGTATATGATGAGTATACTGCAGCTGTCTTCAGACACACCAGAAGAGAGCATCAGAACTCATTACAGATGGTTGTGAGCCACCATGTGGTTGCTGAGAATTGAACTCAGGACCTTTGGAAGAGCAGTCAGTGCATTTAACCGCTGAGCCATCTCTCCAGCTCTCTTCTCTGGCTCTTACATGATTGCTGTGCTCTCTCTTCTGCAGCTCTCAAGCCTGGATTTCTTTCCTTTCCTGGCATGAAGATTCTCCTTTCTTCTTCTTCTCTTGGTCCTCTCGCCCTCAAATCCTAGAGTGCTGCCTCTGTCTCCCTGCCCACCCACTGGGAACTTTATTTACCAATCAGAACCAACTCGGGGCAGGGCCCCTCACTGTCTTACATATAATCTCAGGCATTTTTGGGAACCTGATTAACATAATACAAGCATTAAAGCAAATCCACACATGGCACAGATTGCTATTAATTTTTTTTTTTTTCTAAACCATCTTATAGAATTCAATAACAAAGACATCTGGGTCTAATTTTCTTTTTATTGGGTATTTTCTGAAGCTAACTTAATCTCTCATAAGTCTATACTGATTTTCTATTTCTTCCAGAGTCAATTTCGATAGTTTGTATATCTCTAGAAATTTGTCTGTCTTATATAGATTATCTAATTTGCTAGCATACACTGTTAATGGTGCTACTTTGTAACACTTTTTGTTTCTACTTGGTTTGTCAAATGTTTTATTTCTGACTTAGTAATTTGAGTATATACTTTTCTTCACTATTGCTGTGATAAAAACAAAACAAAACAACAACAACAAAATGACCAAAAGCAACGTAGGGGGGTGAAAAAATTTATTTCAACCTATACTTCCAAGTAATAGTCTCTCACCAAGAGAAGTCAGGCCACTCTTACTGCTTACTGGCTCACTCACTCTGTCTTGTGCTCAGTCAGCACTCTTATACCACCCAAGACCAACTGCCTACGAATAGCATTGCCCACAGTGGGTTTGGCCCTCTCACATCAATCAACAAATCAAGACAGTTTGCCACAGATATGTTGCAGTAAATCTCCGACCCAAATAAGACCAGTCAAGGAAAACACAACTCAATAATTATGGTATAATTGCATGCCTAGATTGGGCAGATTTACCATTACACTACTCTATTCCCCAGCTATGAGATCCTTTATAACTTTCGGTTTATTCCAGGCCGCGTGTTGTCCTTCCACCTCCAGCTCCTCCATCGTAGGCTTCCTACTCATTCACCTTCCTCCGTCAACTACCTCTTATATCGAATTCCTCTTCTTCTCTCCTCCCCTAAGCCTTTTTCTCTGCCTACCTTCTACTGCCCAATCACTGACTCTAACCTTTATTTTACAAATTTAATTGGACAGAAGGTTCACAAGACATCACCTGTGTACAAATTCAATCCTCCTCTGCAGCCCCTCCCAGGAAAGTGGAACTAGGATCAAAATACAAGGCTGGGGCTATCCACAACACAGATATAAGTCAATCTGATCTAGACAACCCTTTAGCTAGGATGTCACCTTCCGGATAACGCTGGCTGTGTCAAGAAGATGATGACAACTATATAGTCAATTCTGGAACCAGTAATCCTTCTGCCTCAGTCTCTGTAGTACTGGGATTTCAGGTTTCTGCCATCAGCCATGCCACCATGTGACCATAACTTCTGCCCAATCACCAGATAGATTAAATAATGACAGTTTCTAACAAAGGTGACTCATTAAAATTCCTCTGAGGCAACCAGACGGGGTGAGGGAAATCGCCAATGGTGTTCACTGTTCTTGAGAGTCCAGATTTTCTTTTGAATATGTATTACACACCTTGATTGTTGTCAGAGACTTCCTGGCTTTTATGGAGAGGTGAGCTTTAGGAGTCCTTAGTCCACCACCTTTTCCTGTCACCATTTGGCACGGAGGCACTGAGTTTCCTGAGGGTGCTTGGTTCCTGTGTTTTTATGCATGCCCTGAACAAACTTCTGGTCACCTAATGGATTTTTGTTTTGTTTTTCTACTGAATGAATACATTAGTCATGGCATGAATATGGAGTTGAGTGTAAACTGCTTTTAAGAAGCTTCTATATACGGAGTAGGTACGCAGAGACTAGAGCATGTGTAGATTTAAAGGAGAAGTTGAATATGTTCATAAAATATGCAAGAAAACCATGTGAGAAGACTTATTTTTTTATTTAACAACTGTCCAATCTTTATTCTTTGTGTATGTGATTTTGTGTGATTGTGTATGTGAATACATGTGTGGTATGTATATATAGTGTGTGATTATGGGTGTGTGTGTATGTGTGTGTGTATGCCAGAGGATGATACAGGTGTCTTCCTCAACTGCTCTACTTTTAATTTTTTAACTACAAACAATTTATTTTATGTGTACGGTACTTTGCCTGAATGTATGTGTTGTGTTCCATGTGCATGCCATGGCCAAGGAAGGCAGAAGAGGCATTAGATTTCTGGGACTGGAGATACAGAAAGGTTGTAAGCTGCCATATTGGTGCTAGGAATTGAACCTGGGTCCTCTTGAAGAGCAACTGGTGCTCTTAACTAGTGAACCATCTCTCTAGCTCCCCATTGATTGATTGATTGATTGATTGATTGGACAAATCTTTTATTGAACCTGGAGCTCACCAGTGTGGTTGGTATGGAAGGCCAGTGGGCTGCTGGCTTTTACCTGTCTCTGCTTTCCTGATTGGGATATCATGCACATGCCTACAACTTAGCTTTTTGGTTTTTTAACCATGGTTTTTCAGGGATCCAAACTCAGATTCCACTTTCATGCAGCAGGCATGTTACAGACTGAACATGTCCCAGGCCCACACCATATTTACTCTTAACAGCCATTGTCTTTGCTGACTGAAAGTGAAGAAGCACTTCATTTCAGCCAAGGCCCTTCCCTTCCCATTTCTTTACTAGTTGTACAGTAGATGCTTATGGCTAAATAGCTATTTTTTGTTATATAGTGTACACCATAAATATTCAATATTTCAATGATCCTGGGGGTTTCTGTCTCTGTCTCCTCAGAGCTGGGATTACAGGCAGGCTACACATCCGCTCAGCAAATATTTGTATGAGTATTGGGGATTCAAACTCTGGTCCTCAGGATTGCCTGGAAAGCTTTTAATTCCACGAGCCGTCTGACAGATGCTTTTTGACAATTTCTTGCTTGGGTTTCTGTTGTCCAGCTTTAAGAGTTCTTTCGGTGTTTCTGATTCCCAGCGAGGTTCCAAATGATCCACTGTCTTCAATGAGCAGACGGCTAAAGGGTCAACAGAAGCGTAGGTGTCAAGCCCCTGTTAAATACTTCATTGTCAAATACGGTCTCCCCTTCTTCAGTTTTCTTCTCACTTTCTTCATAATGTGCCTGGATGCACAAAATTTAAATCTTTACCAAATCTAACTTGGGTATTTTTTTCTTTTCTTGCCGATGCTTTCGGGATACTGATGAATCAAGGGATCCCAACCAAATCAAGAACTCACTTAAAGTTGCCAGCTAGAGTTTCCGAGCCTATGAGGCAACAGGTTAGACGCTTTGCAGTAACAAACTATGAAATCTCTCGCAGCGAATTAACACAGGAAGCCAAATACCATTTACCACACAGCGCAGCATGCTCTTCCACATCCCAGAGCTCCAGAGAACGAGGAAAACCTGAGAGGTTCATGGAGAGATTCGATCTCTAAACGCATAATTTTCACTTGCTTTTCATTGGCCAGCACTCAGTCACCTGGTCTTTGGCTAACTACAAGGAAAGCTGGGAAATGTAGTTTTCTCTGAGAAGGACGTCAATAGGTGTCTGCAGCAGGCTCATCTGTTTGCTTTCTAGACTCAGTTGCTAGCTTCGTGTGTTGAGCAGTACATAAAGTAAACAAAAGTATATATTTCGACTGACGACATTAGGAAATATCGCTCAGGAATTTTAGGGCTTGCTTTTTGCCTCCTTTATACTATGATAGGTAGTTCATGCTGTAAATACAAACAATTTTAGTATTTTAAAGTTTCTGTGAGTTGCTTGTCTAGGGGGAGCCTGGAGTTCCTGGGCAGCTATTTGCTAATTGAGACTCTGGCATTTCTTGTCGGAAGGCAATGTCTGTGAAGTGTCTGCGATGCCCTTGAGATGGCAGCCTGCTACCGGATAAAGAATGTGAACCGAGCAGCCTTGTTCTGTGGGGCTCCCAGGGTGTGTGGTCAGGGATTGGAGGCTGGGTCAGAGCAAAGCAAAGGATGGAGACAGAGAGAAGAAAAGAGACGAGCAGAGAAGCGAAGCAGGAGGGGAGTAAAACAAAGGAGAGGACAGGAAGAAAAGAGGAGACTCGCAGGACAGGGAGAGGAGGCGCTCCTGTATGCCATGATCCACACACAGAAAGGAGAGCGGCGCTGAGCTGGGTCATTATCGGGCATTTTGCCATAGAGCTGGGCCCAGACTTGAGAATCTTGTGTTCACATGTGTTCACACGTGTTCTCCGTGTACTCACATGTCTGCATGTGCCTGCGGAGGCCTGTGACCAACCTCAGTATTGTTCTTCAGGCGTCACTACCTCGTTCTCTGAGACAGGGTCCCTTACTGACCTGGGGCTCGCTGTTTTGACTAGGATGGCTGGCTGGCAAGCCCCTGGGATCCACTAGTCTCCAAACACACGCCAACACACCCAGCTATTTTTCACAGTGGGGGGCTGGGATTGAACTCAGGTTGTCATGCTAACATGACAAATGCTTTTCTCACACAGACTTCTGAACTGTACGGTGCTTCTGATTCAGTTCGTCTGAAGAGAAGCAAGAGCCGTAAGAAACCTGAAAGTCTTCATCCCCTGCAGCTCCTGTCTAGATAGGACCAAGATGTCAGACTTGGTGGTTAATTAGAAGTGGCCTAGCCAGGGGGGTAGCTTCTTGGATTAAACACAAAGCTCTGTCCTTCTAGTGGTGCGACTGTTGTAAATTGGTCCCTTCTCTGTACCAATCCTCCTCTGAGGAAGGCAGGCAGGAGGCTTATATAAAAAGCATATTCAATTTTTATAAATGAGTAAAGTTCTGGAGGCTGAAGTGATGGCTCAGTTTGGTAAAGGGCTTGTCCTGCAAGCCCACGGACCTGCATCTGATATCCAGAACTTGTACTGAGTGTGGTAGTTTCCTGCTTGTCATTTCAGGGATGGGAGTGGCTTAGGCCCACTGGCCAGCCAGCCTAGTCTACTTGATGAGTTCCAGTCCAGTGAGACACTGTGACTCAAAGTGGCTGTCACCTGAAGAATAACACTTGAGGTTGACTCTGGCCTCTGTGTACACTTGCACACACATGTGAACCCTCACACATCCATGCACATAAACACACATAACTCACTATTGGGATTTGTTCTAGTGCTGCCGTGTCTACAGTAAGTTCTGAACCCCAAGATCTGGTTGTCCCCTCAGGAGTGAATTCTTACATACACCGGCCTTTGTTGTGTAAAACTTGCTTCCCAGTTTTAAGCTATTAGTTAAATAAAAGCGACTACAGCCAATTACTGGGGAGAATAGAGGTAGGCAGGATTTTGGGTACTAGGCTGGGAGTCGCAGGTGGGGACCACACGGTGGGGAAAGAGAAGGAGAAAGAGAGAAGGAGAAGGAGATGGAGAAAGAGGAGGAGGTTGCCATGACACTGGGTGGATCATGAGCTTGGAGCCAGGTGAAGTCTACCTGAAGTCAGGCTGATGGAGCAGAAATAACCCAGGCAAGACTTAATAGTTATTAAGTAACATAGGACCTACAATTGGGGATATAAGTTAGAATAGCCCAGAACCTGTCCAACCTTGGCTTACAGCTTGTCAAATAAAATATTGGGGTTTTTGTTGTTGTTTTTTGTTTTGGTGCCATTTATATGGGCTAGCTGCTTGAATATATAATTCATTTACAGCACACAAAAGAAGTTCCGGGTGTTTAGAATATGCTACAGTTTTTAAAAAGCACAACGGGGAAAATAAGGCTTTCAGCTCACTCTTGGAGAGCATCAATCATTCTTCACTGTTTTGTGGTGCTAGGGTTTGAGCCCAATGGCTCATACATGCTATGCAACCTCTATACCAGTGAGCTACATCCTAGCCAGGAGAGAACATGAATAGAAGTTCAATACAATGTCTCAATGAAAAGCTTTAGTCTGTAACCTTGCAGAGAACCCGAGTTCAGTTCCTCCTTTATCTCCTTAGCTCCCACCACCCCATCTGCCCCTAACCAGGGACTCACCCTGACAGCTGACAAAGACCCGACTCATCCTTAGCTGTGGGCACTCTGTCCCAGGCTGTCCAAACTGCAGATGGACGATCCACCCCTGCTGGCTCTTGGCTGACTTCCGGGCAGTGATTTGCATCAATAAGAGGTATGGGGAGGAAGTGACCATTAGAGACCTCATTGTCCCAGTCTTAGATTCCCTAAATGCCATGGCAGTAAGTAAGACTTGGCTCACCAGCGCCCCCTCCATTTCTGAAATCTCTGTGGAATTTCTAGTGTATGAGCATTATCTGTCTGTGTCTATCTCTCCCTCTCCCTCTCCCTCTCTGTCTCCCTGTCCTTTCTCCCTCCCTCCTCCTCCTCCTCCCTCCTCCTCCTCCTCCTCCTCCTCCTCCTCTCCTCCTCCTTCTTCTCTCTCTCTTCTCTCTTTCTCTCTCTCTCTCTCTCTCTCTCTCTCTCTCTCTCTCTCTCTCTCTCAGTGTGTAAGTATATGTGCCTGTGTGTGCACATGTAGGGACTAGAAGTTAATGTTGAGTCTTTCTCTGTTCTCAAATTTATGAGACAAGGTTGTTCATGGATCTCACTGATTGGCTCATCTGGTCAGCCAGTGTACCCCTGAGATCCTCCATCTATACCTTTCCAGCATTGGGACTACAGGTGTGTTTTGTCATGCCTGGCTTTCAAAAGATTTATTTTATTCATCTCCCCCCCCCGTGTGTGTGTGTGTGTGTGTGTGTGTGTGTGTGTGTGTATGTGCGTGCGCTCGCTCGAGCACACCTATGCAGGTGTGGAGGCCAGCAGGGGTGTCAGGTGTATTCCTTGATCACTCTCTACCTATTCTTTTGAGGCAGGGTCTCTCACTGAACGTGGGACTCAAGTGTTCTTGGGTAGGCTATAGCTAGTCAGCCCTGGTAATTCTTTTGCTTCTGCTTCTTCTTGAAGCTGACATTACAAGTGTAAGCAGGATGGCTGAGTTGTTACTTGGCTCCTGGGATCTAAACTCTGGCCCTTATAATTGCACAATAATTGTTCTTAATTGCTGAGCCATCTCTCCAGGCTCTCTAGTTCTATATTACAGGACAGGGACCTAGGCGTCACATGTTCTCCAAAATAATTCAAGGGATGGGAATTGGGAGAAGGCAGACCAAAGGAGAAGCCAGCTTCTTTGGAAATCATCCATTAGTCAGTCGACTTGCCCAATCATGGCTCTGGATCTAGGCCAGACAAGCGAACCATTCTTCAAAAATCACGTCTTCAAGGGAAAAGTGGGCCCCGTGCAAGCAATAGTTTGTACATTAAGGCAAAACATGTTATTAGCGATTATTTAAACGTTTTCCAAGTGGGTATCATTAATATCAAACAGAACATATTTAATCTCTTTAAGATATGATGAGAAAGACAGGGAAGCTTCCTTCCAGCTGGCTAACTTTTGAGGTACCAGAAGGTGCTGTGTAGGTTGATGAGGGAGAAAAACATCGTTCACCCAATGTGAACCCTGTGAGCTACAATAACGACCAGCAAGGCAAGGTACACCCATGGGTGCAATATTGTCATGGATGTTATGTGGGTAGCCAGCTTTCTGCTTGACTATTAAGACCTACTCCACAGAAGGAATCACGTGCCTGGTACTGCAGGTCTGACCACGAACCCATGGTTTCGGAGCTCTCAGGCCCCACGGTGAACCTACGGCTGCTACTTTGCTAAATGGACACACTATCAAACTGCCCTCTGGGTTTGTATCTTTCTATTCATAATTTAGTATGGCTCTCAGACCTCATCAGAGAAGTTTTTTGTGCAATGTATGGTGATTAATTTAGAAACTCACAGCTGGTCGAAGTGCAGAGACTAAGTATCCATGGAATGCGGATCTCTCAGCTACAGATGGGAGATCTATATCACATCACCTCCCACAAGGCCCAAGGAACAGCACAGAAAAGGGGGCAGAAAGATCGCAAGAGGCAGAGGTTAGGGAAAACGGGCAAAGCAGTGTCTTCTGGAAGTGACAGGAGCCTGCACTCGTGAACCCACATTAGCTGTGGTTGAACAAGACCCATACATGATCAAACCAGCATGGAGGGGGAGGGTTCATTCATGGAGGGGGAGGGTGTAGCAGGATATTTATCTGCTACATTGTATATGAAATGGAGCTTGGTGATTGGGCAGTAGAAGAGGAGGTGGAGCTGGAAGAAGGAGAGAGGAAGAGGAGGGGAGAGAGGAAAGGCTAGCAACTATAGAGGAGAATGGATGGGTTGAGACCAGTCCTGGGTAGCAACTTATATCAAAGGTTAGATATTGGGTAATTATTCTAACTGTATGGGCATCTTGTTAATTGAGAATTTCCAAATATATAAATCCATTGGATAATCTTTAAGCATTAAGAGTCTTCATTCTACCGGGTACCTGGAGAATGACTGATATTGTCTGGGGCTCAGCTGAGCTTTGTCGGGGCAGAGCCAGCCACCACACTGGCGTCTTGTGGGCCTAACTGCAGTGCGCTTGGCCTCTGGCCATTTCTAGTTCGGAACATGGCAGCTAAGCAGAGCGCCTTGTCGATTAGATAGCCAGCCCGGTGCCACAGCTTTCTCAAATATCTCTCATTATAGGAGGGCTCATGCATAGAGGGAGGAGGGCCCATGTGTGGAGGGGAGAGGGTTCATGCATGGAGGGGGAGGGCTCATGAGTCTTCAGTTCTAACTGAGGAGTTATCGACAGCTGATGGCTTCTGGGGGAGGGAGAATCAGTTTTCTTCAGGAGTCTGGCTCCTGGTTATGTTGACCACACGCCATTGAATGGCCCCATGCTCATGAGTGTATATGGGCAGCCCTTATGGGACTCAGTGTGCTATTCGAAAAAAACAAAAACAAAGGAACTTGAAATTGGAAGAGGATTGAGTGTGTGTGGATCTGGGAGGACTTGCAGGGAAAGAGTCAGGAGTAAATATGATCAATACACATGCACGTAAGAAATTCTCAATTTTATATTAAAATATAGATGGGATTGATGATTAAGTGGACAAAGTGTCTGCTGTTCAGGTACATGGATCTGTTTTGAATCCCAAGCTTCCTCGTAAAGAGTCAGTGCTATGGTGTGGGCCTATAAGGCCACTCTACCTCTGGGAGTGCTTGGAGACAGGAGTCGGAGGATCCAGGACTTGCTGGCCAGCCAGTCTTGCTGAATTGGTAAGCTTCAGGTTCAGTGAGATACCCTGCCTCCAAACATATCATGGAGAGCAATTGATGACACTGTGCTGTCAGCCTCTGACCGGCACATGCTTGTGCACACATGTGCGTGCACTGACCACTCCTCCTGCACATGCCTGTGCACACATGTATGCGTGCACTGACCACCCTCCATCACACACACAGAACTAAAGACTTTGTCTCAAGCTTTTAAATAATTTTGATGGAAAGTCAAAATCAGAAGGTGCAAAAAGAGATCTTAATTTAAAAAGTGTGACAGAACAAGGCCATGATGACCCCGAACAAATGTTTCACCACCAGGACAGGTAAATGCAGAGGAGGCATATGAGTAGTAAGGGGCCTGAGTGAAAAAGAAACACAGGCTGGAAAAGACACTTTTAATTTCCTTAAAAAAAAAAAAAAACTCTCTGTGTCTGTGTGTGTGTATGCATTCTGTCTGTGAGTGTGGGGGTACCTGTGTCAGTGTGTGTGTGTTTATGTGTGTGTATGCATGCATGTGTATGTATTCATGTCTGTGAGTGTGGGGTACCTGTGTCAGTGTGTGTGTGTTCTCACTTTCCACTTTGTTCAAGACAGTGAGAATTTGCTGTTTCTCTGTGTTAGGTGGCCTGTGAACCACTGGGTATTCTTGTCTTGTTTCCCTTCTTTCTGTAGGCATACTGACATCACAGACATGAGCTACTGTGCCCAGCTTTACATGGGTTCTGCGGATTCGAACTCAGGTCGTCATACTTGCATGGCAAGTACTTTATCCTCTGAGTCAACTCCCCAGCCCTGGCATTTCTCTTTGCAAATAAGTCACCTCTTCTTGCTCATGGCCTGGCTAACACAATGTGAACAGAAAAAAAATAGTTTTCATCCGGGGTTTGTTTTCAGAGTGTATTGATTTTTAACTTCCCAGAGATGATTTTCTATGCAACAATATTTTACTTAGCAGGAAGAGTGCCAGTTTTTAAATGTTTATAGATCTATTTCTCTGGGGAGGAAAATCACAAGCTAGAAAGAAAAAAAAATGTCTTACAGAGTTCCAAATGGCAATTGGGGGTTTGAATGGAAAAGATTGTTTTCTTACCAGAAAGCCACTAGAAGCCAATTTATGAAATTATATCTGGCAATTTCTGGCTCTGTTTTGGAGACAGGACATTTTCTGAACAACCAAAACAAGTAGGAATTTGCTGAGGTCCTCTGAGCCTGCTTGTAAGGGACAAGAGAGAGAAGATTATACAGTGTTTACCTGGTATACATGTAAACATACATCTTTTAAAATCAGTGTGTGATGGCTCTTTTTATGTTTCTTTCTCTCTCTGTGTGTGTGTGTTCATGTGTGTGTCACATGGGCACACATGTGCATGTGTGTGGAGCCCAGAGGTGGGTATCAATTGCTCTCCACCTTATTTTTTGAGGTACTCTCTCACTGAACTTGGAGTGTTCCAATTCCACTAGAGCGGTTGTTCAGTGGATCCCAGGGCAACTCCTGCTTCCACCCCCTCTGCAGCAGGGCTGCTAACCATGCCACCAGACCCAGCGTTTCCTGAAGCTTCTGGGAATTTAACCTCAGGTCTTCTTGTTTGTGCAGCAAGCAAGCACTTGAGTGTTGCTTTTTCAAAAAATGTTATTTTCAGGGACTGGAGAGATGGTTCCATGGTTGTTCTTTTTTTTTTTTAATAAATTTTTAAAATTATTATTTACTACTTATATGAGCATACCAGTGCTGTCTTCAGACACACCAGAAGAGGGCATCAAATTCCATTACAGATGGTTGTGAGCCACCATGTGGTTGCTGGGGATTGAACTCAGGACCTCTGGAAGAGCAGTCAGTGCTCTTAACCACTAAGCCACATCTCTAGCTCCCTCCATGGGAGTTCTTGCAGAGGACCTGGGTTCAAGTTCCAGTACCCATATGGTGGTTCACAGCTATCTCTAACTCCGGTTCCAGGGGATTTGATGCCCTCTTCTGGCCTCTGCCAGCATCACATACATGCATGCAGGCAAAACACTAATATATATGAAATAAATCTAAAAAACAAATGTAAAATAATAATATTAATAAAAATACTTGTTTTCGGTTTTTGCTTGCAATCTCCCTTTCTCCCCCTCTCCCTGCCTACTTCCTGCAGGCATTGCAAGTATGAGAACGGTGTGGTCACATGCTTATCTGCATGGTTGTATTTGCACGCAAGTGACTTCTTTTCACTGTTTTAAAATGGAATAATAAGATATATGACATGTCTGCCTGGCTTTACAGAACTCCTCCCCATTCATCAATATGACTTTCATACTTTTTTCCCCTCACCCATCCTTTCTGATGTGTGTCTAATAGGCTGTGGTGTGATGACTTAAAACTCATTTGGCCTTCCCTTTCTCTGTGTTTTGTCGCTAGGGTGTAAGTCCCAGTGCGTCCATTTTGATATGGTAGACAGAGGCAGATATAAAAATTTGGGGTTTGGTTAAACTCTCTTTTGGGTCACCTTGCTTTTCCACTAGGGTTGGGGGGAAAAGTTTACAGAGCCCTCTTAGCTTCCAAGGACCATGAGGCTAAAATCAAGGAAGGACGTCAACCTTACCTGAGCTCTCCTGCTCTCATCTGTCCAGCTTAGAGCACACACACTGTTAATACAAGCCCCAGAGACAGGCCAGTGTCTGTGCATATGTCTATGAGAGTGTCAGAGGATACAGTAGCAAGGTGGGTTTAAGGCTAGAGAAAAGTTGGTACTTTTGAGAAGATAGAGGTTGTGTGTGTGTGTGTGTGTGTGTGTGTGTGTGCTTGCCTTGACAAAAGCACCTTAAATGAAAAAGGGTTTATTTCAGCTTACAGTTGAAGGGTTGATATGTTCCACCAGAGAAGGCATGGCAGTAGGAGCCTGAGGCACTGGGTCACATGACACCTTCAACCAGAAATCAGAGAGCAATGAATGCTTGTCCTGAGTGGCATGCACCTTTCGCCCAGGGGACGGTGAAATCCAGAGTTAGGGTGGTCTTTCCTACCTCAGTTATACTTCTTCTAGAAACCCCCTCACACATCTGCCCCGAGGCTGCTCTCCTAGGTGATTCTTGACCCTGCCAAGTTCATAATCAAATTAGCTGGCATCTCTGGCCATCTTTGAAAACAGTCAGTGTTTGGAAACGTGACCCTGCTCCAGTGTGGTTGGTGACAGCAGCCCAATTACTTTCTAGTCATTGTCACAAATATTCAGGCCACAGCCGTGAGAATTTAACAATTTAGGTTAGTTTTTGTCAGCTTGACCTGAGAAGTGACTGTGGGCAGTGCCACCTTTGAGCAGGGGGTTCTGGGTGATATACAAAAGCAAGCCAGCAAGCAGCATCCCTCTGTGGCTTCTCCTTCAGTTCCAGCTTCCAGGTTCCTGCCTTGACCTCTTGCCCTGACTTGCTTTTGTGAAGGGCTGACCTGGAAGTGTAAACTGAAATGAAGCCTTTCCTTTCCAAGTCGCTCTTGGTTTTATCTCATTTGTTTTTACAACCTAGGAATTGAACCTAGGGTCTTGTACTTGCTAGGCAAACGCTCTATCACTAAGCCATTAGCCCCAGCCCAAGTCGCTCTTGTCACGGTGTTTATCACAGCCATAGAAACCAGACGAGGACAAAAATCAATATGGTGTCTCTTCATGAATAACCTTGGGAAGACTTTCCAGGCTTGGAGGCAATGTGTTATTTTAGCACGTGCTCCAAGGACTTAGTGACTGCCTCAAAACTGAGGTTTTGGTGCCGACATCACAGATCACCAGGGGAAGAACTGCTGGTGGCTATTTCCCAGAGCTGTGGAGGCCTGCTTTTCTCTTGTTTCCAGTGGGTAGACAGGGCAGACTGTCACACTCGTGACACCAGTGTTCCACAGTGCTGCACTCAGACAAGACGACACTGTGGCATTTCACACCGGAAAGGGGACAGTGGCGTGGGTCTTGGGTGACCTTCATGTCAGGCACTGACACGTGACAAGGCTCAAGGTGAAAATGAATGCTGGGGTTTAAATCAGAGGGCAAGAACACCGAGGAAGGCCAAGTCCCGCTATGGGAAGACTTGCAGGGGTGGAGACAGCCGAGCTGACCAGGTAGGAGGCAAGACAGGGCTCTGGGAAAACCCAATAAAGCCAGTCTCAGCAGGAACAGCCAACTCCCATGAACCCCATCCAAAGAAAACACAAATGAGACTCCGTTGCTCTCTCAATGATGTGCATGTTAGATTGGGAAAATGGCTTAGTGGATAAGAGCGCTTGCTAGGCAGGTGTGAAGACCTAAGTTCAAATCCCCAGCACCTATGTGAAAAGCTATGCTTGCACCTGTTATCCAGGGTGGAGGACACAGCAAACTTCTGTCTAGTGCAATGTCTTTCTCTGATTTACGTTCGGGCACATAAACACACACATCCAAATAAATACATTATCTCACACACATACACACACACACACACACACACACACAAAAAAAAAAAAAAAAGAAAGAAGAAAGAAAGCAAACCATCACAGGCCCAGTAGAAATAAGTGGGAATGAACCATCCTTCAGAATTAGGGCCTCACACTGTAGCTGGCAAGAGAGAGCTACCAGCTGTAGAGAACAAAGGGATGTCTTCCTCTTACAGGTCCCCAAGGGAAACAATGGTAGCTCCATGCCGCGTGACCAAGTCCATGTGCTAGGAGTCAGGCAGGAGGAACGAAGAAAGAAAGTACACTCATTATTCAAAGTTAACTTGGGTCTGGCCATCAGGAAGCTGGACTTGCTGTCAGTGGCAATGTGTACTCTGGCCACAGTACCGTAGGATGTTAGTTCTTTGCCATGCTGTCCCTAAAGAGAGAGGAGGGGCCTGGGAGGAGGCACAGATCTCTTCAAGGCTGCAGCATCTGCTTTCCTCAGCCTAGCATTGGGTAGCTATGGCTGTGTACATATTGCTACATTTAATGCATCTAATTGTAACAGATTGTGTCATTGGTAAGAATGCCTCCTAAGTAAGCCTCCACCTTTCCAGGAAAGAAGTCACTTCAGACGACCCCAGAGGTTCACATGAACGAGAGGCAGCCAACAGCTGTTGCATTCTGGGGGATACTTAGTTTTCTTTCTTACCTGTTGAAATAAAGCTTGATTATTTGCTTGCTTGATGAGTGCCCCGGTGTGGATCCTTCTCCTTTGGGAGCACAAGAACTGAGATTTCTACCTTGGTGGGAGTCAGAGGGAGACTCCCAGTATCAGCCTTGAACCTCCATATTCACAAACACACATATGCCTTCCTCCCATGCAAACATGCGTGCACACCACACATCCATACCTATGCACAAAACAGTACAGAGACAGCTCCACTGCCATCCATGAGGACTCTTTCAACAGTGGCTCTGCCATTCTGTGCAGGATCACTGAACCCTAAAGGGATCACACACATACACACACACTCACACTCACACACACACACACACACAGAGAGAGAAGAGAGAGAGAGAGAGAGGAGAGAGAGAGAGAGAGAGAGAGAGAGAGAAGAGAGAGAGAGAGAGGAGACAGAGATAGGGAAACACGGCTCCGAAACTAATGTGCAGAGGTCCCACCTTCTACCACAATTCTCTGTTAGATGTCAGGCCTTCATGTGTCTAGAAATGATTCCTTGAGCTGGATTATAAAAGGATTTCTGGAGGTTAGATAAAAGCCAGCATTCCTCAGAAACGTGTGAAATGGGCTTTCCTTCCCTCAGAGTGCCTACCGACCCCCAGCTACTCATCGTCTTTATAAACCATGTGGCTTGTTCATCCTTTCGACTCTCATGCAGTATTCGCTACTCTTCCACTATCTCGGTTCTCTCTGCTCTCAGACTCAGTAAACTCTATCTCCTGCTTTTCCCACTCTTCTGCCACTTTCCCCCTTCCTGCCCTGGCACGTCCCGTCCATTTCTCTTTTTCTTTGCTCTGGACTCGTCCAGATGCCTCGGATAAGTTTGTTCTTTAACCCACAATAAAAACCTTCCCCTTCACGGAGTGGTCACTTCAGGAGCTGTTTCTTTACCATGCTCCCTCCCGAGCACACTGTGGTCCTCACACTTGAGCAACAAGCACCTCACCCATCTGACCATCTCCTACCGTCTTGCACTTCTGCTTGCTGTTCATGGCTTTGAGATCCTGGGAAAATATTTCTGAACTATAGATTCCCGGAGGCACAACACTCCGAGATTACATCTAAAAGGTTGGTGCGGTTTATGTTCCAACTTCTTCCCTACCTCGGTCAGCACAGACTCCTAAAAGCCTTCTACACTCCCGTTACTCTTTCTGATGAGAGCAATCCGAGCTCTTTTTATGTTCTCTGATCATAATCGCTCCTTGCGTTTCTTCTGAGAGTCGTCCTGAGCTTTTAGCATTGATTGCTGAAATCTGTTTGCTGAGAACATTCCTACTAAATTAAGGTTGTTTTCAGGTACCTGGGAGGGTTTCTGCTCACTGTGTGGCCATTTCCTAAACTCAGAATTTCACAAGCTTACCCTATGAGCCAGGCTAAAGTAGAGCATCTTCCTGGCGCTACTGTAACTGCCTCTTATTATAAGTCTGGAGTGAACTCGAATGAGAAACTGTGACCTGGGGAGCTTAACCCACTGTTAAACAAACAATAGAATTAACAGCTGGGTTTGCCGGTGCAAACTTGAAGAAGGAAGGATGCAATGCAGGGGAAAAAGCTATTGCATCAAACCTCTGACACATATTCTTCAACCTCTGTAAGGCCTCACCTCAGGCTATTCTCAAGAAAGATGTGAGCTGAATTTTCCAGTGCACATTATGTTGTTTCTGTGTGTGGTATATGGTGCCTGTGTGTTTCTCTCTGTGTGTGTTGTTCGTGGGTATACATGCATATGATATGTGTGTGAGATGTATATGGTGTATTGTACAAATATGGGAATTGTATGCATGCATATGTGTGGTATGTAGTGTAGTGTGCAAGTGTGTGCTCTATAGAATGTGTGGGTGTGTGTGTCTGTGATGTATAAATATTGGTATGTGGGGTATCTGTAAGGATGGTGTGTATGTGTAATATATATAGTATATGATATGTGTCGTGCTGTGTATGTAGTGTATATACCTGCGATGGGGTGTGAAGTGTGAGCATAATGTATATAATATATGGTATACGATGTGTATGGCATGCAGTATTTATAGCTTGAGTACTTGTGGTGGGATGAATAATTGGTGTCTGTGGTGGTGTGTGCCACCATGACACATGGTTGGTGTACAGTCTTAGTGTGTTGTGTGTACACTGTGTGCAGGTTTAGCCACACCAGGGAGAGGGAGTGCAGGGCCACCCCACACACACACTTGGGAGAAGGATACTGGCTACTCTTAGTGTATGCCTGATGGGGAACAGCCAAGCAAACAGCAGAGCTTTGGGGTGTTCTGGTAGAGTCAAGGCCCCAGCTCCATGGAGCATGACGAGGAGGCTCTCAGAAGTCAGACTTGAATCTGCCTCCAGCCAAGGGGGCTTCATTCATTCTTGGAGAATACAGAGCTGTATTCCCATGTTAGCACTTGCAGATTCATTTTTAGCACAGAAGGGTCTATCTCAGGCAGAACATACTAGTTTATCAAAGGTATTAGTGGATAAAGGATGCATATAAGTCATATTTTTAGTTCATTGAGCAAATTCATAAATGGGTACCAGATCTCTAGAAAAGGAAAGTTTGGCTTAAGGCTTGCATCTGGTTCTTATTAACCATACTGGAGACAAACTAGGCACTCAAACTTTCCTGCTGCTTAATTAAATTTGGCTCTCAGGGCCTCTGCTGAAGTTGGTCTCAGATCACACAGGCACAGAACAGGGAAACAGCAGTGAGCTAGGCAGCTCTTGATTTCCTTTTATGTTCAAAGCAATAAATCTGCTTCTTGGGTTATTTGGAAAATTGGCATTAGTTACTCAAAACCCCTCCCACAAGTAATTCAGCGTTTAATTGCACATTCTCCAGGGTTCTTACTGAGACTGCAGTCGCTGTGTTGTTTATGTGTGCCGTCTTCCTTCCTATTAGCTTGAAAATAAGCTCACACTAGAAAGTGGTGTGCATGACCTTGTAAAATCCCTTCAGAGTCTTTTGTGCAGTGTGTGTGTGTGTGTGCGTGTGAGTGTCGGTGACAAATGTCACAGTCTTTGTGCGTAGGTCAGAGGATCAGCGCTCAGGTCCACCTTGCTCTTCAGTGTTTGTGACTGGATATTCCAGGCTGGCTGCCTACGAGCTTCTGAGAGTTCTTGACTCCACCTCCCACCTCACTGTAGAGACCAAGAGATGACAGATGCATGCTAACCAAGCACTTTCCCAGCTGAGCGATGTCCTCAGCTCTTGTCAAAGGGTTCTGTAAAAAGATCAAAGGCTGCCAGTAGACTCTCCTAGATGATCTGGGTCGGGCGTGGTTCAACTAGTTGAAAGGCTTCAAAATCTGAGCAGAGGTTTCCCAGTGAAAGAAGAAACCCCATTCACAGATAATAGCCCCAGACTATTTCCCCAGAGTCCGCATCTACCCTTCCTATAGCCTGCTTCGTGGATTCTGGACTTTCCTAGGCAACCCCAGAGATCATACAGGTCCGATGCCCTGTATGCGTATTAGAGCTCTCCTCACGGTGACCAAACACCAGAGAATGCCGTGCAAAGGAGGAAAGATTTGTTTTTATGCCCAGTTTCAGGGAGTTTAGTCTGTCGTGGCAGGGGAGGTTTTGGATGGGGAGCGTGTTAGGAGAGGCACTCCGCCGGGGAAGAAGTGGCAGGGTGAGGCGTGGGCAGGGAAAGTATGGTATGGGAGGTGTGGCAGGGAAGGCGTGGCAAGGGAGGCGTGGCGGGGAAGACTAGCATGGGAGGCGTGGCAGAGCAGACCTGTGTGGATGCTGGACAGGAAGCAGAGGGTCTCATTCATCTACTCTTCCCTTTGTGTTTAAGCCAGGGCTCCCACCCGGAACGCTTATATTCAGAATGGGTCTTCCCTGGCAAACAAATGAATTCTCCCTGGCTTCCCTTTACAGATAACACTCAGAGGTCTGTCAGTTTCTTTGGTTCGGACTCAGTCAAGCTGACAACAAAAGACTGACCACTGCAGTGGCTATCTTCCAGAGTTCTGCCTCTCTGGCAGAGCCCTGACAGACACACTCCTCAGTCGTCAGCCTCCTGGGGCCTTCCTCATCCTTCTTCATCCTTCTTGCCTTTCCCAGTCACGCCTGCATTCCATATATCATATTCTCTAGTGTCCTGAAGCCACATGTGGGGAAAAGCGGAGAGGAAATTGAACTGCTAACAAGAAACATAAACCAGGAGGTATTTTAAACTTCCACATGGACTCTGTTCGTTCAACATTCCATATTTAAAAAAATGTTAAACTACAGAAACTTTGAAAGTCTTAAATAAAACACTCACACGAGCTCTATCCCACCATTACATTTTTATGACTCTTGCTTCATTGGCTGCCCGTCCGCCCACACATCTGTCGCTCACCGTTGACCCGCTCTCTTCTGCTTCTTCATATTTAAAGCACATTGTAGACACTGATACCCAGTTTCTCAAGAACTTCACAGTGCCATTTATTAATTACAATTTCATATTTGCTTTAGTTTTTTTTTTTTTTTGGAGGAAAATTTCATATGCAGAAATGTCCCAATCTAAAGTATCGTATTCAATAAGTTTAGACAAATTTTATGTACTCATTGAACCAGATTACTTCATCCACAGGACACTGTTGTCATCTGGTCCCCTTGTGTCCCTTTCCCAGTCTGTTTTGTCCCAGCAGAAGCAGCTAGTCCTATGCTTCTCTTTTTCTTTGAAAAATTCATTAAAATGGAATCACAGGTCACATGATTGTCGGTGTCTGGCTTCTTTCACTCAGCGAAGGGTTTCACGAGTCTGCCACGGTGAAGCTGCTGCCCTACACAACCAGGACTGATGGCTGTGAACAGTGGTGAACGAGGAGGCTCATGGCTGCCCAAGATGTTGAGAGAAGTGATGGCTGAGTGCTCAGTCCTCACAAGATGTTTACACCGCCCCTTCTGAGGCTCATGGAACATTGCAGAGGAGAGGAGAGGACGTATGCAAGAGCCAAGGGATGGTGGAAAGGGCTGTGAATGGCAGTTTCCAGACTTGAATCAACCATTATAGTCACAAACTTATAACCATGGTACCTGCACAAGACTGGTCCTGTCAGTCATGGGAAAAGGAAGGGACCCATGAAGTCTTACCCCTTACTGCTGAGTAATTGGCCATTGATAGCTTCTGGGAGAGGGACAGTCATTGTCTTCAGTTGTGCATCCACTGCTGAACTCACCAGGATCCAACAGCTAGGTCTACAACCATGTCACACATAATGCCTTGGTTAAACTTGGTGGGTCACACAACAATATGAATAGATGTGAACATGAGAAAGAGATTCATAGGGAAAGAGGGGTTTAGATGGAGATACTAGGGAGGTCTGAGATAGTGGGAAAGTATGTATTATATGCATCTATACAATTGTAAGAACAAGTTTACTTAATACTAATAATTTAAATTTTCAAAAACAACTGTGGTAGTTTGAATATGTTTAGCCCAGGGAGTGGCACTATTTGGAGATGTGTCCTTTTTGAAGGAAGTGTGTCACTGTGGGAATGGGCTTTAAGACCCTCATCCTAGCTGCCTGGAAGCCAGTCCTCCTATCAGCCTTCAGATGAAGATGGAGAACTCTCAGCTCTGCCTGCACCATATCTGCCTGGATGCTGCCATGCTCCCATCTTGATGATAATGGAGTGAACCTCTGAACTTGTAAATCAGCCCCAATTAAATATCCTTATAAGAGTTGCTTGGTCATGTGTCTGTTCACAGCAGTAAAACCTTAAGACAACAGCTCTCTTGATTTATCAGTTATTTGTTCCATTTTTTAAAAAAATAAAGACATAGTTCACTGAGTGAATATGCTGCAATGTAAACCTTTCCTTATTGTTGGATACCTTTCAGACATTCTTATATTAATATTTTATGGGCTTGTTCTTATCTCTTGAGTGAATAACCAAGGTTAAAATGTCTGTGTTCCATGTAGGTTTGAGTTCTTTTTTTATTTTTGTTTCTTGTGTAGGTGTATTTTATTTTGTGTTTGTTTGGTGTCGTTTTATTTGTTTTGTGAGTTTTTATGAGTCTTATATGCTCGAAAACTCTCTTTGTAGTTGAGGGTGATGACCTTCCGTCTCCCTGTCTTGAATGCTGAAATTACAGGCATGCATCCTTGGTTTTTATGCAGTACCAGAAATATTCATGAACCTTGATGAAGGCACGAGGTCAGTGATGGGCATGACCAAGTGTAAATCAAACTTGACCATCAGTGTACTCACTGTGTACTCAGATCTTCCTTCAGGTGTTTCCATTTCAATTCCAGTCAGCAGTGCCTGAGGGCTCTAATTGCTGCAATCCTCACAGATACTTGGGCTCAATTAGGAGCCATTCTTGGGAGTATGCAATGATATCTCACTGTGGTTTAAACTTGCATTTTCTATAAGTCTGATGAGGAGGCACTCCATCCCTTGGCAATGCCACCCTTTGATGATCTTCTATAGGTTTCTAACTTGTCCTCTATTCCCAGGTCTGTTGGGAGTCAAGGAGACACCTCAAGGGTTATCTTCTAAGACTTCAAGTGGCATTTTCATGAAGTCAAGTTGGAAATCTTGACTATGTGGTCGATGTGTGGCCAGAAAGTCCTTATTGAAATGCCAGGTTCCCAGAAGAAACGAAACACTGGAAGGGCAGTGGAGACCCTGTCTAGGATCTGGGTAGAAGCAGATGAGTAAGAAAGTCAGGGAAGAGCATGACATGGGGTCAGTGAGGATCCTGAGGTCAAAGTGATCCTAGGCTCAACGAGGGTCATGGGGACAGTGAGGACCGACGAGACTGCTGGCCCTGCTTGTAGATATCTTGTCCACCCTCATGTATTAACAGTGGGCTGACTTAACTGGGAAAATTTCCAATCAAGGGATGAGATATGTTTAAAGAATTGTTACATAATTACTATATAACACTCCACTGAACATTTCCTATTGTACTTGCTGCCACAATCCCCTTATTTAATATACCCCAATGCTTCATCTTTTGAGATGACTCCCAGTGTGTGTATGCTATGTGTGTGGAGATGAGGTTTGATTGTCGTGTTCATGCATGATGTAATGAGTAGCCATTAATGGATCAGTCATCCTCCGTTACAGAAAGCTATATTGCTGTGTAAGCCAAATGAGATGACAATCCATGACCCAGGACTCAGAAATACAGAAAGATTTGATGGTAACACTCTCAAAGCAGGGCTTTAGGGTATATAGAAAAGCAATTGGGGTGCTAATGACCCTCCTTCCACCTACTCAAATCACTCACCTGTAGATGAACAACTGCATAGGAGCTGTTGGCTGATGTTCTGGCTCCAAAAGAGGCCTACTGTGTAGAGCTGGGTGGGCCTTTACATAAATACAGAAGCAAGGGGTGCCTTCACATTATAAATCCTTTTTGTTCAGGAAAATTTTCTTAGATAACTAACTCATTCAATTCTCCAGTCAAACAGGTTTTGTCAAACATTCGTCTTGGACAGCTGGTTCCACAGGAGAGCCACGGTTTCCACATGAGATCCAGGCTTTTTCTGACTTTGTGCAGCTACTTCCTCTTTGGAAGCAGACGGCAGGAGTCAGCTATCACATTAAGGCATACTCTGTGCTAGCAGCATGATCGACAGAGCCATGCATGGCTCAGTCTGTAGTATTTAGGTTGCAGTGAAGGAGACGGTCTGGCAGAGAGTATATGATCATCTGACAGAATGAATGGACAATACTGAAAACCTCAGCAGGGTAAAGAAACAGAAAAATACGGAGATGCAGGATCCTGGGGAGATGCTGATTACTAATCTAAAGTCTTCAAGTGGATTATGGTGATTACTTACAATGCCCCCAAATTCTGATAGCAGGACGTCTCTGCCTCCAGGTGAGGAGTAAAGAAGAGAGGGCGGGCACTGGGCTCCTGCCCTCCCCCCCCCCCCAATTGAAATTGTTTTCACCTAGCTTGCTCTTTGGGCAGTAGTTGTGTGCTACTTTGTGTCCAGCATTTTGAATGTTCTGCTATAATAAGACAAAATACAGCAACCAAAAATTGTTACGGAACACCCTCTCCACACTGTCCCCCCAGCCCCCACGATTTGAGGCAAAGTCTGATGCGTGCATCACCTGGACCAAGGTCTGTCTACAACCCGAAAACCAGCTCAGGGGATCTCGATTCCGGCCTCATTCTTACCACTAGCCCCAATGCCATCACTTGGTCTTGACAAGTAACTGCATGCTGCTAAAGAAGAGAAGGATTAACTCACTCGCTGCCACAGAGTAAGGCACTTCTACTCCTGCAGGAACAGCTCCCCAGATACAAGAGGACCAGGGCTCCATAGTGAAGACATAAGGGGAACAGGATTAGTGGGCGAAAATGGCTAAGACAAAAGCACTTTGGAGTGGTGGGTTCTGGTTAAATGGGTCTAACAAAATTCTTGCAGATGACAGGAATCCGACATCATTTTGGGTGGTAGAAGACAAGGAACCTAGTCAGATGTCAGGAATGGGGTGGGGGGATGAGGGGCGGGGCTCCAGATACAAAAACCTAACAGGAGTCTTGCTAGAGCTAGACAATGGAGAGACAAAGACAGGCGGTCAAATGTGAGATCTAGTTGGAAAAGTGTTCAGGGGAGACTGAGAGCAAGGGAGGAGGGAGAGGGAAAGGAAGAGAAGTGGGGAGAAGAAGGAAGTGGAAGGGGCTGAGAGAGAAGGTGGAAGAGGAAGAGGAGGAGAGGAAAGGAGGAGAAAGATGGAGAGGGAGGGAACGGGGAGGAGGATGGGGAGGAGTACCAGGCTAGCAGTGGGGGAAGGGTAGCCCCTGAGGAGACACTAAGCCTCACAAGGAGATTGAGTTAAAGATCACTTCAGTAATTTCTAAAACTTCTAAGATCCTTTTCTCCTTCTTTTAAGCAGTGGTTCTCAACTTTCCCAGTGCTGCGACTCTTTAACCCCATTCCTCCTGGTGCGGTGACCCCGAACCATAACATTATATCATTGCTACTTCATAACCATAATGTTGCTACTGTTATGAATCATAATGTAAATATCCGATAGTCAGGATATTGGATATGGGACCCTCTAAGGGGGTCGCGACCCACAGGTTGAGAACCACTGCTTTAAGGCTTCCTTTGAGCATTTATCAACCAGAATACAGCCTTTTGAGCATAAGGCCAGAGCTACGGCTCGCAGTTGACAGTCACAGGCATGAGCCCTTCAAGCACACTCCTCACTTGGCTTTTCCTGGATCTGGACACACTGTAGCTCCCAGTCAACTCAGATGCTGGGATGGTGGGAAGGTTTCATCAACCATAAGAAGGTGTGGTGTGTGTGTGTGTGTGTGTGCGCGCGTGCATATATGTATGCAAATGTATGTAGAGGTCAGAGGTCGACACTGGGTATCTTCTTCTATTGCTTCTCATATTTTTTGACATAGAGTTCCTCACTGAATCTGGGGTTCACTGGTTCAGGTAGACTGTTGACTGACAGACCCCAGGAACCCTTCTAGACTTTCCCTGTGGCTCAAAACGTTGGTTTTTCTTATGTGTGTGGCAGGGATCTGAACTCTGTATCTTATGAAGCCAGATACAGGCATCTAGTCCCGGGATAAGTTTGTTATTCATTAATCAATCCATCGATTTAGTCTTGTGTGTTGCATGTCTTTCCACGTATGGGTATACATGCGTGTGCTCCTCACAGCCCCCCCTTTCCTTCTTCGTGTCTGTTCTTCTGGCTCCTTCTGTGATGGACACTGGAGGGGGTGACACAGCTGTTCCAATTATGGCTGGATATTCTATAGTGAAAAACGTTTGCTCCTTACGATTGATTTAAGGGAGCACTTTGTATATTTACTTGTTAGGCTGGCAACCATGTCATGTGAGCGCAGACTCTGCTGTCACTGGATTTCATTTTGTATACACATGTATTGGATGTGCGTCTGTGTGTGGAGGCCAGAGGCTGACACAGTGTGTCTCTCTGACTGTGGGTACATGCTGCTACTGTGTGCTGGAGATCATAGGTGCACGACCATCATGCGCTGTAGATCTGACCTCGGGTCTTCACACTTGTGTGGCAAGTGTCTTACTGACCCAGCCCCTCACCAGCTTTTGTTAAGCATTTCCCAGCAAAGCAAGACAACTTCTTGTCAGGAATGCTGACTCTGCCCCTTCTGGGCCCATCCAGCCTATTTTCTGGGGATTTGGGGAACATTCCAAATCCGGGCTCCATTCATGTTGAACGCCAGGAGGGCCTTTCACCTCTCCAAGTGCCTCTGACTCACTCAGCTTTGGGAAAGACAACAGGGCTTTGTCAAAGCTGCATTTCATCCACCTCTTCAGAGTGTCTGGCTGCTAACACGGCAGAAGGGCAGCCACATTCCACAAGAGCCTTTCAGAATGCTCACCGTGAATGGACAAAGGCCGTCTAAGTAGGTCAGCAGCTGCCCTGCTGAGTTTTCCGACTGAGGGATCAGAATCTGTTCACTCGGTCTTCCCAGGACCTCCATCCTCTGTGCCTACCTCTGTTGGCCACTCGGCTTGTTCAACTGGACAAAGGCTACAAGTGACCCCTGCAGCTCAGATTCTTGCTTTGGTGGGCATTGCGTGGGAGGCTTTGCTGGGGTGGCCTCTGACACCTTCCCTCCCTTCCCTTGGCATTTAGAACAGAGCTCACTGGTTAACCATCGCCATAGTGAGTGGGCCTCATGCCAGATTAGCATCAGACTGCAAGAGCCTCTGGATCACACTGGCAGCTTGTGAACATCTGGTAGGGGTTCCACAGAGGGCTGGAGGCATGGAGGATGGGCGGGCCACTGCAGGGCTGGTATTCGAGCCACAGGGTAGGGACAGTTCATTTGCTCATCACCACGAGATGCAAGGGAAGGAGCTGAATCCTCAGTACCCTGTGAGAATGTTTCTGGAGCTGCTGGGTTTGAACCTGCGCTGGGCTCAGTCGCTAGTTTGTTCCCAGGATGCCAGTAATCCCTCTCCAGAGATGATTGTAAAGAAGAGAGGGGAAACTTACTCCATGTGACCACACCATGGAAGAGGAACAAATAAGATGAACCCCAAGCCATCTCCACAATCTTGTTTTGGAATTTGGGTTGAAATAGAAGGCAAGAGATCTGCATAGCTAAGTAGTCGTGGTGAAAGCGTGGTCCCACCCACCACTAACCAATCACTTTTTGGTTCATGTCTCTCCTGCAAGGTTGTCTAACAAGTTGTCCAAATGGTGAGAGATCTCTTCAGGAAGCCAAGCTCACGTTCTGGCTGGTGCCAGGTTCCAGCCTTTTCCTTCTAGCCTGAAATTCCCAGGGAGAGTCTAACTTCTGAGGACCATTGGCTCCATGATCCGATAGCCACAGCAAAAGGGTCTCTCTGGGATGTCTTCATTCCTGTCAGGAGAGTTGGGAGGAGGAGCAGGTCAACTACAGGAGTCATGGCTCAGCCACATGTGGGTGCTGCTGCTGCTGCTGGGGGGTGGTGTGACTTTGACATCCTACTCAAGCAGCATGGCTAAGGTCAGTTGCTTCTGAGAAAGAAAGGACTTAAAAATGATCAGTAAGGGGCAAGAGACTTGGCTCAGTCAGTAAAGTGCTTGCCAGGCAAGCATGAGAAACTGAGCCTGAATCCCCAGCACCCACATAAAACAAGATGTGGCTGCACGTGCTGGGGTGGCTGGGATAGAACCTCTGACCAGCTAATCTTGTTAAGCTGATTAGCTCATTCAGTGAGAGAGCTGGCTCAAAAATTTAAGGTAGGTAGGCATAGAGGAAGACATCCGTGGTCGACCTCTGGACACTAAATGCACACGAGTACACAAGTATGTATACCTGGCCACTCACTTACACAGATCCAATACGCACGCATACACGTGCAAATTACTTGTTCTATCAAAATTCAAGTAAATGAAAAACAGAAATAAAAAGAAGGGACATGAAATCTCCTAGGTATCGGGGAGGAGAAGATTTATTGTAGATATGAGGGAGAGCATAGCCAAAGGCATTCTGGGAGAGTCCAGAATGGACATGACCTTGAGCTCAGTCATATGAGAAGACAGAGCGGGGAGAGGAGAGAACCAGGAGATCGGGAGACTGAGAATCCAGGAGAGTAAGGATAGACTAAAGGTGGGGCGTTAACCAAAATAGTTGGAAGGGTAGCTGAGGGAAGGGCAGCCCAGCTTCTAGGCTAGGGAATTCAGGCTAGGGGCAGGGTATACCAGCCTTACTCTGTAACAGGTAGAGACTGAGGAATTCTAGGAGAATCCCTCCCAGCTCCACTTTGATATGTTAAATAGGCACCCCAGGTACCTATTTGTCTCCAGTTTAAGATCTAGTAGTAAAGGTGGTGCAATAAAAAGTGGTGGAATAAATGCTACCAAAAATAAAAAGCCAACATGAGAAGATTCATGGGATTTGGGGTGGAGCTCATTATAGTTCAACGTGTTTGTGATTTACATTAAAAGATGTGAAGATACACCCTGTGCTGTCACAATGTTTATTTAATACATCCAATAGGACTATACAGCACACACTCATTTTGTGTGTGTGTGTGTTGTGTATGGCATGTGTTATGTGCAGGGATATATGCATACACACCTATGCATCTTTGGGATTCTTTCCTCTTCTGTACACCCTCCTGGGTAGTTCATCAGAAACCCCATTGTTTCTTGGTGTCTAAGGCCCTCCTTTCCAGGGTCCAATGTGTATGTGTGTGTATTGGACAACTCATTCAAAGAGTGAAGGATTCTGGGAGGAACTCTTTAGTGCACTGACTACAGGTCAGAATGGTGGCAAGGCATCGGGCTTTTCTTTCTTTGGCATTTTTCATTTTAGATTAAACAAATATTTATATTTGGATATGATTCAATTTTTCAAGAGGAAGGAAGGCTTCTGGGGCCACATCCGGTCTCGAGCCGTTTCCCCCAGTGGGATCCAGCCAACATGGGAATGGGAGCACTGACAAAAAACAAAACAAAACAAAGCGAAACAAAAAACTACCAAGATAATATAAAACAGAACAGCTCAAGTAGAACCACGGCAGAAGAGTTGGACTGAGAGAGGAAAGGCAGAGAAATAGAAGTGAGAGAGTGGGATTGGGATGTGAGGGAGTTTAAAGCTGAAAGGATGAGATCACTACAAAAAGACAGATATGAAGAGACATTTTAAATTATGTACAGATTTTAGGGTTATTGGTGTGTGGTGCGTGCATGTGTGTGTGTGTGTGTGTGTGTGTGTGTGTGATGTGTCCAGTTTTCTCTTTTTGGAAATCTCAATAGGTTGTAGTAAAATGTTAAATTTCTCTAATTGGAGTGGATTGAGTTGATTTTTAAAATCTTCCTTTCCTCTGGGAGGTAGCTAACTTTAATTTGAATCATCAGCGTTCATTGATCCCTTAGAAGGAGGAACTGGATGCTAAAGAACTGTGCAAACCTTTCTTTTGTTGGTTTCAATTTTATTCATTTAGTTTGGAGACAAGGGCTTGCTATATAGCCCAGGTTAGCTTTGAACTCATGATCTTCCTGTCTCTTCCTGCAGGAGTGCTGGGATTACAGGTAACATCCTGTAATCCTGGGCCAACCCTTTCTTTTAAATGTTAGTCAGAGCTGACAACCCCTGAGTCCTGCCTGCCACTCAGCAATGTAATCTAGGCATCTGGTCTGGTTACTCTGGAACCAAGACATCCTTTGGCTTGGCCCACATTTCTGGACACTCCTTGCCCTCACTGAGATGCTGAGAACTGGTAAACATCACTCCTCTTAGACTAGAGGCTCTACCCCTTGCCTGGACGCACGCTGATGGCTAACTTTGTGCCTTTTACACTCTTCTAAATTCTAAATGTTCCTCCATGTTGGAAACAGCCCTCGGTTCTATTTTAATGAAATTGAAGGTGGAGCTTGGGAGAAAGTCATAACGGGTATGAGATGAGGTCATGGGGGTGGAGTTCTGTGATGAAGTTGGTGTTTTTGTATTAAGAATGATTCAGCTAGCACAGTCACTCTTCTTCTGCTGGACAATGTCCTTCAACATATTATGACACAGCAAGATGGCTCTCATCAGCACCAGGACTCTGTCCTTGGACTTTCTGGACTCTAGATGACCTGTTCTACAATAGACACACTAGGACACCACTTTTTCCCATATCATCCTGAATTGCCTGTCTAAGGACTAATAACAAGTACTGGTGACATTGGTCCCTACGATGCTATGCAGAGACCTGTGAGCAGGAGGCCCCCTCTAGCAGGTACTTTTACTGTCCCTTTTCAAGTAGCAGAGTAAAGCAATCTGTGGTGATGTAATTCACCTGGTAATTCATCTGGGTCAAGGAGGAGCTAGGCACCGTGGATCCCAGTCCACTCTCTTAATTCTTTCTTTCTTTTCTTTGAAATTTTATGTACATGAATACACTGTAGCTGTCTTCAGACACACCAGAAGAGGGCATCAGATCCCATTACAGATAGTTGTGAGTTGCCATGTGATTGCTGGGACTTGAACTCAGGACCTCTGGAAGAGCAGTCAGTGCTCTTAACCACTGAGCCATCTCTCCAGCCCCTTAACATCATGCTTGATTCCCTTATTTCACCTCCTAGGTCTCCTTTCTCCTGAAAATCTTCAATTTTTTATTAGTGGCAAAAACACACATATAAATCTCCATTCTTCTTTTGTTTTATTCATGTATTTTTGCATGCATGTGTACGTAGGTCTTCTTACCTGTATATACGTATTGCATTTGTGTGGTGTGTGCGATGCGTGTGTGTGTGTGGTGTGTGTGTTGTGTGTGTGTGGTGTGTGCAAGTGTGAGAGGGCCTGCGGAGGGCTGAGGTTGATATCTGTCATTCTCTGTGATGTCTCTCTTCATTTTGTTTATCGAAGCAGGGTCTCTTAATTGAACTCAGAGCTTGCAGATTCTGCTAGTCTAGCTAACTTTGGGGATCCTCTCCCCCCCCTCTATCTATCTCTCTCTCTGCCTCTAGAGTGCTGGAATTACAGACAGGCTACCTGCTAGGCTCTTGCATGGAGTCTGGGGGTCTGAAATCTGGTCCTCGCGTTTGCTCAGCAAACCATTTGCCCAGTACACTTTAGGTTTTTTATTTTACTTTTTTTTTTTGGTTTTTGGTTTTTCAAGACAGGGTTTCTCTGTATATTTCTGGCTGTCCTGGAACTCACTCTGTAGACCAGACTGGCCTCGAACTCAGAAATCCACCTGCCTCTGCATCCCAAGTGCTGGGATTAAAGGCGTGTGCCACCACCGCCCAGCTGGAACTCACTTTTAAGGCCTGATTTTGATTTTCAACATTCTTCCCTGTCCAAAACTGGAACAGGTTTTTTTTTTTTTGGTTTTTTTTTGTTGTTTGTTAGAACTTAAAGTCTGAGTTCTGAGAAGGACTTGCTCATACTGTGGTCATCTTCATTATGTCCCCTTCTGATGTAGTCCTGAGAGCAAGTACCATGGCTGAGACAAATGCTTCCTGCCACAAGCAGACAGCTTCCTGTGTTCTCCTTCCTGTCAGAGAGCAGACTGTCTGCTCTTCCTATTGCTGGAGACATGACATCGGATAAGGAGCCGCTGACATATCATCATGGCATGCGCATCTCAGACTCAGCACAAGTAAGCTTCCCACCTGTATTGAATAAGTACTTCTTGTAGAGGGCTCTGCTGTGCATTGTGGGATATTTGAGGCCTTCCTGGCTTCTCCCTTCTGGTTGTTGGTTGCACCCCAGGACAGGACAATTAGGTCCTGGAGAGGTGTCAGTGGATAAAGCACTTTTTGCTCTTGCAGAGGACCTAGTTTCAGTTCCCTTGCAGAGGACCTAGTTTCAGTTCCCAGCACCCACATGGAGGTTCTCAACTGTCTGTAACTCCAGTTCCAGATGATCCAGCACCCTTTCCTGGCCTTCTTCAGGCACTGCATATGTGTGGTTCACAAGCATGCCTACAGGCAAAACCACATGTACACATAGAATAAAAATAGATCAATATCTTTTTAAAAAGCATCTCCAAGACTCTCCTGGAGGAGGACAGTCTCCCACGGTTAAGAAAAGTCACGTGGTGTCACTCCACAGAGTCTGCCTTAACCTGGATTCACTCACAACCAGCAGAAACAGGGGTGAAGAACAGATAAAACACCCAAGGGTGATTTTTCAGACAGCTGTTTAGAACTTATATTTCTATTTTAGAGGCAAGCCTCTCCTCCACCTCCATCAGACTCCTGAACCATACAGACAGAGCACACAGGAGCATGTGGTCCTTTAAGAGGCTCTACCCAGCAGCTGACTCAGACAGACACAGACACCCTCAGTCAAACAGTGGATGGAGCTTGGGGACTCTTATAGAAGAATAGGGGGAAGTTTTATGGCTCTGGAGAGGACAGGAAAACCAAGAGAGCCAACTAACCTGGACCCCTGGGGGTCTCAGAGACTGAACCACCAACCAAACTGTCTGGACCTAGGCCTTCCTGCACATATGTAGCAGACTGCAGCTTGGCCTTCATGTGGGCCTGAACAACTGGAGCAGGGCTATCCCAAGCTGTTGCCTGTACATGGGATATGTTTACTAGCCGGACTGCAGTGTCTGGCCTCAGTGGGAGTGGAAGCACCTAGCCTGGAAAAGACTTGAAGTGCCAAGGTGGGTGGGGGATACTCATGGAACCCCCACCTGCTCAGAAAAGAGGGGATGGGAGATAGCGGAAGGATTGTGGGAAGGGTGATCAGGAGGGGAAGTGAATGGGATGTAAAGTGAATAAGTAAAAATAAAGATAAAATTTTAAAAAAGTGATACTCCTCTGGCATATAGGATTCAATTAGTATCTTTATTTCTTCCATTTCAAAAGACTTATTTAAGTTTTAATTATTTTAGTATGTGTGGTAGTTGAGTGCACACGTGAACACAGTTGCATGAAGAGACCAGAAGAGCTCCCCTGGAGCTGGAGTTACAAGCAGTTGTGAGTCCCCTGGGATGGGTGCTGGGCGTCAGACTCAGTCCTCTGCAAGAGCAGTAAGCACCCTCCAGCCCCTAGTACCCCATTTCAAACAGATCCATAGTCAACAAAAATTCAAAGCTGCTTTAGGAGAGGAGGCACATATGGATCTCTTTATTCTCGATCGGTTAGACTTTTCAAAGGTGTCTGAGAACCCAGCATTCTGCCAGATGCCGAGGAGGCCAGCAGGAGTGTGCTTGGCTCTCTTCCTGATGATTGCGTTCAAGCAAGGCATCCTGGGAAGAAAAATCTCCATTTAGTCAATGAGTCAATGCTCTTAAAATCAAAGGCTCTCAATGTCAATGAGCCCTTTGATGAAATCATGTTTGACCATGACTTCACATTACAGCCTTAAAAAAAACTCATACTTTATTTAATAAAAATCCAGTTGTTTCCATAATCTTTTCGTAATTTTATAACTGGATGAGAAAAATCATCTCTTAGGACTTTAAAAACTTTACTTTTGAAACAGGATCTTACCTGGCAGCTAAGGTTGACCTTGAACTCAAAAGATCCTTCTGCTTCCACTTTCTGACTCGGGGGGGGGTGCTGTAGCTAGGGTGTCCTCCTTGCTTATGATTTTTTTTTAAAAAAATGTCTAGAGGCAGCATTCAGGATATAAAGTGAATAGAAAGAAAAGAAGAAGAAAAGAATACATCTATTTCCCCTGCTGCTTAAGTTGTTTAATGCTAGGAACTATGTCTTACTTATGTTTATCCCATGTACGTGACTGGTGTTCACAAATAACGTTGTGTGTCTAACACGTTGGACTAACACATCATTTAACAGATGAATATGAGTGAGAAGTCTTCATAGATGAGGCCTCCAAAATGAAATCTGCGTCTGTATGTTCAGCTCATGACGAGAAGAACATTACCATACAGTGTATGAAGCTATTCAACACGTTCCTGCTGCAGATGCCAAGAATAGCTATGCTCTCAGTACTCAGGAGGCTGAGTCAGGAGGATCACGAGTTTGAGGTCAGCCTGGTCAGCCTACATAATGAGACTCTGTCTCAAAACACACAAAACTTCCAAACTAAATTAAAATAAAAATACATTTTCTCTTATGTCAAGAGTCTAAGTGCTCAGCTGTGGCCCCTGGGATGCGTGTGACCCCAGATAGCTGTGAATGCAACCCATCAAAAACTCACAAATTTAATAAAATGCTATGAGGTCTGGGAAGTTTTTATGAGACGTCCTTGTCTAGGGTTTGGATGTGAATGTTCAGGACGACTGTGTTGTGTCTCCATCCCAAGAGGTTGGGAATGCCTGATTAGGAAACTCTCCCGTGTTCAAATACTTTGTGACAATAGAATTACATGTTTTGATTTAGAAAGCTTTTTAGACGTATAATCAGACTCTTTCTTTGAAGCATTCCATAGCTAGTAAAGAGGGGACAAAGTAGTTAAACAATATTAGTTAATAGAAGACAGCTCTGAGCTTAGCTGAGATCTTCCATATTAGGAAACACTTGTCCCTTCTCAGCTGGTTTTTCCACATTTTCCCCCAGTTAAGACAGAGGATCTGTGTCTATTCACTCTTCTATCCATTCTCCACTAATTAGAACACTTCACTAGTACCTTCCATGGCTTTTCCAGGCCTCTATACAATTTATTATCAGTAGATATGCGGCACATCTGATCCTGTTTGAGAGGGCCCGTGCTAATGATTGACAGCTCACGGGAAATTCCCGTGATAGGGAACTGAAGTCTCCTTTGAGGACAATGGGGAACTCGTCTCTAGAGCCTGTATTTGAGGAAAGGAAGGCAGCACACAGCCTGTGCTTTTCTCTGCCTTGTCTCCATCTGGTTGTCTCCTGTAACGTGGCACTGGTCAGCAGCCATCTGGCTCTCTGCTACTCTGGTATTTATGTCAAATGTCTTGGCATGTCCTGAATTAGCTGTGGCTTCTGACCTATGTAATTAAAGACCTTTAGGACTGGTCCCTACCTGACCAGAGGCATGCCACAGATAGACAATCTCTGAAAATTACAACCTTTAGCTGTGCTGGGCTCCTTCACTGGTGGCGAGGAGTCCATGCAGAAGGCGGCCATGGGCGGCCTGTGTAAAATCAGTGCCTGCAATTTCTATAGCAAAGGATATCTCAGTGCTATACAGGCGACATGTATGGGGTTCCTTCCCCTGAGCTCATCCTGAACTCAGACTGGAGGATGTGCATCATGATTCATAGAGCTTAGGAAAGCACCATACTTAATGATTCCTAGAGTTCGGGAAAGCACCAGGCTTCTACTCACTCTTGTATTATAGAGAACACAGTCCAGGAACAGCCAGAGGAAGAGATGAACAGGGCAGGGAATAAGAGGGACTTGTGGAGCTTTCTCTGGCCTGTTTTTGTCTCAGAACCCTGATGTACTCACCACCCCGTGGACTTTCTGAATCTCCTTGGGGAGGGGTTCTTATGGATGCCTCACTCCAGGGCTGTGACTGAGCCCATCCTTGGTCATGGTGACCAATCAACTCAACCTTCTCCTCTCTGCTTCCCAGAGGTTGAGGGTGGAGCAGAAAATTTGAACCCTTTAATCTGTGGTTGGATTTTCTGGAAGCTTCTCCCTATCCTGAAGCTATCCAGGGTCTGAATCCCATGTGTCTTATTATTATATGAAAAACACTGCCACTCAGAAGATTCCAAGGCTCTTGGGAGCTATGAGTCAGGAACCAGGGACAAAAGCTAGATCTTTATTTTCTGTGTCACTGAAATGAGGTTCTATGACACCTGAGCAGTACAGTTCCCTCTTTATACAGGGAGAACCAGGACATGGCTGCAGGGCAGTTTTCTGTCACGGAAGGACAGGATAGAAAAGAAGGTCCTCTCTTCCAGGCTCTTGAGTTTTGAGTTCAAAACTCTCTTCTTCATAGGTGGTGAACACTTGATCAAATCGGCAAGAGCAAAGATGGAGGGCAGATTGCCAAATAAGATTTTGTAGTTTTGATTTTTACTTCCTCGGAATGGGAAGGGCTACATAAATCTTTAGCTTAGACTAAATTTGGCTGCAAGCTTTGCCTCCTGTACCCTTAACTATTTTTCTCCAACCGATAAACACTTATAAGGCAACAACTGTCTACCACTCCTTCATGACATCAGGTTCTGAAAGAGCATCCCGCAGGTCTCACGTGTCTCGCTCAGCATGGAAGGAATGTAGAAGGTTCATTGTGCACATGCGGGAATACACATTGTTGCTTCTCAATGGTAGGTGACTCGGGTACTCATTTCCCTGGTCTTTTGCAGGATGTTTAAGAAGAAAGGCTGAACCACCTGGATTGATCAGGAAGGATGTATTCTTGGTTTTCCGACACTTACTCCAGCATCATGAAGGGAGCTAATGGGAAAATGAATTCTATTTACAAAAACAATAAAAAGCAACATCACTGAATCACCTTGACCCGAGCCCTTGACACAAGTCTACTCTTGGAACTTTTTAGTTACACAATCAATAGCTATCTTTGCTAATTTTCTTAAATTGGTTCAACGGTTCTCTGCCCCACCCCTGTGTATGTGTGTGTGTCTGTAGATCTGTGTGTGTTTGTTGTTCTATATGTCGTGTGTGTGTGTGTCTATACATCTGTGTGTCTATATGTCCGTGTGTGTGTGTCTATACATCTGTGTGTCTATATGTCTGTATGTGTGTGTTTATACACTGGAGAGCTGTTGTTCCTCAAGAATTATTCTTGTCTTTCTGAGAAAGGGATCTTGGGCTCTTTAGGACCTGGGCTCACTGATTGAGCTAGGCTGGCTGTCCAGTAAGCCCAGGGATCTCCTTGTTTGTATGCCCCAGCACTAGAATTGCAAGTCTGTGCCACCATGCTTATATGATGGAGCTCTGGGGTCCCATGTTCCTTGTTTACAAGGCAGTCATTGATTGAACTCCTTCCCAGTCTCCGTTTGTCTGTCCTTAGGGACATCATGCCAACTGACTCATTAGAACAGTGACAGATGGAAAGACCAATCCAGGGATGGAGAACAAGCTACAAACAAGCCCATGGAGGAAAGATCATGGGACTCCCATGTATGGTGGAGGGTGGAGCCGGAGGAGGGAGGGGCTGCAAGACTGTGACCCATGCTGCCTGCCATCTTGCCCAGGGCAGGGAGACTTTGTCCAGGAGAGTTGGACACAACTTTGTTGCCTCGGTGGCAAGAGGATGGGGCTGGGAGTTTAGAGAAGGATGAGTCTGTAGAGATGATTATCAGACTGTTCTGGCAAATCAAAGGTTCTTAAACAATTGGTCTCAGACTCCATGCCCATGAAAAAATTATTGAGGACTCCAAAGAGCTTTGAAAAATCAGACAATAAGACAAATTTTAAGACATTATGTAATTCCCTTAAAATAACATTAGATGATCCATTAGTGTAAAAGGGGTGGGGAGCTGTTTGACATTTCTGTAAAACTCTTTAAAGTCTAACTCTTCCAAAGCCAGATGGTATTCTCGGCTTTCAGCTGTGAGAGGTTTTGGTTACAGTCTATGAAGACATGCAGATCTATCCAGATAGGCAGCAGGGTCGGGGAGGTGTTACCTGAGTCACCAGGGTCCCGGAACCTCAACAATGGGATTCAGCCCTCCCTCCTCACTAAGCCAGTTGAACAGACAAGGAACAGTACAAGTAGAGAACAGAGATTTATTCAGTGTGGTTGCACTGGGACGGGAACAAATACAGAGTGTTGAGGTCCCTGAGTTCATCTCCGGAGTCCTGACGGGAGGTTTAGGTTTGAGCAGAGGGGTCTGCTATGCATATGAGCAGACCTGGTCAAGTATGGTTCTGCCCATCACTGACCCACACTGTGGTAGCTCTGGTCTCTCTCTCCTATAGGCCTTCTGACAAGTTCTACCAAATCCCCTCATGGGTGATCAACTCCCCAGAAGTCAGCAGGATGGAGAGGGAGGGGCTGCAAGGTCATGACCCATGCCGGCAGCCATCTTGTCCAGGGCTGGGGTGGGGCAGTGGGACTTTATTCAGGGGCATTTCAGCATTTTCCTTCTCTCAATCCGAGATTCCCAGGAGAAATTCCAACTTCTTAGGAACCATTGTTTCATTAGCTTGCTAGTCAAAGGGAGGGGCACAAGTGTCTCCCTTCCTCTTTACTCCTGACACAATGGAGGCAGAGGAACACATTCAGAGTCTTTTCAGGTAATTAGTCATTTTGTAGTCCTACCCTACATCTGACAGGCAGGAGTGTCTTCAAGGTTGATTCAAAGAGGAATCTGAACGCGGGTGAACAAACTTACATTTTGTTTTATTTTAACCCATCGTCTCTTCCACACTCTATGGCATGATTTTGAACTTTTAGATACCTTGAAAGCATCTTGGAGATCCCCTGGGTCTTTGGACTGTCTCATTAACTGTTATAAATCAGAGAGGCTTGGCAGGAACCCCAAAGAGGGCAACGAAAGTGGCCTATTTTAGTCGTTTGGATGCTGCACTCTCTCAAAAAATGATGGGAGGAATGGAATTATGTCTCTGTTTTGTGTCTCAGGCATGGGATAGACCCGACCATTGCTAATGTGTTTCAGACGGTAGCCTCCAAATGTCTGTGGGAAGGTTTTTCAGAAAGGGAGAAAGAAAGAGAGGAAGAAAGAAAGAAAGAAGGAAAGAAAGAAAGAAAGAAAGAAAGAAAGGTATGCCTCAAGAAAAAAAATCTCATTACAGAAAAATCACCTTCAAAGACAGAGAAAGGCTCAGAGCAAGGAAAATACAAACTCAATGTAGCTAAGCACGTTTTCTTGTCTTTGTTGAGAGGCCTGTCGAGATGGTGTACATAAGAAACACAGAACTGGGGTTGTGATCACAAAATTTTGGCATCACAACATAAATGAAGAAACATGTGGTGTGTGTGTGTGTGTGTGTATACATATATGGTGAGAGAGAGAGAGAGAGAGAGAGAGAGAGAGAGAGAGAGAGAGAGAGAGAGAGAGAGAGACTGCAAACTGGTGCAGCTGCATTCCCCAGAATGGCAGGGCTTCTCAAGAGCTGGGCACAGGCCCAGAATTGCCTGGGAAGTTCCCTTGCCGTTTTGGGGAACTGGGGCTGAATCATGTGTGTGACCTGGAACTGAAACTTGCTACAGTGGAGGCCTGCATGGAGTGCCGTGCTTTGAACTTGATCTACTAATAACTCTCCCAGGCTGACTTAACCTGATGGTTCTGGAGATGAGAGCAGCTTTTTACAAGAATACAGTGCAAACTGCTATGGGAGGAAGTGGTTCCAGACACCAGCCTTCCTTCCCTGACTGACACCTTACCCAGGCTTTGACTCTTGACCAGGGGTCTCAGCTCTGGTCTCTATCTGTAACTTCCCTGTGTTCACGAGAGTCTTTTACCCAGTACTCAACCAAGACCACTTTGGCTCTGGTCTTGGCTCAGCACCATAGCTTTTCAATTAGTTTATTTTAAAATTGTTTTTATGTATCTGTGTGTTCGTTCTATTTGTCCATGTGTTTGTGTGTGCTTGTCTGTATACATGCATGTGGAAACCAGGAGATGACAGATGTCTTCCTTGATTGCTTTTTGAGACAGGGTCTCTCCTTGAACCTGGAATCTGGCAGGACTGGCTGGCGGGCAAGCCTGGGATCCACCTGACTCAGCCTGGGTGCTGAGATGACAGGCACATCCACTGTGCCCAGCTTTTTTGTATGGGCGCTGGGTATCCGAATCCAGGTTTTCAGGCTCACACAGCAGATGCTCTGCTAACTGAACCACCTCCCAAACCCATCTTCATTTTCTTTCGCCAGAATGGCCTGAGCCGTGAACAGGAAGGAGCCCTGGCTTCAGGTGAGGTTTTAAAACATTCTGGCTTTTTGTTTTGGGCGTCACAAGTTCCCCTCTCTCTAAGTAAAAATCTGGAACCTAACCAAAGACTCCCGAACACAGGAAGGCTTCCAAGTACATAAACGCAAGGGCAGAGCTGCGTATGAGCAAGATGGGGGTGGGCAGGTCCCAGCTCCACCCAGTTTCCCCTAGCTAAGGTTGCTATTTTACGGAATTGTGTGGGAATTTTCACTGCGAAGACAACCAAGAAATTACTTCTCTTCCGTGGGCCCACTCTCATGATTTATGTGTTTTTTCTATGTTCTATATTATGCTCCTATAAAAGATGGCAATATCTTATACTAAGGCAGTAAGGATGGTAATCATACTTACGCAGGGTTTATCTGAATAAATTAGAGTCGGGGGTTTTAGTACTACACCTCAGATCATGACTCAGAGAAACCGTCGGAAAGTTAAGTGCTCTCGGTGTACAAATTGTGTCCGAGGACGAAATCACAGGGCTAGAGAGATGCTAGGAGGTTAGGAGCACTCAACACTCTTACATTTGGATCCCCGCATCCATGCTAGATGGCTCACAGCTGCCTAGAACTCCAGGGCATCTAATGCCCTCTTCTAGCCTCTGAGGACACACACACACACACACACACACACACACACACACACACACGTAAAAATAGTTGTTTTTCAGAAGGACAAAATTTACAACAAAATTTCTCAGTAGTCTTATTGTCATTTACCTGTGTTTTCTGATTCAGGGCAGCCTCGTTCTCTTCCTGCAGAAAAGAGCAAGGTCTTCCACGCCGTGTGCAGATGGGAACAGAAAACAGCATAAAAGGACCAAATTTGATTGGTCAGCATCAAAATCCATTATTACTATTGCTGTTGTTTTATGTTTTGGCAAGGGCTAAAGCAGATGCCTCCCTTTGGACTCTGCCTCAGGTCACCTGGAATCTTCCATTCCCTGCCTGGGGTCTGTCAGCTTCCTTTCCGTTTCCCTGTGGCAAGGTAGCCCTCAGTGCAAGTGCCCCCACATTGGATTGGTCTATCCTGGGCTGCTGCATTGCTCAAACCAAACACAGACCCTTCTGGTGTTATATTTTAACAGCTGCCTGTCAGTTTCTGGGGGGGAAAATCTTTTCAAAAAACCACTTTGGGTTTCTGTCAGCTCTGTGATGATTCCAATGAGATTAAAATGAACTTTGGAGTTGCTCGGTGGAATGTTGGAAGATCTGAGAGGGTTGATTAGAGATGTCCACTTCCTGCTCCGACATTGACCAGCCTTCCTGGCAGAGGGAAGAGGAGAGAGAAAGCCAGTGCCGGACTCGAGAGATGTGTCAGCCAGTAACATGCTTGTCTTGCAAGCCTGAGGACCTGAGTTCAAGCTCCATAACCCACACTAAAAGTAAATAAAATAAAATAAAAATGGTTGTGTAGTTCCAGAGCTGGAGAGAGAGACAAGCAGATCCCTGGGCCTCACTGGTTGGCTAGTCTAGCCTCCTTGATAAGCAACTCCAGGCCAATGAGAAACCCAGCCTCAGAAACAAAGAGAAATGGCTACTGAATAAAGACACCCAAGGCTTCCTCTGACTTTCACAATACAGTGTGAGCTCTGAGCGGTCTCTCTCTCTCTCTCTGAAGAGTCAAACATTGAAAAGAAATCTATAGCCAGAGACTCCAGTTAACTTTGATTTCTCTACACCACTGGTTCTTAACCCATGGTTCACAACCTCGTTGGGGGTTGGACTGACCCTTTCCACAGGGGTCTCCTAAGACCATCGGGGGAATACAGATATTTACATTACGATTCACAACAGTAACAAAATTATTGTTATGAAGTAGCAATGAAAAGAATTTTATGGTTGGGGGGTGGGGTCACCACAACACGAGTAACTGTATTGGTGGGGGAAGCACAGGAAGGTTGAGAGCCGCTGCTCTACACTGAACTGCTGTAGAGCAGAAAGCTGAGCATTGGGATGCACTCACACTGTGGTGGGCGACGCTGTGTTCGAGACCCAGCACACAGAGCGTGGCTGGTGTGCTCCAAGGGGTGAGTGCTCAGACGACCTGTGACTCCCTTGCCTTTAATCTTTTTATTTGGTAGTGGTGGTACTGGAGTTTGAAACTACACTTTTTGTATTCCACCGAGCTGGGAAAGACAGCAGGGTTTAGCTGAACACTCTTGACTTGGAGTCTATCCCAAGGATACAGTGAAGGTTCTTGATGGGTCTGCAACCCATCACTTACATGATGACGGAGGCCTCTGGTATGAGATGATTATTATCCCAATACATCAGCTCATTGGTACACCGGGCACCCCATCCGTCATGATGTATTAGAACAAGCCATTAGGTACAGTCTTCATTGAGAAGTGGAGGATCACATGAGTGCCAGGGTACCCAGACCCTTGGGACCCTTGTGGAGGCTGCCTACCATATAGTTCCTAAGTATGTGAGGCTGAGAACTCCCCTCAGCATCTTTGTGGAGCTCTTCAAAGGAGGTCCAAATTCCACAGCCCACGAGGCAGACCCTCTACTTATGTTTTGAGAAGCCTCCTTCTTAGACTGCTGTTTATTTTAGGGGGAAATTGGCTCTCTATCAATGGTCATCTTCTCTCTCTGTCCCAGGTAACACTCTTAAAAAGTCATAATTTAGGGCTGGAGAGATGGCTCAGTGGTTAAGAGCACTTGCTGCTTTTCCAGAGGACTCAGTATTCAGTTGTGGTGGTTTGAATAAAAATGGTCCGTCCCTATAGGTCCCTGTTAGGGAGTGGCACTATTGGGAAGTGTGACCTTGTTGGAGTAGGTGTGGCTTTGTTGGAGGAAGTGCTACTGGGTGGGCTTTGAGGTTTCAGAAGCTCAAATCAAGTCCAGTAAGTGGCTCACAGTCTCTTTCTGCTGCCTGCCTATTCAGATATAGACCTCTCAGCTCCTCCTCCAACACCACATCTGCCTATGTGCCACCATGCTTCCTGCCATGACGCTAGTGGACTAAACCTCTGAACTGTTAGCCAGCCTCAGTTAAATGATTTTTATAAGAGTTGCTGTGGTTATAGTGTCTCTTCACAGCAATGGAAACCCTAAAGATAATAGCATACACATGGTGACTCACAGATGTCCAGTTCCAGGGAATCTGATGCTCTCTTTCAGTCTCCACAGCCATCAGGAACACATATAGTACACAGATATACAAGTAGGAAAAACGTTCATTTACATTCATGGGTAAATACATAAATAATTTTAAAGGTGATAAAATTATGCACAAAGTATATATTGGCATGTTGAAATGTTACCAGCCTAATATGCAAAACAGGAATAATTCCCAAATATTTTGCAGTTGATACACTGTAATGGAATAGATGTTAATGAAAGTGGGAGGAAGGAATATCACTGTCACCAGGATTATCATTACTACTCATGCTCCCTGAGAGTGGTCTATGTAGTATGCAGTACTCCCTCTTGACAGCTGAGGAAGCAGACAGATCCAAAGAACCAGGCCCAGAGTCCCATTTAACAACAATGCTGCCATGTCCTGCCTAAGTAGACATAAGCAACAAGTCCTGCTTGGGACCTACACTTTGCACAGAATTTAAGACACGACTTGATATGTCACAATGTGTCTCTGACTTACATCTAAGTCTAACAGAAAGGTGAGAACAGCTTTCTATGACATTTTAAACATTTGTTGAGGTTTCATGGATTTGACAACACGAAGAGGTTTTGTTATTGTTATTGACATTGCTTGCTATTCATAAGTGACCCTCACAACAAGGACAATTTCTAAAATATTTGCATAGAATTTTTTAGAAAGTTCTCACACTGATTTCATGATAAAGAGATAAAGGAGTCACTGGGACCGGGTCTGTGTTACAAGGTTCCACCAACTGTGAGTGGCCTGTCCAGGTTGGTTTTTAACTTTCTTTTCTGGTTTCCTCCGTTCATCCTCCAGCAATTGTGGTTTTATTTTGGGGATCAAGTGAAATGGGTTTCCATCTCAAAGCAGAGACATGAAGATGGAGCCAATTGAAGAATGATTTCCCTGCAGTCTCAGGGGAGTCTGCTATTGGGCAGCACCCACAGAGAGAGGCAGGTCTCTTTATGCCACAGTTGAGTGAGAAGTTGGACAGATGGATGTCCCTGCTAGGAGCTCCAAGTGTCTATGATTTCCTTACTGCAGAGAAGACTGACTTGAAATTGAGCTCACTGTGGTGCGGGCAGACATCCGAGTAGAACTCCGAGGTTCCTGGGCAGGTATTAGCTTGTGCATGACTTACAAGGGAAGACAATGAAAGATCTGTGTCTCTGATTACTGTGCCCAGTCGTTGTAGAAACCACTTTTGAATGTGTGGTCAGGAGCACTGGGACTTCCCAGTATCTCCAGCCGTCCAACCAACTTCTCACAGAGATACTTAACCACTGCTACACAAGGGGAGTACATTACCCCTCGTCCCATGCTAATTTCAGGTCCCACAAATTCCAAACACAGTTTTTCCTCTCTCTTTCCTTTCCTCTCTCCTTCCCTTCTTCCCTCCCTTGTTTCCTCTTCTCTTCCTCCTTGTTTTTGTTTTTTTCCAAATGTCCCAGATAGGCTGCAGCCCCTGTGAGTGAACTTGAACTTCTGAACTTCTGATCCTCCTGCCTCTGCCTCCACCTCTCAAGTGCTGGAATTACAGATGTGTGCACCACGCCCAGCTTGTGCAAGATTTGGTGAGGGCCAAATCTAGGCATTCATTCATCCTTTTTGTTTCTGAGTCACTGAGTTGATCTGTATCTGAGGCTGGTCTGGAGCTTGCTCTATAGTCCACACTAACCTCAAATTTACAATTCTCCTGCCACCACCCCCTGAGCCCTGGGATTACAGCTGTGTCCCACCATAGCAGCCCAAACGTCTTTTCCTAAAGTCCATTTTGATGGACAGGTAACCGTTGCATGTGTTTGGGTCCTGTGGGATGCTTTGATTCACATATGCATGGTGTAATGCTCTAACGTGAGCCTCTTAACAGCAAACGACCTCTGCAAATTACCCCTCATTCTGCAGTTCTCTGCTTTAGAAGGGGGCAGCAGTCTTATCTGTTATGGGCAGGATGCGTTCAAAGTGACCCTGTCAGAACAGAATTCCTCCATATGCCAGCTGAGAGTCTCACTTCCTGTCTTGTCTGACCGAAGAGGAGGGAGTTTGTTTTCTAGCTGAACACACTTTTAAAAGGACTTTGAAGAAGTTAATCGCATCAGGCAGACACCAGCCAGTTACTGCTGCCTGGGGCACCACAAGGACTCTCCAGACTTGGCGTCTGGTGACGCCCCACAGACTTGGAGCCTTATCTCTTTCTGGAGCATCACCTCAGCTTCTGTTCCAGAGCCCTACCCTTGTCTCGTGCTATCTCCACTGTGTAGATGCTGTATTCCACTTCTAATCATGGCTTTGGGAGGGCCTGCTGAGAGCAGTGGACCACAATGCACGGCGCCGTCAGCTTCACTGTGGTCCTGCCTTGGAAGGAAACAGTGGTGGCTCATGAAGGCATGTTGGACACAGATCGGGTGTAAGGGACATACTTGTGTCCCTACCAAAATCATACATCAATGTCCCACCAGGACAAAGCTTTTAAGGAGATGCCATGCTTTGCATACGAAATGTCCCGCCATTTAAATACTTGTCCTATTGGTGGCGCTGTTCAGGGAGGCAATGGATTCTTAGGAGGTGGGGCCTGCTAGAGGAAGTCTGCCAGGGGGTGGAATTTTATTGGCTGGCCTCACTTGCTGCTCTCCCCTGCTTCCTGCTCTTCCTGCTACTATGATGAACTCTGCCCTCCGTAGTGTAAGGTGTAACAAACCCTTTCTCCCTGAAGTCGCCTATCAGGTTATTTTATCACAGCCACAGAGAAGAAACTATTACAAAAGGCAATTAAGGTAAAATGAAGTTATAGGGGTGTTCTAAGTAGAAGAGAGAACATGGACAAGCAAAGCTGGGTGAGCACAGGAAGACAGGGCAGGAAGGCATCAGTCAGGCAGAAAGGCTCCACAAAACCAGTTCTCAGGCGTCCCAGCTCCAGAACCATTTTAGCACAATCTCTGCTTTAGCATGCCGAGCCTGGAATGCCTTTGTCACTGAGCCCAAAGGAATCCCCAGGGCGGGATCCAGGGATGCAACTGTGTACCTTTAGGTGGTAGTGGACATTTAGCTAAGTTCCTTTATTTTTTTCAAAAGTATTTTGTATGTGTACTAAAAGCACAAGCAGAAAACAAACAAACAAACAAACCCTCTCTTTAACTTATGGTCTGGTGGGAGGACAAATAAACTCATAAATAATTATGATTATCTCAAAATCTGCATACAACAACAAAAACACACTTCAGCCTCTTGTGGGGTTAGAGTCTTCTGTTTTTGTTTTTTTTTGTTTTTTTTTTTTTTAAATTTCTGAGCAGAACCATGAGCAGCTAGCTGGAAGGAGACAGCAATGCAGAAGCCTCTGGGAGTGCCATTTCTGCAAAGCAGACCCTTGGGCAGTTGTCCTAGAGTGGAAACTCCCTGTCTGAGACAAAGGCATGTGACTTGAGGACAATGGTGACCAGGAGAGTGTATGGTAAGGGCGACATGGGAGCCCTGCATGAGGCTCTTTCAAGTTAGCGTGAAGAGACTGAAGTTTGGAATTCTAGTGACAAGGGCTCACACTGGAGGGCTCTGCCAGGGGACTGATGTGATCGAATTGGCCCTCAGAAGGCACCTCTTCTAGTCTCACATGGAGTCTGACTATGGAAGGTGACCTGATATGAGGAGAGCTGCATGGAACCATGAGGCTTCCACAGGGATGTTGAAAGCCCTGGACTCACTCAGGGAGGATGATAGAGAGAAAGAGGTTGTGTCTAGGGTGTGAACTGGAATTAAGAGTCCACAAGCTGGCCCAAGCTCGAGGACCTAACATCAAATCTCCACCATTCACATAAGAAGCCAGGAATGGTCACATGTAACCTGTAACCCTCAGTGTTGTACAGGGTGGAGACAGGAGAATGGCTGGGACTTAATTGATTACCAACCTAGTTCTAGGATCGGTGAGAGACCCTCTCTCAAAGGAATAGGCAGAGAGCAACCGAGCGGGACACCCAGCATTCTCCCCCAGTGGAGCTCTCGGTGAGATGGACTTGATGCTGAAAAGATCAGCTCCTGTGATGTACAAGGCACGAGTTACAAAGGATGCCAAGTCTTAGGAGGACAGACACAAGATGTCAGTGACCTGTGCTAGGTCTGAGAAGAGATGCCACCTGCATGAACTGCCTGCCAGTCAGGAGAGCAGACATGTACAGACGGATGAGCACGTGACGGAAAATTCCATAATCACCAGATATGGCCCAGTCAGGCCAGATATAAAGTAGCACACACCAGAACCCAGGGATCTTAAAGGAGGCAAGCGTGTGTGTGTGTGTGTGTGTGTGTGTGTGTGTGTGTGTGTGTGTGTGTGTCTTTTCTCATGCGTGTACCCATGTGGATGTAGGTACCATCAGAGGCCAGGAGAGGGCACTGGATTCCCAGGAGCTGGAGTTACAAGTGACTGTGAGCCATGTACTGTGGGTGGTAGGATCTAACTTAGGTCCTCTACAGGAGCAGCAAGCACACTCTTATCCACTGAGTCATTGCTCCAGCCCCAAAGTAATCTCTCTCTCTCTCTTTTTTTTTTACATACAAAGTACTGGGTTTTATTATAGCATCCTTATACATGTGTCATTAGAGTTCTGATTTGTTTCCCTCTGCCCTTTCCCAATCTTCCTCCAGCTAGTTTCCTCATCTGATTTCCTGTCACATGTATTCCATCACCCTCCCTCCTCGTCCTTTATTTTTAAATGTTAATCAAAGGCTTTATAAGTTTGGTAATGCTCAATAACAAGATGCCCATACAATCAGAAGTGTAACCCAATACCCAACCTAGATATACCAGCTATCTTTGACTGGCGGAGACACGAGAACATTTGCCTCATGTTCCCCACCTATCTCTCTCTCTCTCTCTCTCTCTCTCTCTCTCTCTCTCTCTCTCTCTCTCTTCTTTCTTCTCTCTTAGCTCCTAGCTCCTCCTCTCCTTCTCCTCCTCTCTTTACTCTTCCTCTCCTTACTCCTCCCACCTTAGCTCCTCATACATATCACCTTTCCTGTTAAAATATTACTAAAATTCTCATATAAGAAAGCAGTCTCTTTCCTCAGAATTCTGGGCCCCCAGTGTGTCATCCCTGCCCCACTGCAGGGACAGCTTCTGTGTGTTGGTGACTCTGGGGTTGTCACCCACAGTTGCCAAGGGCTGTTGTCGACTTTGTCCTTTGTTCTCTTTGTTGCTAACTTACTGTCCATTGCAAATTAGGGGCATTTTCTAGTTTTAGATTCCACTTTCCTCTTGCTTTTCTTCCTCCTTCGAGATGGTAATTCTATTACCTTTTGTTATTTTATCGACCGCCACAGTTGATGCACTTAAATTTCCATTTCCTGTTCCAAGAACTTTATTCAGCATCTCTGACTCCGCTCAATATGAAACGAAAATACATCGCTGTCTGCTCTCTGCCTACTTCTCGCTTCACCCAGCCACCTCCTCCCTGTCACACTTGAGGACATTTTGTTTGTAAAAATTGGTCACATTTATGTTCCGCCTTGGTCAGACTTCTGTGCTCAGACTTGATGCTAAGAATTGAAAACAAAACAGCTTTGACATCATCCTATTTATTCTTACTTGTGATTTAGGCCATCTGCTGGGCTGAGACCACACGTGTGTTTGGTGTGTGTGTGTGTGTGTGTGTGTGTGATGCTAAAAGGAAAATGCCCTCAAATCAGATTCATTCTCTTTGATGATTTCTCCAGATTGGCTGCACGTTTGGGTCAGAACTCCGTGCAGAAAATTAGTTTATTTTCTCTAAAAAAGTATTCATTTGTTTATTTATTTAGGCATGTCTGTTACCTTTCTTATTCTTCCCCCCTTCCACCCCCCAAGTAGGGCTGGAGAGTAGGCTCTGGGGATAAGAGCACTCTGTTCTTACAAAGACTTGGGCTCAGTTCCTAACATCCACGCAACTGTAACAGTGAGTAACTTCAGTTCCAGGGGATCCAGTGGCCTCATCTGTTTGTTCTTGTGTACCAGGCACACAGGCAGTGTACACATACATGTTCAGACAAGTGCTCATACACACAAAATAAAAACAAAGAAATCTTAAAAAAACCAAAAAACAAAGTTCTTTGGGTTTTCCTAAGCCTTTATGGATACTTTTTCTAGGTGGCATTCTTGATTCTGAGAATAAGGGTGGGGATGAAGCAGGCCCCAATCTCTGTACTTCTCGGAACATCTGTTCCTTCTGCCAGAGGTGACGGTAGCAGGCAAACACAGAGGTGGGCACAGCGGAGGAGGAGGTGCTGCTATACAGAAGAGGGACTGGGCCACTAGGAAGTGGCACGCAGATGGGAGTCGCAGGTTTGAATACAGAGATTTGTGCAGCCTTTCTTGGGATGACATCAGTTAGTCACTTGTGTTGCAGCAGCAACAACGTATCTGGCAAAGATAACTGATGGAAGGTGGAGCTTAGTTTGGCTTATGGATTCAGGGTGTGCAAACCCATCGTGGTGGGAAGCCATGGTTGTAGGAGATTGACACAGCCGGTCACATTGTATCCACAGTCAAGAAGTTTTCTGTAGCGAGAGAAGGATGAGGCTAGCAATTTCAATGTGGCATCAAATTCCTGCCACATGGCATCAAATTCTTGTTCATGTTTCCAAAGGACTCAGAGAGAGAGAGAGAGAGAGAGAGAGAGAGAGAGAGAGAGAGAAAGAGAGAGAGAGAGAGAGAGACAGAGAGAGAGAGAGAGACAGAGAGGCAGAGAGACACAGAGACAGAGATGGGAGAGAGACAGCGACAGGAACAGAAACTCAGAGAGATGAAGGATGTTGCTCAATGGCTTTCATTCAGTCCAAGACACCTCAGTGGGTCTTCCCAATCCACCTAACTCAGAAAATCCCTCACAGCGGTGCCCAGGGATTAGTTTCCACCGTGATGCCAGTCCCGTCAGTTGAGGAGGGAAATCAGCCACCACAGCACCGTGGGCTTTCCTCAAGCTCAGGCTGCTCACTGCTCTTGACTCCTGTAGGGAAGGGAGCCAAGGGGAGTCGGTCTGTGCACTTGAGCCTAGAAGCCTGGCTGGGGTGCAAGACTCTTGTCTGTGCCATTCCCGACTCCCTGGCCATTCTGGGTACAGACTGTCTTGTCCAAGGGCTGAGGTGAAGTCAGGGGTCTTAATTCTTCTGGTCACACTATCCACGTTTATCCCAGGCTTTTCAATCTGGCCCTGGCATCTTTATCCATAGAGCGGGAATAAGGAGAGGTTTCTGTCCTTAGTGTTGGACCCCAGTGAAGCTTTTACTAAAATAGGCTCCACCATGGCCAAACTAGTAGTTTTCTGAGTGAGGGAAGGACGAGGCTAGCAATTTTAGTGTAGCATCAAATTCCTGCAAAATTCTGTTTCTTTTGATGCTCAAAAGCCGAGCCCCCATGCCACGAAGGACTCAGAATGCCGGTCTCAGGGTATCCCAGAGGGCAGAGACTCTGCGCTTCAGCGTGCTCTTTCAGACAATAGTGACTTCTTTAGGGAAAAGAAAATGGGATGAGGTCATCACGAGTGACTTCTGGGCTTTTGCTTTGCACTTTCTACAGCCTCCAAGTTTCACCTAATGAATGTGACTTAAACAAACATACTAGACTGGATTAAAGGAAAATGCTCGAATTGGACCCTAGATTTGGACAAATAAGAGACGCATGCTCTTTAAAAGTCTATCAGATGGAGGTTGACATTAGCACCATGCTTGCAATCTGTCTTTGTCCACTTCCCAACAAAGCTACAGAGAGGATGAAATGAAAGGGAAGTAGACCTTCATTGTCCCTCCCTCCTCCCTCCCATTCTCCCTCCTCCTCTTGCTTCTCCCCCTTTTAATTAGCTCCCTCCACCATCCCTTCCCTATAGGAGATGGATCTCCTGTACTCCAGCCTGGGCCTCAAACACACTTTGTAGCTAAGGCTGACCTTGAACTCCTAACCCTCCTGCCTCCTCTACCTCCAGAGTACTGGAATTATAAGCATGTGCCATCTCCTCCCTTCCTTTGCTCCTCTACTTCTCCTTCCCCCTCCTTCCCTTTCTCTTCCTGCTTTCTTTTCTTCTCCTCCTCCCTCATCTTCCTCCCCCCTTTACATGGTTTGCTGCTTCTGCCTCCTGAGAGCTCCAACTGTCGGCAACTCCAAGACCTGATACCTTCACACAGACATGCATGCAGGCAAAATACCAATGCACATAAAACGGAAATAAATTATAAAAAGAAAAAACAAAAAACCAAGTATGTGCCACTACTGTGCTTGTCTAGATTGAGGCTTGGCCTAGCTAGTTTTATGTCAATTTAACACAAGCTAACATCATCTGAGAAAAGGGGACATCCGTTAACAAAATACCTCCGTATGATTAGGCTGTAGGCAAGCCTTAGGGCATCTTCTTAATTAGTGATTGATAGGGGAGGGGGCTCACCCCACTGTGGGTGGTGCCATCCCTGGGCCGGTGCTCCTGGGATCTATAAGAAAGCAGGCTGGGCAAGCCATGAGGTGCAAACCAGTAAGGGGCACCCCTCCATGACCTCTGAATCAGCCCCTGCCTCCAGGTTCCTGCCCTGCTTGATGATGAACAGTGATAGGGAAGTTTAAGCCAGAGGAACCCTTGCCTCCCTTTCAACTTGCTTTTGACCGTGGTGTTTCATCACAGCAATAGAAACCCTGACTAGGACAAGGCCCAAACCTATTCCACTGAGTGCCGATGCTACATTTTCTTTGTTTGTCCACCTGCTGAGGATAAACACATGTAAGAAGACATGCTCACCCTGGTCAGCCATCAGAGACGTGTACATTAAAACTACAGTCAGATACCATCTCACCCCAGTGAGAGTGAGCATTAGCAATAAAAAAAAAAAAGCGAAATAAAACCAAAAGCAAAACCCTACGATTGCTGACAGGAATTGAGAAAGGCCTGAATCCTTCCCAAACAGTTCCACAAACGAGGGACCAAGAATTCAAATGTATGAGCCCTTAGAAGCTATTCTCATTCAAACCACCACATACCCATCTGAGGAGTTGTCCACCGGCCTGGCCTGGGCATTTTGACTCAATGCCACAAGCCTAAACTGGACCGTGACAGTCTGTGTGGGTGGCACAGACATCTATCCAGTGTGCTGTGCCCACATTTGCAAGGTTTCTTTCTTGCTGTTATTTTTGACCTGGTCTACTCTAGTGGAACATGGCTTTCAGCCAGTGTTCTCACGGTAGCTGTCCTAAGAGGGAACCCCGCAGAATCTGAAATAGAAATGAAGTCTTCCTGAAGACTGCGGCTGAGGGTTAGAGCTGGCCTGTTGCAACCAACATCACAAATTTCTGGAACTATAGAAGAAAGCTGAGGTGGCTACAGGAATAAGGGGGGTATTGAGCTCCAAGGTGTTTCAGGACAGGTTTTGGTTACTGTTTGGGAGTCTTTGTGATTTGACTGTTTTCTTGAAAGCGTGTTGTAAAGCTGACAGCCGTATTTTCTACATTCCCCCTGTTCTGTGGAGAAATCTCACTGGGTAAATGCTGTCTAGGGTGGCAGGAGAGAATGCATATGTAAGACCATCGGAGAGAATGGCATTCCAGAGGACCCAAGTTCACTTCCCAGCCCCCGGTGGTGGCTCACAACTAACTCCTTGCACCTGCAGTTCCAGCGGACCTAACACCCACCCTCTTCTGATCATGAACATTGTCCTCAAGTGTAAACAGCCAACCACAGACACACAAAATTAAAACTAAAATAAATCTCTTTTAAACTTGCCATTCAGGATCCAGACCTGGCTTTTTCCTGGAAGCAAATGTGGATTCAATGGCTCCAGGTTCTGCTCCCCTCTCTCTGGGATGGAATCAACCTGATTCCACCTCAGCGTACGGAGTATTTGGGATCTTTTCCCTGCAGCAGTGGGGTGGAGTACTAAAAGTGTCTCTGTACTAGTAGTATATCTGTGGAGTCATAAGACAGAGCTCTGCAGAGCAGAAGGGGACACCAGACGGGCGGGATCAATACCTGGGTCAATAGGGTAGATACCCTTCAAATGCAGTTTGGAGACTGTAGGTCTCAGTAAACATTGTGTGTGTGTTTTATAGGTGTGGTGTGTATGTTATAGGTATGCATGTGTGTGTGTTTTATAAGTGTGCGTGTGTTATAGGTGTGTGTGTATTTTATAGGTGTAGTGTATGTATGTGTTTTATAGGTGTGCGTGTATTTTATATGTGTGTATGTGTGTGTTTTATAGGTGTGGTGTATGTGTTTTATAGGTGTGTGTGTTCATGTGTATGCACATGTGCAGCTATGGAAGCCAGAGGTTGATATCAGGTGTTTCCCTTCACTGTTCTCCATGTTATTTTTTGAGGCAAGGTGGACCTGAAACTCCCCAGTTCCGCTAGGCTAGGTGGCCAGAGAATCAAAGAGGTCACCCTGTCTCTGCCTCCTAGTACTGGGACTTCAGCTATGTGCTGAGAATCCAAATTCAGGTCCCCAAGTTTATATTGCAAACAGTTTACCAACCATGCCATTCCCCAGCCCCTCAACAGACATTGTGTGCAAAGTTCTGCCAGAAATCATCAAGGTACCAAGAAGACTTCCACAGGACCATGCTGTTCTTGAGATCTGGTTTGTTTAGGAAACACTCACATAAGCAGAGAACAGCAGGGATCTTGTCCTGAGTCTCCCTAGACCCTGGGACGTTCTGATGGATGCCCATGATCTTACTTAGAGAACTCTTGATTGCCAAAGAGGGGTCAGCAGACAGGAGTGAGCACACACGTGGGAAAGCAACATACATCAGCTTCCTTACCCTTTTCATGTGCACAGAATAGGTGACACTACAGGGTCAGAAAACTGAGGCTGGGATCCTATCTCCCTCCCCTCAAAACACTGCTGTAGCAGTAGAAGCCAGCCCTGTGCCATTTGCCCATCTGGGAAAGAGAATGGTTATAGTTGAGATATGCAGTTCCTACTCAGCATGAGGCCCAGTGCCTAGAACAATGGAGACTGTCCGGTAAAAGACAACTCTTAAGATTAATTAGAAAACTCTGGGGAGAACCAGCATGTCACCCAAGTGAGGAGTGGGGGGTGGGAGGTGGGGTGGGGCACAGCACAAGCTACTTCTCTTCTCTCCCGCCCTCCCCCACAGTGTTCTGTGCCTTGTACTGTGCTAGGCTGACTAAATAACGGAAGTCGTACATGGATGTATTTCTTTCATAAGTATAACAAATCCAATAGAAGTTGCCAGATGTTTCTACTCGGCCAAAGAATGAAGTTAATGGATGTGTATCAGCGTGCTCAAAGCTAAGATTTAAAGACTGATTGCTAAGGAGAGGCATCCATAAAAAAATGTATAGGTTGGCATTTCAGCATTCCCAGGCAGCCCCAAACCAGTGTTTGATCACATCTGGTCTCCATCAAGCCTGGAGTGCTACATAAACACACGCACAGTTTATAGGGTGAGGCGGCCATATGGAGACAGACACAGCTTTCTTCTGTTCAAGCTCTTGCAGATGAGGCCCAGGAGGCTGCCTGGCAGCCACGGACTTCTCAAGGGGTAAAGCTCTTTGCCTACTCAGTGCATCTGGAGCAGAGATACCAGGCCTACCTCTCCAGTTCAGCAGTCCCTACTCATACCCACACTAGGCGGAGGTCAGTTTTTAAGTTAGGGACCTGTGAGTTCCACCCACCTATCTATAGCCATCCATTACCTAGCCAAGCACCCATCTGTTGTAGTTTAAACGAGAGTCCTGTCCCCCGTAGACTTGGGGATTTGAACACTTGATCCCCAGCTGGTGGTGCTGTTCGGAGAGGTGGTGACGCCTTGCTGGAGGAAGTACATTACTGGAGAAGGCTTTGAGGGCACACAGCCTCCTCCTAGTTCCTGTTTGCTCCTTCTGCTTTGTGCTCACGTTTGAAGATGTGAGCTGGCAGCTTCCCGCTCCTCCTGCCTTTCTTGCTGCCCGTGCTGCTGTGCTTCACGGCCATGATGCTTTTTCCACCCTTCTGGAACCGAAAGCCAAGATAAACACTCCTTCCATAACCTGCTTCTGGTCATCATGTCTTCTCGCAGTAGCAGAATAGTCAGCAGCATGTCAGCCGTCCTTCTGTCCGTCTGTCATTTATATCTCCGTTTGTTTCCCATTTATATCGATTAATTTATATCCCCATCTACATTTCTTTACCCAACTCTTTATAAGCCCTCCTTCAATCTTTTGTCCGTACACATCCACCCATTCATCCATCAATGTAGCTGCCTACCCATCTCCTTCCCCGTCCACGTGCTCAGTGAGTACATCTCCTGATACATGCAAAGCTCTGCTCTAGGCACATAGAATCTGATAGCAAACAAGTCGCCCAGTGACCCTTGTGCATTTCTGGGATGAACATTAAACACAGCGATTCAATGGGAGGGTGCAAAGTGCTCCAAGAGAATGGGAGAATCCTCCTGACCAAGGGTCCAGGAAAGGCTTCTAGGAGTGCTTAAGGTGGGCAGGGGGCACTTCCGGTCACGATGCAGCCCTTGGACCTGCTGTAGATGCTGCTCCTGGTGACTTCATGGTTGGTGATTTCTGATGACATAGCTTCCATAACAAGGTGATTCCTTCTCCAAGCAAAAGCATCCCAAGTTTCTCAGTACCAGGTCTAACTTAAGGAACAAAACCAAGAAAGATGTATCCCTTTAACCATAGTGAAGGAGGAGGAGGAGAACCAGCTTTTAAAATTCTTTCTGCCCAAGGCATGGTGACATGAGATGTCACGGGCAGGTCCCGCCCTGAGTCCAGAGCTTCTGACCACATCGTTGTATGTGGTTTGCTTTGCAGAAGGAACAAACCACTATGAGCCTCCTCTCTTCCTATGCCTCAGCACTTATTTGCAAGGGGCACTTCATCTCTCTGTGCCCTTGTGTGGTCAGCCTGACCCAGATAAGAAACAAGAAGCAGATATCACCTTATTCCGGCCCCTGGGGAGAAAGTCATTTTACACAAAAGTCCATGTAGGGTCACCTATTTTCTGAGGAGCCAAACTGTGGGCAGGCAGGCTGGGGGACAGTAGGGCCGAGGCTTGGCAGTGACTACACATTAGAAATAATTACACTGGTCTTGTTTTTGTTGTCCATAGCTATGCCTAGATCTCAGGCATGGGGACTCTGGTTTTGCACTAGGGTATAATTTGTTTTTAGGGACAGCATTTTTATACCACTCCCAAGCTGGCTACCTGTGCTGTGGCCATTCATTTCCTGTGGTATAGGGTAGCAGTTATACAACCAGAGGGTGGCCTCTGATGGCTTTGTTCTCTGTGACATATACTTTGGAAGGCAGAAGAGAGGCCCTCTGTTTCTGAAAGCAACTCGCAAGATAATTACACCAGGCTCCTCCAAGGATCGTCTACATGGGAAGAGCTGCCGCCAGCCTAGGGATGTAGCCCAGTCTTCAGGGCAGGGTGCTAACCGGGCAAGCATAAAGCCTTAGCACTGCTTAACCCCAATGTAGAGGTACACACCCGTTATCCTAGTATTTGGGAGGTAGAGGCAGGAGAATCGGGCATTTCAGGTCATCCTTAGCTAGACAGGGAGTTAGCATCTCTGACTAGATACCCTGCCTCTTTTTGTTTGTTTGTTTGTTTTTTTGTTTGGTTTTGTTCTAGAATAAGCTCATGTGTGCTTTTGAGGGCTAGTCAGTCACCATCAGGAGAGCTCTGAAGGACAAAGGTCCTTCCCCTCCACAGTGGAGTTTTGTCATGGGAAAATAAGCACCAAGTTTCACAATCTGGGACTGAGGCAACCACTAATAGGTTTTAGGGGCATTCTCCGTACATGTGTGCTTTCCTGTATAAAACATGTACATACATATTGTCAGATTTAAAGCAGCTGTGGAGAGACAGAAGGCGGGAAGAAAGAGAGTCTTAGGTAAACCACGTTTACCCACAGTAAGAGAGCATCTTTGTCAGGCATGTGTGCTGATCGCTAAAATGCCTACTGAAGAAGATGTCATGTGGCCCCCTGTGGAGGCAGAAATGGCTTCTGCAGTCCACAAAGGAAGCTTGGGAAGTGTAGTTTTTCAGCAGGTAATATCACTTTTAACTCTGAGAGGATATAAAACATGGAGGGCAGGGAGGGAGTGTTATAGCTGTTTTCTGCTGAGGAGGGTCTGTGTCGGAGGGGTTAGTTCTGGGTCCATTGAGAAGAGGATCCTTTGGTCCTCTACTGGGGTTGGGGGTAAGGTCTTAACTTGATCGCCTGGAAGTGGATCAGGCAATTGCTGTCCTGTATTCCTGAAGAATTGTGGGAAATTCTATTAGAAGGCTGTAAGCAAGAACTGAGATTTTCTGGGTTGGCAGATAGAAAGGGGCAGAGGTAGGAGATACGAATGGGCTTGAGAGAGACGTAGAATTGATTCATGGTGACAGTGATTGGTTCCATTACCAGAACTGCTGCATCAAAATGAGCCAGCAGAAGAAGAGTAGCAGGGAGAGACAGAGCATCAAAGGACGCGGACGGGAGGAAACAGAGGACTAATGGAAAGAACTGGCCCCAGGTGAAAGGATTGAAGGCCCCTTTTAGCAAGAGATTTTCCACAGCATCTAAAAGGTCTTTTTGCAGCTGTATTGGAAACACACGGGGCTGTTGTGGGGGGAGAGCTATCGGGAGAGCTTAGGTGGAACATTTTGTTTGGGTGTAGGAGGAGGTTCAGTAAATAAGACATTTAAAAGACAGGCTGAAAACAGAAAGTATGAGGGCAATAAGAGGGAAGAAGTGATCCAGGGAGAAGCCTGGGAGTTAGGGAACCTCCCTGTACAGGAGGAGACTTGGGATTGAAGTTTTCAGGTCCCTATCTCTAGGACCCACTTCATCTTGTTGCCTGGAAGCAGCATGTTGCACAAGTCTCATTCCAGGAGCCAGATCTAGTCCTTTTTAGTTTGAAGATGCTGCAGCAGTGAAGGGGTTGAGCTGGTCCTGAAGGATGTTAAGGTGATCCAACCTGGTGAGACAGAGGTTGACTGATGCACAGAAAGTTCCAGTCCAGCTGTGTCAGTTCTGTGTCCCAAAATAATATGCAGAGTGGCAAGAAGAAGGATGAGTCAGATGGCCTTTGGCCTCTTAGTCCCCTTTTCAGAGGTCACCCAAACCCCTTTTAGGGGCTTGGGAGCGTCTCTAGGTAACTGCTTCAATGCTCACAGGAGGGTGATGAGGGAGCAGCCATTAGATTGCCTCAGAACAGGGTCCATGATAAAACAATGGTTGGCAAAGACCCAGCACATAAGTCAGGAGGTGTTAACCATACAACTTTGTGTGTACAACTTTAAGAGACAAAGTTACATGAGGAAAACTTTTACATTACAAAGTTTTCAAAACTTAACCTTATGAACAGAACCTTTTAGAAATCCTTTGTAATGTTTTTTATTCCATATACTCAACCAATATCTAGAAGATGAAAGCTTTCAGTCATGTCTAATCTGTAATAAATAACTTACATGTAATGTGGACTGAACTAACAAAGAAGGCTAAAGCCAGCTCTTTCCTCTTTTTGTCACATCTCTAGGTCACCACATACTGACAACAATAAACAGGTTTCTTAACAACATCTATTTAAAAATAGATTGGTTGTTTAGAGGTGCAATTTGTAAAGCAAGTTAACCAAATTAAATGAGTGAATAAGAAGTACGGGCTTTGGAATTTCTTAGAAAACATCCACAAACATCACTGTCAAAGCCCCTATGCTCCTTGCAGGCTTCAAGGAGGGAAGCTGGCCCTCGAGATCTCTATCTAGATGGAGATGAGATTATATTCTCAAAGCATCACAGGTGAGCCCAGATTGGAGAGAATCTCCTTTATCTAAGCCATCTCCTCCTGAAGAACCTGAAGGCTCGGTCTATCAGGTAACAGAATCACAGATTACAAACAAACAACTTTAAAAACTGTCAGAAATGCTGCTTGGATATTCTAAATAGCTTTCCAAAGCTGTGAGTTTGATGACAGAATATCTAGCATCTTCCTTTATTGAGGGAACGTGATGGTTAGAATATGAACCCTGAAATTAGCTTTTGCTAAGAGCAAGAATTGAATGCCAGACTAAAGCTCACGACCCATTGAACTAGCTCATTCGGCCCCATCCCAGGGAGGTAAGAGGCTTAGGTACAAGGTTCTTCTGTTCACAACATCCTTGCATGTCAGTTCAGGACTCATTGAGGGCACAGTAATTATTATTCTCACCTCTGTTGAGACATTTAGGATATGGTTACAGACTCTGAGATCCTCCACTGGGCAAGGACGTCCATCCTCTGTCTTGTGAGACACAAGGATTAATTCATCTTTAGATGAAGAGGGTATGTTTCTTTTTCTATTGTTTTTGGTCCCATGTGACCAGAACAGGTCAGGACTACAAAGCCGGAGGTGGTCAGGCCTAACCAGCTGGAGGCAGAAGAGGCACATTCACTGCAGGTCTTATTTCCCGTGTATCCTTGTCTTGGAGAGGCTAGCATTCGACTTACTCTGGTGGGATGGTGTTCCACCCAAGGGACCCTGTGCCGCATCTGTGGGAATGACCTGAGCCTGGGGCTTCCTGCCATGCAATAATAGCATTGTAAATTTAACCCATTTTACTCAAGTATTCAATCTTTCTTGTCTTTTGTATACCTGACTTTGAGTGTTATTTTACATTAGGAAACTTTAAATTGACTTAAGCTGTTTCCTTGCTCTAGGCTTAACTTTGACAACATATTCAGAATACTGTATTATGGGAGATAAGAGAAGACCATATGAGGGGAGGAAAAAATGGTTCTCTCTCTCTCTCTCTCTCTCTCTCTCTCTCTCTGAGTTTGTCTCTGTAGATAAATTACATCTGTACTTAGCATGGCTACATACTTCTGATCACATTACATAGCTCGATCATTTATAAGATCATTAACTTGTATATCTTAATTACCTTTAATAATTTACAATAAGTTAGTAACTAATTTATAAGATTGGGGTTTTATTTTATTTACTTAAACCAGTCGTGTTTGGTTTTACCCTAGGTCTTTGACTATCTAGACTCTGGCTCTCCCTTACCCAAGCAGTGCTGGATATTGGTTTCTTCTTGTGGAGTGGACCTTAAGTCACATCAGACACTGGTTGGCTACTCTCACAAGTTCTGTGCCACCATTGCCCTGGCATATGTTGCAGACGGGACAGATTGTAGGTCAAAGGTTTTGTGGCTGGGCTGGTGTCCACCTTGCTCTTTCTGTGGCCTGTGGAGTACCTCCCCACACCAAAGAGACTAGAACATAGGGGTGAGTGTTCCACGTAGGCACGGGCTACATGGTCAACAAGCTGTGTGGTTGTTGTCCTCGGCGATGGGGCCCCACTGTCAGTTGGCAGAGCCTACCTTTTATCTTAGCAACAGCCTGGGTTGTTTGGGGATTTCCATGGGGCTCTCTTGACCAACGATTCAATTGATGCGACCTAGTCCTGCCACTGGAAACCTTGCCTGGCAACAGGAGACTCCATATTCCCCAGTACAAGCAGTCCTCATCAGGATCACCTTCATAAATTCAAGGAAGTTTCCACTGCACCAGGCCCCTAAACACCCACCAATTCCAGTCATTTCCATACTGTCTTCCTCCATTTCACAGACCCCGCCCCCTGATTCCTCTTGTTCCCACCTCTCCCACCCCCAGTCCACCTGTAAAATCTATTCCTATGACCACTTCCCAAGGAGATCCATGCATTCCCCTCTAGACCCCTCCTCTTTACCTAACCTCTCTGTGTCTGTGGATTGTAGCTTGGTTATCATTTAATTAATGGCTAATATATACTTATACTGAGTACATATCATATTTGTCTCTCTGGTTTGGGTTACCTCACTCAGGATAATTTTTTTCTAGTTGCATTCTCTTGCCTGAAAAATTTCATGATGCCATTTGTTTTTCAACAGATGAATAATACTCTATTGTCTAAAATACCACATTTTCTTTAGCCATTCTTCTGTTGAGGGATGTCTAGGGTGTTTCCAGTTTCTGTTTTTTCATGAACAGAGCTGAATTGAGCATGGTTGAGCAAGTGCCCTTGTGGTCATCCAAGTGTCTGGAGCGCCCTTTGGATATTTGCCCAAGAGTGGTATAGCTGAGAGGTTGATTGATTCCTAATTTTCTGAGGAACTAGCATATTGATTTCCATAGTGGCTGTACGAGTTGCACTCCCACAAGCAATGGAAGAGTGTTCTTCCTCTATATCCTTGCCATGATGTCATGAGCTGTCAATCATGTTATTGATCTTAGCCATTTGATGGGTATAAGATTGGAATCTCAGTTTTGACTTGCATTTCCCTGATTGTACCAGTATATTCCACTCCCCTACATTTTACTATAAAGCTCAGTAATTTGGGAGGAGCTAATGTGGGAGGAGCGAGGAGAGGAGGAGGAGGAGGAGCTAGGAGGAGAGAGGGGAAGATGGTGGTGGATGTCAGAGAGTCTCTAGTAGTCTAAGGTAGCAACTTATCAAAATGTTAAATATTGGATTACAACTCTAATTGTATGGGCATCTTGTTAATTGAGCATTTCCAATTATATAAAGCCTTTAGATAATATTAAGCATTAGTGTCTCATTTCTACTGGGTACCACATGGATGGCGGGTATTGTCTGGGGTTCAGCCAAGCTTTGTGGAGACAGCATGGTAGATTAGCAGAGCCATCTCCCACGCTGGTGTCTAGTGGGTGCCAGGATTGGTGCTTCTGGCCAGCCTGAGCCTAGGCAGAGGTGAGAGCACACAGAAGCTTGCGGCCTCAGGCCTTGCCTAGTCGGGAACATGGTGGCCCCATAAGAACAAGCCAAATTGGGCTATGCTGTTTTAAATATTACCACAACACCTGATGGTTAAAGATGTTGAATATTTCTTTAAATGTTTCTCAGACATTTGAGGTTCTTCTATTGAAAACTCTCTGTTAGATCTGTCCTCCATTTTTTTAAAAAAATGATTTATTTATTTTATATATGTGAGTTCACTGTCACTCACTGTCTTCAGATACTCCAGAAGAGGGCATCAAATCCCATTACAGATGGTTGTGAGCCACTGTGTAATTGCTGAGAATTGAACTCAGAACCTCGGGAAGGACAGTCAGTGTTCTTAACTGCTGAGCTATCTCTCCAGCTCCCTGTACCCCATTTTTAATTGGATCATTTGGTTTGTTGACATCTAGTTTCTTAAGCTCTTTATTATTTTGGATATTAGTCCTCTATCAAATGTAGAGTTGGTAAAAATCTTTTCCCATTCTATAGGCTGCCATTTGTCCATTTGACAGGTTTTTGTTGTTGTTTGTTTTTTAATTTTTTTTCCTTACAGAAGTTTGCAGTTTCATGTGCACCTACTTATTAATTGTTGATCTCAGTGCCTGTGCTATCCATGTTCTCTTCAGAAAGTCTCTTAAAGTTACTAATGAGTTCAAGACTAACCCCCATTTTCTCTCTCCTATCATGTCCAGTGTATCTGGTTTTATGTTGAGGTCTTTGATCCACTTGGAGTTGAGTTTTGTGCAGGATGGTAGATTTGGATTCATTTGCAGACATCCAGTTAGACCAGTACCATTTGTTGAAGATACTATCTTTTTCCCAATGTGTATTTTTGGCTTCTTTATAAAAAATAAGGTGTCGATATGTGTTTGGATTTTTGTCTGGGTCTTCAATAGCTAATCCCCCACGGTGAGCCTAGAGGCCTGTCTTCTAGATGATTTCAAATCAGTCTTGTCAAGTTGACAATCAACACTAATCATCACAAGGCATATCCGGGGGAGTAGTAGGATCCTTACTACAGAGAGGCCCCTTCTTCTCTTGCTTTCTGACTGCTGCGAAATGAATGGCCCTCCTTTGTCACAAGGTGAGCAGATCCAGGAGGTTTTTCTCTGCCATGGGTTGGGCAGACTCCTATGCTATGAACTCCTACAATAATGTGCCATCCCAGCACAGGGCCAAAGCAAAAGGATCAAGTGACAGTAGACTGGGACTTCTGAAACTGTGAGCCAAGTGACCCTTTCCTTCTGATAAGCTTATAATCTCAAGTGTTCTGTTACAGTGGCAGACAGCCGTCTTACACAGTGTATGTGTGACCTGGGTCCTCATCATGAGAAAGGCTTGATGCATTTGATGCTTCCCCCAAAATCCAGAGCCATCAGCAGGAAGAGAGACAAGCTGAATTTTGGGCAAGGAATACAGAAATGTGTCTGCTTCAGTGTCTAACTACTCTTTCATGTACCAAAGTTCCACTGAAAATCTAATCTTTCAGAAGCAGAGCTCAGTCTGGATTTCCAGGATGTCAGTGTCAGTTCTGCTGTAAGATGTCTGGCATTTGGGGCTGGAGAGATGGCACTTGCTGCTCTTGCAGAGGACCTGGGTTTGATGCCAGCACCCCATGGCAGCTTACAACTGTCTATAACTCCAGTCCCAGAACATCTGATGCCCCCTTCTGGCTTCTGTAGGCACTGCATGTATGCGGTACACAGACATATTCAGATAAAGCACCAATACATATAAATATTTTTTTAAAAAATATTTTTAAAAAAAGATGTTCAGTATCTTAAAAAAATATTTGTTGCAAAGTGGAGAAGAAATATATTGGAGATAAAAGGTCATTTCTGTATCAAATATGTTTCCTATGGGTCCAACGTTCCACATGAAAAAATAGAAATGAAAAGGTTCAGGCAAAAATTTTATATTAAAAATTGTGAGCTTATCTTTTAGAAATATGTTGGAGCTAAATGTGGAACTGGCTTCCTTTGAATTGAGAATAAAAAAAAATCTCCTTATAAGTTTATTATTTTCATATTCAATCTGTGTTCCCGTGACCCAGCATCCTGTCCTGCATTTATTTTTCTAAAGCAAGACATCATCGCATCTGGGAATGAAAGCAGAGTCACTGACCCAGGCGGGGAGCGACGGACTGATGCTGGGTTCATTACTCCTGCGTTTTGAGAACCCTAATAGGATAAATGCAGAGGAGATGGGAGGAGGAAGCGTGGGCAGCAGAGCCTGCTCCCAGGTGATAGCTGTTGTTTTACATCTTGTTCAGTTCACAGTTCCTGCTCTCAGATTTAGGCTTCGTGTGTGTGTGTGTGTGTGTGTGTGTGTGTGTGTGTGTGTGTTGTGTGTTACTCAAGACTGGAGGGTCACCATCAGGTGCTTGCTCTATCATTCTCTGTGTTATTTTTTTTAAAGATGGATCTTTCACTCAACCTGCACTTCACCAATTGACTAAACTGCCTGGCCAGTGAGGCCCTGGGATCTTCCTGTCTCTGCCGTCCAGGTGCTGGGATTACAAGTGCATTGCATACCCAACTTCTTACATGGGTGCTAGGGATTTGAACTCAGGCCCCTGCACTTGCACAATGACACTTTATCTGTTGAGCTACCTCCTCACAGTCCAGTGTTGGGTTTTGAAGGTAAGAGTATACCAGAGATTGAAGTCTATTGCTAAAAGCAGAGACCTTGAATTAACTGAGGACATGGTTTGTTCTTGTAGGAGACATTTTGCTTCCAGAAAAACTGAGCCCACAACTCAGGCAAGCATTCCATCAAAATCTCAAACTAAATGAGAAACGTCTACAACCTAGCTGCCCACTTGTCAGCAGTATCTCTTATGTACGCTGGCTCCATGTGACCCCTAACTAGAATCCCAGTAAGAGGGAGTCTTGGCATGAGTTCCCAGCACCCACGCCTCTGGGCTTAAACAGCTTGTGAAAGATCATAGGTTCAAAGTCCTCCAGACCCTGAAATATAAACATGAACAATAAGAATGAGTTTAAAAGAAAAAAGAGATAGTTTCTATCATTTCCCAGCTGTCTCAGTTAATGGGCTGCCTCTCTGAGAACTGGGGAGATTAGCCTGAAGAGGAGACCCAGATGGCCAAGTGAGAGCCCCAGGGGACCCAGCCCTGGGCTCTTTGCACAGCTGTTTCCGGTTCACTGTTCCTCTTCAGCAAATCCTATCCTGAGCAGGGTGTTTTGGAAGCGAAGTGGGGGCAGCTGAGACCTTTGATGTTGAGGGTGTGAGACTGGATGGAGACTCCAGTGAATGAGAAGAGCTGGACTGGGACAGCGTTTGGACCCTTCTGGAACGTGAGGACTGATGCTGCTTGGGACAGGAAGGCTTCTGAGCTTGTGTGGGAAGACTGAGATGCTGCACTCAGCCCACCTGGTCATTTGCCAGTAGTGTTTTTCTTCATGAGTTGGTGGCTTCTGTGGGGACCAATATTAACAGAGACATTTGCATTCTTGGTTTTCATAATTACAGGTCAAGCTTTCTCTGAAGGCTTTGTTGAAATATTCCCACACTGTGCTGGAGGTTGAAACACGAAGAAGTGGCCTTAGAGGTGCCTGGGAACCAGGATTTGTCACAAAGAGGGACTGGATGTGTGTCCATCCAAGCCTCTGGATCCTGGTGACATAGCGGCAGGCTCCAGACAAGTGCTACATGTCTGATGTGACTGTTTTTCAGACTGGAAAGTTCAGTGCTCCAAGGCCTGATCTGTGTGAGGTCATGTTGTCTGCTGTGGAGAGGCAATACGGTTTGAGGCAGGGTACTTCTGGGCATCCAGGCTGGGCAGGCCAGGAGGCAGCTCAGTGTGAGACTCATATCTGATCCATGTGTGCACACTGATGTGAGAGCCCTTCTGTGTGTGCACACTGGTGAGGGAGATCTTTGTGTGTGTGCGTGTGTGTGTGTGTGTGTGTGTGTGTGTGTGCACTGGTGTGGGGGATCTTTCTCTGTGTGTGTGTGTGTGTGTGTGTGTGTGCACAGATGTTCCTGAGAATGTGTGGAAGATATCCCCTGATAGACTATGAAAAGGTTATGTGTGTACACACCACATACACACACACACACACATATACGCACACATATTCACAGTGCTTAGTGTAATAGAAAGCTCTCATCCAGTGTTGGTTCCCTCTGGCTCTAACTCTCCAACCTTGGGTACCAGATACAGGTTGGCTTAAACACATAGAAAGCTGACTGCAACTTCCTGCTGTCTGTTGTATTGTATTCCTGGAAGCCTTATCTTACTCCAAGCCTACTATAAATGATAGCAGAGAGGGCTTGCTATGCAAGAATGACAACCTGGCCGGCGGTGGTGGCGCACGCCTTTGATCCCAGCACTTGGGAGGCAGAGGCAGAGGATTTCTGAGTTCGAGGCCAGCCTGGTCTACAGAGTGAGTTCCAGGACAGCCAGGGCTACACAGAGAAACCCTGTCTTGAGAAACCAAAAAAAAAAAAAAAGAATGACAACCTGACTTTGGAGCCAGAACCCACATAAAAAAGCTAGACTTAGCGGTGCATGTTTGTATTCCTGGTGCTGGCAGAGACAGGAGAGTCCCTGGGCTTGCTGGCTACCCAGACTGGGCAAAACACTTCCATGTGCATGCACACACACATATCACAAAATAAATAAGTTATGGAGGAAAATGTTACCATATCTAGGAAACACTTGGAGCCATAGGGAATTATCCTGCCTTCTTTAATTGTTGAGTTCAGGACCCGAGTCCTCTTCGTACAAGCCAGCCTCAAGTCTAAGCCAGGTGGTAGGTGGAGAGTTATCCTCACCTCACTGCCTGCCTCCTAAGCAAAAGGAAAGCTCTGACCCCTGGCATCCTGCTCAGCTCCCAGAAGTCCACAGGCTAGCGAACTAATGCCACATTAAACACTGTGTCTTATGGTCTTTGGTATCAGTGGGGTGGGGGGGTAGGTGCTCTGAGGAACCTGGTTCTAGAATGTGGGCAGTCCTTAGTTGACCAACAAAGTGCATGACTGGGGTTCATTGGCCAGCTTGTTGGCTGACTGAGCCCCAGGCCACTGTGAGCCCCTGTCTCAGGGAAAAAGCAGACATTGAGGAACGACATTCTAGGTTGTTCTTTGATTTCCACATGTTCAAGTGCACCACGTGGGCACACATACGGCATAAAGATATTAAAATAAAAACAACAACAGGCAGCCATTGTTGGGAAAGATGAGACCAAGGGGCACAATGCCTGTGTGTGTCACCGACAGAGCTGAGAAAGGTAGAGACACAGGCCTCATGAGGTGCTGGCCCCTGGGTATGACCGGCTGAGGAACTGACCTTGATATCTTGCCTGGGTAGGACAAGAAAACACAGGAGACAACAACACAAGAAGACTGGAGATGGTGAAGGTTCCCAGCAACTGACAGAACTCCACCATCACCCAAATATCAGCCCAGCATGATAGTGTTGAATCTTCCTTGAAGGTAGCTTTCAGCTCAGCAAATCTCTTGGAGCTGGGCGATACAAGTCTCTGCTGGGTGCGCAGACTTGGTGTGAGGTCTGACATTGACAGCTCACTGAGTGAACACATCACTGAATAAACAGGGAAATCCGTACCACGGTCTCCAGGCGGGAACTTAAGCTTTGTGTCCTAGGCAGTTGTAGAACACTAAGAAGCCTAAATCTGTAATTTATCATCATTTTTGTAACAGATGAAACTCCATTTTCATAAAACTCAAGGGATTCTCTCTCTCTTTTCTCTCTCTCTCTCTCTCTCTCTCTCTCTCACACACACACACACACACACACACACACACACATTTTAAATACAAATAAGTTTATGGGAAGTTTCAGGAACACGCAGCCTTCATCCAGCCTTGCCGTACCAATCAGTTTTCCATCACCTTAATTAAATGTCCAACACAATCATCTTACAGAGAGCAAAGTTTTGGAAGGTCCAGACTAAGCTCTGATGGTCTCACTGTTTAGTCCTTCGAGAACTCGACATCTCTCGTCTGTTCTCTCTCTATAATTTTATTACTTCAGGACATTCCATGAATGGAGCCGTACAGTCTGTGATTTTTTTTTTTGATGCTGGCCCTCTTCCCTCACATACACTCCTGAGACCCATCCATAGTTTGTTTCTCTCTGCAGAGCAGTGTTCTGTAGTATGATGTATCTTGCTTTTTTAACCATCTGTCTAGTGAGCTGCTTCTAGACCTCAGCTATTACAAATGAAACTGCTCTGAGCCTTCTGACTAAGGTTTTGTGGGGAGATGACTGTCTATCTCCCTGGGGTGCAGGCTCAGGAATGCCTGCCGGTGTGTATTAGTACACATTTGGACACTAACAACACTGCTGTGCTCTTCTCTTGGGGACTCAACCACTTTACATGCATGGCATTAAATAGGAATTACACATCTGTTCATCGCCATTGTTTGAAATAAAATTCTTCCTCATGGTCGAGAGAACAGGATCTCTGGCCGGCATAGAGACCCACCATTCCTGTTAAGCTGTGTCAGACACTACCGCCAGGGAGGTGGGCCTACCTTAAGCCATGCTGAAGAGAGGTGAATCTAACAAAGTATTGAATTCCAGCAATCAAAAGGCCCCCTTTGGCTCACCTGATTAACATATTCAATTAAAATTAAACACTTCATCCTAACATGGAGTTCACCCTTTCCCTTTATAAACTGCCATTTATGTGACTGTTCATAGGGACATGTCTGTTTCCTCTCTATCCAGAGGCAATCCTTTGTCCACTCTAAGATAAATACCCATCCTTCCTTTTCTTGGTCCCTTCTTTTCCTCTCATTCTCTATCTTCCATCTTCGTCTCTTATTCCTTGCCCTCTGTCCCTCTGGGGCAAATAAGTCTTCTTTGTACTGAGAATTTGGTCTTGGGGGTCCTGAGCCAACACGGCTCACTTACAGTCAGAACCTGGGCCTGGTCCCCTGGTGGACAGGAAACCTCTAGGAGACACGTTAGCCGGATGGGAATGTTGATGTGAAAGCGTGCCCTGTGTGATGCTCCCAGCTTCTCAGTAACTGAGGCATGGTCTGGAACCTAAGGTATTCATCCTAGGACCTGAAAGGATGGCAGAAGTCATGTGACCTTCTTTTGTAGTCGTATCCTGAGAGAAAACATTAAACATTTAAAGGCATGCTGGGAGATCAACTGTTAGTCAACTAAGAACCACTCATCCTCCAGAACCAGGTGCCCTCTCATTCACCACTCCCCTTCAGTGACTCGGAGTCCCCTCATCCCCTCACCTGACATCACTAAAGACCAAGGTGACATATCATTACTTTTGCCACATTTTCTGTTTGATTTTGGGCTCAGGGACAAGGACTAAAGTGCATATTTTACATATCAAAGCAGACCTGGCCTCCGGGTTCTTCCAGCATCCCTCAGTCTCTATCTGGCCACCCCCCCAACCCTGAATTTTTCAGTTCAGGGGCTGAGCTGCCCTTTCCCCCAGAGGATCTTCCCTCTATGTAATCCAGACATTTTGTGCACTTTCTTTCCCTCTCTCCCTCCCTTCCTCCTTCCCCCCTTCTCTCCCCTCCACCCCCCCCCCCCCCCGCCTTCTCCCCTGGTGATTTCTCTGGGCTCAGTCCTTGTGAACTCCCCCAACAGCGACTTCCCAATAAACCCGCCTTTAATATATTCTACTCTGCCTGGAATTTCACCAGCAGAGAAATAACCTACCATTTCCCCTATGTGCATGCCCCATATCCCTGCCCCCCATCACCACCTGGTGATGTCTCTGTCCCATTTTGTGCCCCTCCACCCCAATACATCGCTAGTGTGAGGTCTGTTTTGTGTGGTGTGCATTTTGTGTATCTGATCACCAAGATACTCTCTTACGACAAAAACCTTTGAAGGCCTGTTGGGTAAAGTGTGAGCTGTGCAGGCATGGGGAACTCAGTTTGCATCCAGAGCCCAAGGAATGCCAGATGTGGCAGTATATGTCTGTCATCCCGGCTTTCACCCAGTAAAATGAGAGGCGGAGACGGAATCCCCAGAGGCTCAGGAGTGGATGGTGAGCACAGACATCTGAGTTTACCCTCTGACCGCACTGCACTCCTGGCCTGTAGTGATTAGGGAGGCTGGGTCAGCCCCCAGGACTGTGGAGCCCACTGGCTGCTGGTGTGAAGTGGGTTGTGGGGAGAGGCTGAAGGGTAGGTGTCCATACATCATGGTACTGTTCCATGGGAAAACAGAGAGACCAAGGTGAGTTTTATTCAGATGGTGGTGCTGGAAGCCTCCTCAAAGGGGGCCAGAGTGTGGGGGATGGGGGTTGGGGGGCAACCTGGAATCTGACACCCTGACATTTCCCTTGCGTCGCAAATACAGAGCAGATGGAGAGGCTATATTGCCTTTCTGAGCTGGATTATAAATGGTGCTAATCAGCAGTGGTAGCCAAAGAATTTCCTGAAAACTCCAGGCAGCCTCTTTGGGGTGGGGTGGGGGTGGGATGTTCAGCATTCCACAGCAGAGCTACAGCAAAGCCATTCACAAGACACGACGGGAACCTCGGGAAACGTCTGTAAGTAACGGAAAGTAACGGGAGGGAGAGAGATGCGAAAACCGCGCCACGAAGAACCAGAACCCCAGTGACTGGCTGAGAATCCAATAATGCAGATTCCAGCACAGCACAAAGAAAGAGAAAAAGAAACTGCACAGCATGGAGTCAATCAAGCAAAGGCAAAATGATTCCACATGCAACGAACAGTGTAGACATGACCCTTGAGGCAATAATAACCGAGGGCTGAGGAGACTGTGCAGTCCGTAGAACTGGAATGCAGGCAGGCGTGAGGGTTTAGTTTTGGACCCAGGGACATGGGACTGAGGTGCATATTTTAATATCAAAGCAGACATGGCCTCCAGGTTCTCCCAGCATCCCTCAGTCCCTACCAGGCATGCCCTGCCCTCAACCTGGAACTTTCAGCCCAGGGGCTGCGCTGCCCTTCCCCCAGAGGCTCCTCCCTATGTAATCCATTATCCATTCTCTTTTCTTCTCTTTTGTCTCTGCATGAGTGTTCACGCCCTTTCTTTCTTCCTAGTCTCCCCCCACCTCCATGACAACTCCCCTGGCCTCAATCCTTGGGGCCAGTGAACTCCCCCAAGAGCAGCTTCCCATAACCTGCCTTTAATATATTCTATTCTGGCTTGAATTGGTTCATTTCACGGCAAAGAAATAACCTATCAACAAGGACCTGAATTCTGACCCCCAGGCCCATCCCAAAAGATGCCAGGTACAACAGTGTGTGACCATAACCTTAATGTCAGGGAGATGGAGACAGGAGGGTCCCTGGAGCACATTGGTCAGCCAGTCTAACTGAATTGAAGAACTTAAGTGTCTTAGTCAGAGTTTCTCTTCTGCACAAACATCACGACCAAGAAGCAAGTTGGAGAGGAAAGGTTTATTCAGCTTACACTTCCACATTGCTGTCATCACCAAAGGAAGTCAGGACAGGAACTCAAGCAGGTCAGGAAGCAGGAGCTGATGCAGAGGCCATGGAGGGATGTTACTTACTGGCTTGCTTCCCCTGGCTTGCTCAGCTTGCTTTCTTATAGAACCCAGGACACCAGCCCAGGGATGGCACCACCCACAATGGGCCCTCCCCCCTTGATCACTAATTGAGAACATGCCTTACAGCTGGATCTCATGGAGGCATTTCCTCAAGGGAGGCTCCTTCTCTGTGATAACTCCAGTTGTGTCAAGCTGACACACAAAACCAGCCAGTGCATTCAGGTTTGAGGATGAGGAGACAGATTCCTGGATAGACAGACAAACAGGGAGAGGGACTATGACTAGGTAAAGATGGTGATCTTCCAAGATGTCTGGTTTCTTCCTCACTCTCCTTATTGAGACAAAGGCCTACACAGCTTTTTATCCTGCCAGTAGGAGCAGCCTCTGCCTGTGGACCAGTCCAACAAGTTCAGAGCATTATCAGGACATGTTTATTCCAAAGTTGTGAGCCTATCAGACTCCCTGTCTTTGTTCAAACTGATCAATCTCAAATCAGGGGAGGAAGGCCTTCAAGAAGAGATGGGGACATGGTTGGATTCCAAGTCCTTCCACTGCTTTGCACAGGGTCTTTCTCTGTGTGTCTTGTTGGGGCCAGCAAGATGGTTCATAGGTTAAGGAGCTTGCTACCAAGCCTGACTACCTGAGTTCAATCCCCAGAACAGACATGGTGAAAGGTGAAAACTGGCTCCTACAAGTTGTCCTCTGACCTGCACACACAAACTCTGGCATGTACATGTCCTCTGAAGGCGTTTCACTGTGAAAGAGCAATCAGGGCCAAGGAATACAACAAAATCACACAACATAAACTCACACAAGAGATTTATTGGGGATGGGGGGGCACAAAATGGCTTCCCCTGAGCAGGAAAAGACACAGGGCCAGGCCAGGATGAAATGGCAGCAGTCTTGATGTTATCCACTGGCCATTAGTGATGACAGGGTGTGGCACTGAGTCATTGAAGGGGGATGGGTGGGGAATGGGGGAGCGCCCGGGGACCTGGTTCTGGAATGTGGGCAAAGGACTTTTGGTTGTTCTTAGTGTTAGCTTACGGAGATTCCACTAGGGTCTGGAACCTAGTAATAGTTTATGTCATCACCTGCCGCCCCTGCCACCACCTGCCAAACGCAACTTCCAGGTGCACCAGCTGTGGGCTATATATAAAAGGATTTCCTGCAGGAACCCCATATTGCTCGCTCTGTGTGGCACTCTCTCTGTCTCTCTCTCTTCTTCTCTCTCTCCTCCCTTCTTCCCTCTCTTCCACCCTCCCTTCTTCCCTTTCTGTTCTTGATGCTCCCTTTCTCTCCTCCTTGGCATGAGCCGGCCAGGTACCCCCTCCCCTCCCACTGCGTTATATTTCATAACACTTATGCCCAACACTCAAATAAATGAGTAATTATTTTCCAGACAGTAAAGGTAGAGAGTTCTCAAGACAAGATACCGTATGTTAATCTCCAGCCTCTACGAACATGTCCGCCTGCACCCACATGTACACATGTGGACACCACAACTACAAGTACATATAACACATACATACTAACTGGCTGAATTGAAGATAGAAATAGCCAAGTCCACAGTTTCCGCTGGGGACTTTTCAACCTTCTCACGAAGTGACAGAACTCCTGGAAGGAAAATCAGCAGGAGTGGAAGCTCAGAACCCACTTCATAAACTTCACACTTCATATAACGTAACTAAAAATGAGGGCCAGTGAGAGCCTTGGAAGTTAAAGGCATTTGCCCAGATGTGGCTGCCTCAGTTAGACCCCAAGCCCACATGGTAGAAAGAGAATGGATTCCTGTAAGTTGTCCTCTGCCCTCCACATGGGGACAGTGGCACACATGCCCCCCTCCCTATAAGTAACTATAATACATAATATTTTTAAAGCCACAACTCAAAATGATTGTGTTTTGAGGCATGGTCTCATTGAATAGCTCAAGGTAGGTTGGAACTCATTATGTAGCCCAGGCTAGCTTCAAAGTTAGAGTTCTCCTACTTCAGCTGTAATCTCTGATGCTAGGATTACAGATTCTCACCACCAAGCCCAGCATTGTTTTGTCCTGGGAACATGAATACTTAACTCATAAAGAACAAAGTCAGAGCCTCTTGATTTTAAATCATGTGCGCTTTAAATACACAAAATCATACATCTTGATTTTAAAACTTAATGCAAAGTTACAGTAATTGGAACAATGTGGTATTCAATAAAGACAAAAATATTGGTCGTGGATCAAACTAGGAAGCTTCAATATAAATCTTATGTATGTGGTCAGATGACCTTTGACAATGGTAACTGATAGGATAAGATGCAGTGAGGGGACCTTCAGTGGGTCCATGCCACGGTGTGCCCTTGAGAAATTATAACCATGCAACAGATCTGGTGTAAGATGTTTATTAGGAGAGAGAAGACTGAAAGACTATCTTGGAGTGGGAACATAATGGAGAGATAGAGGCAGACAGGCAGACAGGGAGACAGTGATACACGAGAGGTGGGGACAGAAATAGAGGGAGAGAGGGAAAGAGAGAGAGAGAGGAGAGGGAGAGGAGAGAGAGAGAGACTGGAGTGCTGGGGGCCTTTCATGTGCGAAGCGCCTAGCATGCCTGCTGTACCTGGTAGATGGCAGGTAATTACATAAACTGCTGCTAGGGTCCCTAGAGCAGGCCATCGGGAATGCCTGTTTACTAACAGTTTCAAAACCACAAAAGGGAAAGTAGTCTTTCCAATAAATTGTATTTAGAAAATTGAGCACCTAAATCACCAAGAATGAAACTGGAGCCTCAACTTGTATAGCACATAAAAACAACTTACAGACCCAACCCTGGAGACATAGCATGCCAAACTTTAAGAACATATTTACATATATTAATATGTGTGTGTCTAACTGACTCTATGTGTGCCATGTGGGTGCAGGTGTCCATAGAGCCCAGAAGAGGGAGTTTGACCCCCTGCAGATGGATTCAGCAGGTGGTTGTCAGCTGCCTAATGTGGGTGCTAAGAAGTAAACTTGGGCATTCTGTAAGAGCAGGGTGAACTCTTCTAACTGCTGAGCTATATTCCAACTCTAATACCTGAAGATTTTCTATCCTTAGAAGGCGGCACACGGGAAAAATTTTATGGCATGCATGGAATTTGTAAGAGTTCCTTGCACAAAATATCAAAAGCATTGACGACAAGAGGAGATAAACTGTACTGCATTTTCTTATTATAAAGACTAGTACATCAAATACACATATATTCAGTTGACTGAAAAGACAACCCTCAGGGGTAGAGGCAGTATTTGCTAATCATATGGATGAGACTCATAAATGTCAAAGGTATAGAACGAGCTCCTATAACAGCAACGGCACCAGGACAGCCTACTTGACATGGGCAAATAGAGGTGGTGGAGATGCCTCAGTCACAAAGTGTCTGCTGTGTGAACACAAGGATCAGAGTTCAGATACTTACCATCCATGCAAAAAGCCAGGCATGATCTACAGTGTACAACAAACTCTTAAAGCAACAGTGGAAAGAGCAAAGTAGGCTGGAGGGATGACTAAGCAATGAGGAGGGATGACTAAGCAATGAGGAGGGATGACTAAGCAATGAGGAGGGATGACTAAGCAATGAGAGTACTAGCAATGAGGAGGATGACTAAGCATAGAGATACTAAGCATTAGCCCCGGTTGCTCTAGCACAGGGCTCAAGTTTGATTCCCAGCACCTACAACCACATGTACCTCTAGCTCCTGGGAAATGTGATGCCCTCTCCTGGCCTTCAAAGGCAACCATACATATAGGGTACACAAACTCATGCAGGCACATGCATGTCTGCATAAATGAAAGAATAAATCAGCAAAAATCTGAAAAAAAGATAACAAACCAAAATAAGAACAGGTCAACGAGGATGTGGATAGAAAGCAAGATCTAATACTTCATCAAACAAAGCACATGGCTAGCAAATGGACAGAAAGAAAGCTGGCCATGTGGTGTTGAAAAAGTATAAATTAAGCCAAATAAATAAAAATTAAGCTATTGAAGGGATTCAAGCCAACCACTGGGAAACATAACTACATGCTTTCTGAATAGCTAAAATCATGAACGACAATGATTAGCACCACTGGGGCAGCAGGGATTGGCTGCTGGCTCTGGTGGAGCTCCCACTGCTGTACAGTGAAAGTCGGGTGGTTCCTAGAAAAGGAAACATGTGCTGCCTGTGAGAAGCAAGGATGATGTTCTTAGGTGTGTTATCTCACAGAAAGGAAGACATTCACACAGCAAGTACCTAGGTTCAGTAAGGTTATAGTCTTCTTACTTACTTTCAAATTGGAAGCAATTCAGATGTCCCTAATATGTTAAGTGGCTAAAGGAGGTGACAAAGCCAAGTTCTGAAATGCTACTCAGTAATGAAAAATAGCAAATGACTGACCCCTATAACCTCGGAGAATCTCTAAAGGGTTGTGCTGAGTCAAAGAACCAGTTCCCAAAGACTGAGGCTCAAGCCCAGGGCCCTGTGCATGCCAGACAGGTGTCCTACCACTAAGTCTTTTTCTTCTTCTTTCTTTCTTTCTTTCTTTTCCTTCTTCCTTCCTTCCTTCCTTCCTCCTTCCTTCTCCTTCCTTCCTTCCTTCCTTCCTTCCTTTCTTCCTTCTTCTTTCTTTCTTTCTTTCTTTCTTTCTTTCTTTCTTTCTTTCTTTCTTTCTTTCTTTCTTTCTTTCTTTCTTTCTTTTTTTGAAAGTCCTGAACTTTCCAAACTCTTGTCCTCATTTGTAAGCACTTTAACTGCTGAACCTTCTTTCCCAACCTGCGATGTCATCATTGTAGTATGACAAGGCAGATGCACTTTGCATATGAGAAAATAGGAGGAGCAGAGGGATAGACTGTAGTGGGCAAGATTTAAGATCCTGTAAACAAGCCCAGCGGTGGTGGTGCACACCTTTAATCCCAGCACTTGGGAGGCAGAGGCAGGCGGATTTCTGAGTTCGAGGCCAGCCTGGTCTACAGAGTGAGTTCCAGGACAGCCTGGGCTATCCAGAGAAACCCTGTCTGGAAAAACCAAAAAAAAAAAAAAAAGATCCTGTAAGATCCTGTAAACATTTGCCCGAGTTAAGTCAGTTGTTTTCTATGGTCAAATAAACTTACCAGGTGAAGTGGAGGTCACTAACCAGTTGACATGAAGGTGCAGAGAGCCTGGATGACCCCTGTGAGTCTCTGTGTCATGCCTCTCTCTGTGTGTACAGGACCCCAGTGGGCCAGAAAGGTTGATAGAATCCCTGTAGCTGAGTTAACAAGTGTTTGAGCATGCATTTGGCTACTGGGCAACAGAACTGGGGTCCTCTGGAAGGGCAACAGGAACTTTTAACCGCAGAGCCTTCTCTCAGCCCTTACCATCTTTTTTTTTTGTAAAACTATTACATAAGAATACAAATATTGTAACTTACAGAATTTAAATTTTTAGTAAGATGTTAAACTACCATATTAAAAACCAGAAGGAATATTATAAAAATATTCACTGTGTCTTTCTCATGCATATTGATTGCTTAACTGAACATGATCTCAGCCAAAAAAACCCAGAGGTAATTGTTTAATTAATCCTCTGGTAAGTACTGCCATTGCTTATGTTAACCAGTTGTATCACTGTTTTGTTTAAATAACATAAATAATAGCATTTATGCATCAGGGAAATAAGAAATTCATATAATACATAATTCCAAATAAATATATCTACTACATAAACAAATATCTAAAATCCATGTAAAATATAAAATAAATATATACCACATGAGAACTATTTTTAAAGATGTATTGTAGTTTACTTTTATGTTTCTGTGTCATCTGTGTGTGTGCCACATATGTGAGGGGACCTGAGGAGGCCATAGAGAGCATTGGTCTCCTGGATCTGGAGTCACAAGCAGTTGTGAGCCTCCTAACATAGGGGTTAGAGGTCAAACCCGGTCCTCTTGAAGATTAGCAAGTGTTCTTAACTACTGAGCCATATTTCCAGGTCCATAACAACTATTTCATATTATGTTTTTAAATGTCATAAATATATCTTCAGCTTTCAGCTTAACCCAGCCTAGAGCCTTCTGTGAAGAGAAGCCTCAAATAAGAAACTGCCTAGATTGGATTGGTCTATGGGCATGCTGTGGGAGAGTGTCCTGATTGTTAATTGATGTGACAGGGCTCAGCCCACTGTGGGCAGCACCATTCCCTGGACAGGTGTTCCTGGGTTATCTAGGAAAAGTAGCTAAGTGAGTCAGTGAGCCAGCTAACAAACAGTGTTCCCTCGTGGTTTCTACTTCAAGCTGCTGGTTGAGAATTCTTGCCCAGATTTCCCTCATGTTGAACAGTGACCCAGAAGTGTACGTCTAATAAATCTTTTCTTCCCCTAAACTGTCTCTGGCTGACAACAGAAGGAATCTAGAACTTGTCTAAAACAGTAGTCACCCTAACAAGAATCGAAGTCTGAAAGCACAGGGCTGCCTGATTCAGGGAGTTGGAGTCCAGGGAGACTGAGCCAGGGAGAAGCAGCAGCTGAGAGGTTGTCTTCTAGATAAATCAGGGGTATGAACTTGGACCTGCACATTCATACACATCTCAGAGAGGACAACGGAGAATACTGCATAGACGTGTTGGGGGGATTGAGTGAGCTGCTTCGAATTTGCTCCCTCTCAAGGTCAAAGGGTTAGAGATGAGCAATGTATTAGTCTGGCTTCTTGCTATCACAAAACACCTGAAGCAGGCTACTATGAAGAAGAGGTTTCTTCAGCTTGTAGTGTTAGAACCTGGAAGGTCCTATTGGCTCAGTCTCTGCCTGGGAGTCACGGTGGAAGTACAGGCAACTGAGGGAATCTGAGGTTGTGCTTTGAAATGGAATCAGAGGGAGGCTTTGGTGAGAACTCAGTAGACAAGAATTCCCTTCCACAAACAGGTCTCAACAGCTCGAGGACCTCCCATTAGACTCCATTTCCATAAGTCTCGCCACCTCTCTCGTTGTTAGGATGATGACCGAGTTCCCAACATACACGCCTAGGAAACAAAACCACATCCGAACCATAGCCGGCAGAATGCAGGTGGGGTCCCTTCCCTGTGGGGATAGCAAGTCTCTCTAAGAACAACAGAACATGTGTTAGGCTGTGGCGTGTGTCAAAAACAGTTCTGTATCTTTGAAAAGAAAGAAATAAGATATGAGGAAGTCAGAACATTTTGGAAGAATGAAAGGACATAGCGGAGCGGATGAATAGAAGGTTAAAGAAATACTATTTTCTGTTTGTGCAAGTGGGGCAGGCTAGTAACCTTGGCTCCTATGGGAAGATGGGAAGAAGCTGAGCCTTGGTAAAGGAGACAGGATTGGAATTCTTTTTTTGAAGTATAAATAGATCTTGAAGATCGCTAGAGGGAACATCTGCTTTCTCTAGTGACAGAATTCTATATTGCAGAGAGTAACCATGCAAGGAGGAGATAAAAAGAAATAATAAGAAAATTCGGAACGGAGACAAGAAAAATGGGCACTGTTGCCTAGCAATTCACGAGCTAGAAATAGCAGCGGCCGCTGGCGGAAGACAAGAGATGTAGCCCTTCACGCTCAGCCATGAAGAGAGAACAGCCCTGCTAATAACCACTGATGAAGAAGGAGAAGGATAGCCTGCAGAGAAGCCCAGAGAGCTAGCGATGGAGACAGATCACTCACAGCCTCTGTGGAGCTGCTACAGCTGTGAGAAGCAAGGGCGGGGCCTATGCCTTGAACCTGAACCTGTATTCTATCATTGAGCTGCAGTCCCAGCCTAGGGGAGAGCTAGAGTTAGCAGCAGTGTTGACTGCTTTCTTTTCTGCTTGATTAAAAATATTTTTTTACATTTATTTATTTATTTATTTATTTATTTATTTATTATTATTTATTTATTATTATGGGCTGTGTGTGTATGCATTGGTATGTACATGGAAGTCAGAAGACAGTTTTCTGAGTTAGTTCTCCCCTTATACCCTGTGGGCTTTGGGTATCAAATTCAGATGTCAGGCCTGGTGGCAAGGGCTGGACCACCTCAACTCAGTTCGTTTGTTCTAGGCAAGTTCTCATGGAGCTCAGGCTAGCCTCAAACTCTTGATGTAATCCAGCATGACCTTGAATTTATGTTCCTTCTGTCCCCATCACTTGAACGCTGGAGTTAAAGAATGTACCACCATACCTGGTTTATGTGATACTGGGGATGGAACCCAGGGCTTTGGAAATCCCTCTGCAGAATCCGGGAAGAAGCAGCCAAGGGAGGGCCCAGTCACTGGGAGAAGGAGCTGGGCTCCTCTTTGAAGTCTCTCATCATGCATACCACATGGATGCTATGGAGTCCTGGGCAGGCAGATGGCCACATCCTGCTGCTCTGTAGTCAAAGATGTCCCCTAGAGACTGGGTGTCACCCGCAGTACAGTCCATCCTGCTGAGTCTTGTCTTGTGTGGGCTGAAGGAGGCCAAGATCTTCAAGGTCCTGGCTTTGGAAACAGGACTGGGCTTTACTTTATTAAATGGTGTGTGGTACATGCACATGGTGATGGCGGTGGTGAGGGGGATGGGTCCCTCTGTGATTCATGGAAGACCAACTAGAACATTAGGTGTCCTGCCTGCTCACTCTCACCTATTCACGACAGGGTCTCCCGGAGCCCCAATGGTCTCCTGTCTCTGACACCCCGTACCCAAGCACTGGATTATTATAGGTACACTCATAGCCACACCCAGCTTTTTATGTGGTCGCTGGGTGTTCAAATTCAGACCTTCACTGAGAAGGCTTTTTAATCCTCCATGCCATCCCTCCAGTCTCCTGTGTGCTACTTCACTGAGTTCCTTGACTGTGGAATGCATAGATGGTCGCCCATTTGACAATGGCTCATCTTACAATTCTCTGATGCCGCGGAAGCACAGGCATAAAACCTGTGTTGGTTTTCACTGTAGCCATCAATGGATTATGTGAGCTCTCTGTTACTCCTCTGTAAAGCAGGCTCTTCTTCGTGAGGTGATTTTGGCCAACTGTGTCTAATCAAAGTAGGCAAGGCTAGGTTGTATGAATCATTTTAGGGTTGATTGGTTAGACTTATTTGTGGCTCTGGGGTTGGAACTCAGGGCCTTGGAGTGTGTGGTACTGTTGAGGTACACTACCCAACGCACTCCTCTGTGTGTGTGTGTCTACATCTATATATAGCTAGACAGCATGTAGGCACACTCCACACAGCTGTAGAGTAGCCGCAAACCTTAAGCCTGACCACTCATGTGCAGTTCCCCCAGGGGTATCATGTGCAGATTGCACAGGTGAGTCACTCGTCCATCTTACCCTGCTCTCTATCGGATTTGGCTTGTTTGCCGTTCACTGCCAGTCATCCTCAAAGGTAGACACCGTCACAGTTCAATGAAAGACGAAACACAAGTTTTTGAGGTAGCAGAATAGAAAGACCATTGGGTACCAGGTCTGGTGAGAGCAAAGGCGAGTATGGGGGTGGTTAAACACAGAAGTGTCTGTTCAGAAAACAGAGTGGACAGTTGAGAAGAGGTGAGCATCTGAATGGAAGGACATATCTGTCTGTCTGTCTATCTATCTATCTATCTATCTATCTATCATCTATCTATCTATCTATCTATCTATCTATCTATCCATCATCTATATCTGTTTGTCTATATATCTATTATCTATCATTTGTCTATCATATCTATCATATCTATCTATCTATCTATCTATCTATCTATCTATCTATCTATCTATCTATCATCTATCTATCTACCTATCTATCTATTTTTGTCAGCCAGAGTCTAACTGTGTAGCCCTGACTGGCTTGGAATTTGTTCTGTAAACCAGGAAAACACCTTACTTTTATAAAGCTGTTTGTTTTTCCTGTTAGGAAACAGACCCAAGACCTCATGTTTTCTAGACAAGCACTCTATCGTTGAGCTACGTCCTATCCCTACAGAGCATTCTGAGGCCTGTTGTTACTTCTACTTGAAAACATGTTTGTGTAGACACATATGTGCGTGCTTCCTTATCTGTGTGCATTGCATGGAGGTCAGAGGTTGGCGTTCTTCCCCAGACAGTCTCTATGTGCTTACAGAGGTAGCTCTCTCACTGAACCCAGAGCTCTGGTCCTCATGCTTAAGCAGAAAACACTTTATTAAATGAGCCCGACCCTATCGCTGGAGAGACACACACAGGGCGAGCATCCTGGGGTTTCTCAGCTGTGTGCCTTCCCAGTCTGCGGCGCTTACACCACCGAGTTCCTCTTCTCAGCCGACTGCTCTTTCCCACAGCATGATGGTCGTTCCCACCTTCTGAGATGATGTCACCAACACAGTCCTACGTTGTCCTTACTCCCTCCTCTCTCCCACGGTGTAAAGATATCCTAACTAACATTTCCAGCAATGCCTGAACTCCTTGTGCGCCTTTGTTTCCTGATCCCCCCTCCTCCACCAGCTGAGGGGTGGGAGCTCTCTGAGCCTCCTGTAACAGAATCCAGGTCATTATGCAGAAAATATTGAGCATAACCCCCAAGAGGCAAAGCCTTAGGCCGGAAGGTAGGATTAAGAGCAGCCAAAAACTAGAGAGCAGGCGAGTTCAACCGGATGGACAGCCATTTCCTGTTCTGACAATTCCCTGGCTCTGGCTAGAAGAGGTGGTGAGAGGCTGGGGAGGGAGGGCCCCAGGCTCCAGGCTTGTCAAGGCAAGTCCCAGAGTGACCAGAGGGACCTACCTGGCCTCATCCTCACAGCACTTGAGGGCCTCCTCATTACAGGGCCTCCTTACTGCAGGCCTCCTCACTGCAGGGCCTCCTCACTGCAGGCCTCCTCATTGCAGGGCCTCCTCATTATAGGGCCTCCTCACTGCAGGCCTCCTCACTGCAGAGCTCTGCTCTGTTGCTTTGCCTTTGAGGGAGGGGGATGGACAGGTAGAGCATGGAGTGGTATAAGGGGTTATATGTAAATGTGAGGGTGTGGTTTGTGTGTATATATGAACACAAGAGTACACACATGCTACTCTGTACATGTGGCTGAGAGAACGTGTTGTTTAATGCCCATGTGTGTGAGAATTGTGTCTCTATGAGTATATAAGCAATGACTTGTAATGGAAGATATTTGAAAAGCAGGTGGCGCCGTCCGGCTAGCTCCAGGCCTGCTGCCATGTTCCCACTCTAAGTTCCCACACTAAAGCACTGGCTGGCAAGGAGCGCTGGCCTGGGACCCACGAAACGTTGGCATGGCTGTTGCTTCTCAGGGCAGCTCCGTGGCGTCCAGCCCTCCAAACCCAGGGAATATCCACCATCCCCATAATGCTCAGCTCAACCACAGACAATAACCGCCATTCTCGTGGTACCGGTAGAAAGAAGACTCTTAATATTTAAAGATTATCCAGTGGAATTATATATTAGCAAATACTTGATACACAAGATGCCCACACAATTAGAATTGTTAACTCAAATTATCTAACCTTGATGTGAATAACTGCTAGAGACATAAGGGTAGAATCTCCTGCCATCTTGCCTCTCCTCCTTTCTCCTTCTTCCTCTTCTCTCCTCCTTCCAACTCCTAGCTCCGCCTACCTCTTCTCTATCCAATGACAGAGCTCTTGTCACAATGACTAATGAGAGAAGTCTGTCACTTGGCCACAGCTTGCCTGGTCTGGCCCTCCCCATCCTTGGGAAAGGATCAGGAAGCCATTCCCTGCATTGCCACTGTGCACTTCCACCTTGGTGTCATCTGAACAAGATCCTCAGAGGGGACAAATTGAAGTTCGCTTGATGTTTATGGTTTTGAATATAAGCCTGTGCCCCATCTCTGAGCTGGTGTCCACAAAATGACCTAAAACTGCCTGTATCCGGATAACCAGAGCCCCTCTGCTTTGCTTTGTCCACCCAGCTCCAGCCGATGGGACTCTGTGATCCAGAACCCCCAGGGACAAGGACAGAAGTCAGAGGATGCTTAAGCCTGCACGCACCCTGTGACTTTACTTGAAATATATACAATGTGGTTAGGACCCAGAATAATCAGATTTAGCAAATAAGATGCAGAGATGACTTCTAATAAGCAATGGTATCATTTAGCAAAAGCTTAACCTTATCACACACGCTTGTCCCCCAAGCTTCAGTCACTAACAGCCCTGCTTTCATGGCAGGCCTCTGCTCTCCACCCACCCACATCCCTACCAGCCTGGTTCTCTCCAAAGACAATCCTAGGTCAGTTAGCAACCCGTCTGTGCTGGCGACTGTTTAACAGTCAAGTCGATAGGATCTAGAATCACGTAGGAGACATGCTTCTGGGTGGTATAGTCTTCATGGGGCTAGCCTCTGGGCATGATTTTTGAGGGATTATCTAGCCAAGGTTAACCAAGGTGAGAAGACTCATTCACTGTGGGGGCCACCATTCTATGAGCTGAGTTCAGATGCAGAAGGAGGGTGAAAGCCTGCTTTGAAAGCTTGGTGCAACTCCAGATCAGAATCGACAGAGAAAGGAGAGGACTGACTTCATAAAGTTGTCCTTTGGCCTCTACATACACATAGTACACATGCCCACACATCATCACCACCACCACCACCACCACCACCATCATCATCATTACCACCACCATCATCATAAATAAAACAGTATGTTTTAAGGTGAAAACAAGCCCAGCACCAGCATTCCTCTCTTGACTGTAGATGTGATGTCACCCACCACTACAACTTCTCACCATGACGGACTATACTCTTGAGCTGTGGTCCAGAATAAACCATAGCCAGTGGCCTCGGTCAGTGTATTTATTACATCAGTGGGAAAAATAACAAATACACCATCCACAAACATCCAGCAAGCGTGGGTTTTAGAAATGCAAGGATAGGGTTTAAAATCAACGCAGCTATGAGCTGATCCCACCTGAAAACCCTAATTCTTCCGTGCCGCTGCTGCTGCCCAGTGAAAGCTCAGTCCCCTCCAGTTTGGGGGAGACAGAATGTCAATAGCTTGATAAGCAATTTCCAAACACATTGCTCGCAGCACAGGTCTCCCAGTCTTATCTCTTTCTTTGCCCCTAATGACTAGAGTCAACATTGGGTGTTTCTGTCCAACACTTTCCCCAGTTTTTTGAGACAGGGTCTCTCACTGAAGCTTGCCCATTCAGCTGGAGCAGCTGGCCACCGAGCCCAGGGATCCCACAGTCTCCAGTCTCTGTCCCCCCCAACCCTCCAGCGCTAACGTTACAGGCATGAGCTACTGCCGTGTTCTTTTTGATTTGTTTTAAGAGCATGCGTGCCAGGGATCTGAACACACCTGTATGGCAGGTGCTTGCCTATTGAGCCCTCTAATGATTCAACTATTGATGAGCATCTTGGGTTGTAGCACACTGTTGCTTCTATGAACAGTGTTGCAGTGAACACGGACATGTAGGTACCTCCATGTTTTGTGGACTTAGATTCCTTTGGGTATAGCGTGGAAGTTATACCTTTGGGTATAGCACGTGGAAATTCTATTTTTAAGTTTCTAAGGAGCCTCTACACTGGTTTCCATGGTCACTGTGCTGAGTTACAGCTCCACCACGGTGTAAGGGTTCTTTCATGCAATCAATTTGAAATGCAATCATTTATTGTTTCCTGGATGACCGACTAGGGTGAAGAAGAGATGGCAACGCATGTTTGGTTTAGTTTTCTCCCATGGTAAAGATGCTGAACTTTTTTGCCTCTGTTTTTTGGATGCACGTGTTTCATCTTTTGTGTCCTGTCTGTTCAGTTCTTTATATATTCCACATACTAATCCCTCAGGTTTCTGTAGGGTATGCCTTCCCTCTGTTGATGGCTGCACATTGGTTTAGTGTGCAATTTCTGTGCAAGGAGGAACTTTGTTCCCTCCACACCTCATAGAGCTGGGCTCATGGTGTGAAGGGTCAGTTCTGTCTAATCTGTTGCTGCTCCAGCCTCACCTTCCTCCTGAGAGAACTACCCTGTTAGTTGACAATCGGATGTCACATCTTCAGATGGACTCCTCCTCCAGGGAGTTGGGGCTGGATGGATCAGCCCTCTGAGGAGCATGGACTTCCTTCCGCCACAGCATCTGTCTGCCCATGTAAAAGCTCAGTCATGCCAGCAAACCTGTGGTGAAATCCAAGAAGCAATCACTCCTTAGCTGTGCTGTAAGGACAGCACCAAGGCCTGGCTTGGCTCAAGGGAACAGTTACTAATCACAGGGCGACCTGATATTGGCTTTGTCCCAAGAAAGAAGAAAGGAGGACAGGTAGAAACTCTGTGAGGAGAATGGACAGAGAGGGACAACTGACAGGCAAGGAAGATGTGTGTGTGTGTGTGTGTGTGTGTGTGTGCAAGAGAGACAGAGAGACATAAAGAAAGTGAGAGTCAGAGACAGTGAAAGACAGAGAGAGACAGAGACAGTGAGAAACAGAGACAGACAGAGAGACAGTTGACAGGCAAGCAAGGTGTGTGTGAGAGAGAGCACCAGATACACACACACACACACACACACACACACACACACACACAGAGAGAGAGATAGAGAGAGAGAGAGAGAGAGAGAGAGAGAGAGAGAGAGAGAGAGAGAGAGAGAAAGCCTGTGAGTCTGAGTTTACATGTGGGAACATGGCATGTAGAGTCTAAAGCCAACATTGCATCTGCCTACCTGTGAATCTGCCCACCTGTGAGTCTTCCCACCTGTGAATCTGCCCACCTGTGAGTCTTCCCACCTGTGAATCTGCCCACCTGTGAGCACTGGCCCCCTTCACCGAACTCCTATAATATCTTCACTATGAGCCACGTTCTTTCAATGTGCTCTATGGTAAGAGGGTCACACTCTGGAGGGACTGGAGACCTCTGGACCAAGTTAAACTACATGCCTGAGTTCTGTCTGACTGTGAAGGTTCTGGCTTGTCACAATCACTACCGACCAGCCGAGGACCACGGAGGAGACATTGTACGAGAGGAGAAACTCAGAGAGGGAGCTGCTGTGACCATGGAAGAGGGGAGCAGCCGAGAGCTGTCACCTGCCGTTACAGGTGGGTGGCTTGACCTCAGCTAAGGTGGATACATGTGTGACGTCAGGATGTCGAGGGGTTGAAGGGGAGAAGAGACCATCTGTGTGGTCACAAGGTCACATGGGTGAGGGTGTCCCCATGAACAATGACCTTCCATTCTCATCAAAAGCTTGCTTCCTGGGAGCCTCACTCAGGCCTGGCTGTACTTTTCTACTTCCATGTCTTCCCAATTAGACTCAGACAGCCGAGCAGCAAGCACCGCCCACTGCCTTGTGGAGACCACAAATTCTGAGCTGGGTCTGACTGACTCCACTGGCCTTTCTACAACAAAAAGACTGTGGGGTCTGTGAACAGCCAACCATCGCCAATGGTCTGTGTAACACTGATGGACAGGAGACAGGCAGGGGCCCTAAACAATGCTCTGCCCACTGTCCCTTCTTATTGTCCTTCAGATAGAAGAGTTTATGTGTGTGATGTTTTTACAAAAGAAAATGAGAGAGGAGGGCTCACTCCCCTGGCCCTGCTTGCCCGGCTCAGCATTCTTTGCCTTTGAGAGCTTTTTCTGGCTTTGGTAAGAAGCTGTTAGCTCATTGCTGAAAGACATTTTACCTCAACAGCTAGAAGCAGAAGGTCCCGAGTTCATAGTTTTGAAGTGAGTGGCCTTCTGGGAGACTCCTGAGAGGACACAGGTGCCATACACTGGACTCTCTCAAATGCAGGGTCCGTGTGACTCGCTAGACAGGTTCCAAACCAAGGGCTCAGGAGATCAGCAAACACAGGATGCTGGCACTGGGCTGGTGTGCTGTGCACCAGCTTCTTAGAGGTAGGTGATATCCTGAGGGAGGAAGTTTGCACAGGGTCATATGAGGCTGGCTGGTGGGGTGTTAGGAAGACTGTGTGGTGGTGACGAGGTTGAAGGCTGGTTCCTGTAGGAGACTATGACTGGCTTGCTCAGACTTCTGGTTCTAGAGACTGATCCCTGTCAGGCAGAAGTAGGTGGCACCATGTAGGCACGCTGGGAGAAGGCTGTCCACTTACTAAGCTCGTTCTTGGGAGCAAAGAGATCAACATGACAGTTAGGCTGCACGTGTCTCTCACGATGGTGCTGTCACAAGTGTGATGGCTGCCCGTGATGGTTGACTGGACTGGACTTGGAGTCACCTAGGAGACAGGTGACTAGCCTGGTGACTAGCCAGATTCACTATTCTTTCTGTCAAAGGACAGCACAGATGGGCAGGTCTGTGAAGGTGTTTACAGAAAAACCTACCCCCAACATGGGCAGCACCATGCTAAGGACTTGTTTAAGAGGAAATGGAGGAAGCTAACTGAGCACCCATCTCCCTCTGCTTGCTAGATTTCATTTTGTTTTAAATATATATTATATATATATTATATTTATATATGTGTGTATTATATAGTATATATACTAAATATATATAAATAAATAATAAATATATAAATAAATATATATAAATATATAATAAAATTATATATATAAATACACACACATATTTGTATGTGTGTCAGTCAGTATGGCATGTGCACATTCATGCAGGTGCCTATGGAGTCAGAAGAGATCTCCTAGAACTTGAGTCAGGGGCAGTTGTGTGCTAGGAACCCAACCCAGGCCCTCTGCAAGTGCAGCATGCTCTTACCTGCTGAATCATCTCTCTGAACTCCTCTCTCTGATCCCTGACTGTAGTTAAGTGTGACCAGCTGCTGCTCGTGCCTCCACTGCTGTGCCTTCCATGCTGTGATGGTCTATACCCTCAAACTGCGAGCAAAACTAAGTCCTTCATTCCTGAATATACGTTGTTGGGTATTTAGCCACAGTAATGAGGATTGCATCTACTAAATTAAGGCTGTCCAAATTATAAGCCCTATATCATGGAAGTCACTAAAAAGAGGTGCTTCAAGAAGCCACTGGTCATCATGGGAGTGCCTGTCATTGGGGAAGTCAGACACCTTCCTGGTGATTTGAGTGCTTGTGGCTGTGTTTCTGGGGCCTGTCTGAAATGCCATCATGAGGGTATGCAGGCAGGAGCCTGGATATATTACCACACACTCTGTTCAGGGCATGGCTTCTGTGACTCCACACAAAAGGTACCAAGGAGGCAGCAGAGACTTTTGTTCTAGGGGACATCCTAGGTGGTGTGATTGGCAGTCCGACCAATTCAGAACAGGACTGAAAGGGACATACATGTGTTGTGTGACAAAATTTTTCCTGGGGAAACATGACATACGTGTATACTCACCCCAGATAAGAAAGTCACAAAGACCAAAGTGCAGTTATTCAAACCACTGATCTTATGTATGCTTTCTCTGCACACATTGTGAAATCTAAGGATGGACTACGGACAGAAGGGACTAGAGATGCTGAGACTGCAGCAGGCTTTCCACCAGGGTGGGGAGACTTTGTTGAATATGCTCAGAGGAACAGGATGCAGATCAGGACAGCTCTTCCCTCCAACAGCCCTGAAGGTGGCCCTGGGTCACAGGATTAGGGAGAGACGATCCTCAAAGGAACTGTGGGATTGGCCTCTGTCCCAGATGGGAAGAGGAAATGATGGCCTTCTGAGAACATCTCCTTCTTCGTGGCCTTGAGAGTGACTCATAATGCAGAGACTGACGAAGAACTTGATAAGGAGAGTTTGGTAGCTTGTATGCCCCACCCATGGGTCTCTTGGACTCTAGGGACAATGACCTCACATGTCCTTAAAAGTTGGTTCATGGATGTATAGAAAGAAATGGTTTTTCATGTCAACACCATGGAAAGACAAACTGAGAGCTACAGTTATGTGAGAAAAGCGTAAGGTGCTATTCACATGCCACCAGATACCTCTGTCCCCTGCCCCCGGAAGATAAAGGGAGAGGGTTTTGCTGGCTGAGTCCAACCTGGGGTACCCAGTGTTGACAGACAGCTATGCTCAGAATGCTGTGTGAGATATGGCATAGCTATTCTGTTCAGTGTCAGAATGGAACTTTTTGGCATGACAGCTATAAATAGTTTACACACTTCTAGGAATAGCATAGTTGAAACTGAAGAGAAAACCACAATCTTGATCTATTTCATGAAAATAGTTACTGAGGGTGGGTGGTGGGGGTGCTGGAGAGATGGCTCAGAGGTTAAGGGCACTGATGTTTTTCCAGAAGACTTGGGTTCAATTCCCAGCACTCATGTGACAGTTCACAGTTATAGGTAGCTCCAGTCTCAGGGATTCTGACACCCTATTCTGGCCGCTGTAGGCACCAGATGCAAAGTTTCTGTGTGTAATATGTATATGGTGCACAGACATGCAGATAAAACATTTATTCACATGATGTCTTAGTGCAGGGTTTCTATTCCTGCACAAAACATCATGACTAAGAAGCAAGTTGGGGAGGAAAGGGTTTATTCAGCTTACACTTCCACATTGCTGTTCATCACCAAAGGAAGTAAGGATTGGAACTCAAGCAGGTCAGGAACTTGGACACAGGAGCTGATGCAGAGGCCATGGAGGGATGTTACTTACTGGCTTGCTTCCTCTGGCTTGCTCAGCTTGCTTTCTTATAGAACCCAGGACTACCAGCTCAGGGATGGCACCACCCACAATGGGCCCTCCCACTCTTGATCATTAATTGAGAAAATGCCTTCCAGCTGAACCTCATGAAGGCATTTTCTCAACGGAAGCTCCTTTCTCTGTGATAACTCCAGCTTGTGTCAAGTTGACACACAAAACCAGCCAGTACACATAATAATGAGTAAATAATTTTTTTTAAAGAAAGAAAATAGTTACTGGAGAGATATCTTGAAATTTGAGAGACTGCGGTTGTTATACGATGAATTCAGCAACTCCTGGTACCCCACGTCTGAGTGTGGCATAGCTAGGATTGTGACAGCACTGAGAGTTCATCGCATTGCATCTACCTGTGAGGAACCCAAAAGGCTACAGTCAAGATGAGCTATGAATGGGAAGCAATGACGAAGCAAAGCCCCTTAGAGATGGAGCAAGTGGATAACAAAGGCACAGAGATGTTGGTTCTCTCTTCACCCCGAGTCTTTCTTAAGAGGCGAATGGAAGAAGAAAGTATAGCACATGCATAGCACATGCAAGCTCTGTGGTATGCACGTGCTCACACATCACATGCAGAATCAAATGTAATAAATGATTTTTTTTTTAAAGAAAGAAAACATGGGCCGGGTGTGGTGGCGCATGCCTTTAATACCAGCACCTGGGAGGCAGAGGCAGGTGGATCTCTTTGAGTTTGAGGCCAGCCTCTGAAGTGAGTCCAGGACAGCTAGGGCTCTGTTACACAGAGACACCCTGTCTCAAAAAACCAACCAACCACCCAACCACCCAACCAGCCAACAACAACAAAAGGAAACGTGGAAATCTTCAGTAGAAAGATGCCATTCATGTTCAGCAAAGCCGATGAGGAAGGAAGTGTTTATTTTGGAAGCTTGCATTTTGAGATAGTTCCTAGTTTTCCTCTTCAAACTCAGATAGAGCTTAGACTCAATGGTAGTTACCTTAAAGTGATGGAATGCCTGAATTCTAGGTGCAGGCAGTGGTCGTTTGAACAACAATGTCCCCCAGAGGCTCAGGAATTGACACACTTGATCACCAGTAGGTGGCACTGTTTGGGGGAGGTTTAGGTGGTGCGGCCTTGTTGGAGGAGGTATATCACTGGGTGTAGGGATTGGGAGTAAAAGTTATCACTACCAGGCTGCTTTCCTGGTTTTTTTGCTCATGACCAATGTATATTGTCTCTGTTTCCTGGTCCTGTTGCTCTATGTCTGCTGCTTGCTGCTGGGTTTTCTGGACATAGGCTCCTAGGACTTTAGGCCTAAACAAACTCTTTCTTTCATAAGTTGCCTTGGTCCTAGTATTTTATTATAGCAACAGATGAGTAACAAATATACGGGGTGAACCTCGGAACCACAGGGGAGGTGGTGGTGGTAGTAACCAGTGGAGACACTGTTTATTAAACATCCATTTTTAAAACCAAGAAGGAATGTGCATGTCCCCAGCTAGTATGAGCACGTCAGGACTTACTGTGGCTTTCCTAATAATGACAGTCATGCATCAGGGGCGTAGTCCAAATGATGTGTCAGTAGGAGGCCCTGTCACTGTGCCAACATCATAGAGTACTTTCAAAACCCAACATGGTACGGCCTAATACACACCTAAGTTATGCATCTAGCCTATGTCCCCTAGGGCCATAGGAACAAAATCAGCCCAGATCAAATCAAGCTCAAGAGAATGATGTCATTAAAAGCTGCAGTCTACCCAGGAGGCATGGTGCGGGAGCCAGTGGGATCAGTCTAATGTGAACTTTTATCAATAGAAGGCAGACACTGTAAATTAATAATAAAATGCAGCTCATGAAAACACAAACCTGGAGCATAGCTGTTTGCTGTCTAGTGTTATGCCTCTCACAGACTCTTAGAGACTCTGCTTGTACTCTTGGTGGGCACCGAGCGAGGAACTAGGAGGGCCTGACTCTCCTATGTATGGTTCCCAGCAGTGACACCTTCCCTATATCTCACCCATGCAGATGGCTCATGTGGCCTGTCATGGGCCTCAGGGACATGTAAGTCACACCTGACAGGAAGCTTATGAAGGAACCGCTGGTCTACAGTGGGAGGGAGGGTTAATGAGCACGTCACATTTCAGATTTCTGATTCTCTTAACTTATTATTAACAAGAAGAAACTTTTGGTGAACAAGCTCTTGAAAGTGTAAATTATAAAACTTTACCAGCTCATTGGCTTCAAGTCCCATTTCTACTAAAATCTGTATATATACATGACCAGTGGACAGCTCAGCGGGTAAAGGTACATGACAATCAGCCTGGACACTTGGGTCAGGTGTTCACATGATGGAAAGAGAGGATGTCTCTTGCAGGTTGTCCTCTGCTGACCACACATGTGGCCTGACACAGGCATCCACACGTGAAACTTAAAAATATTGTAATCAATTTAATTTTCTTAAAAGGTTGTTAAAGTCGGGAATGGCGGGACACGCTTGTAGTCTCAGTCACGGGGAAGCGGAAGCAGGAGGATTATTACTTCAGGGAAACCTGGGACACACCTCAAGACCCCATCTTAAAAACAGGAACAAGCAAATAAAGAAACAAATGTCTCTAGCACCTGATAAGCATTATAGATAGTACTGGGGGAGAAATGTGCTGGGGATGTGGCACAGGCATTTAATCCCAGGTTTTGGGAGGCAGAGGAAGTTGGGTCTCTGAGTTCAAGGCCAGCCTGGTCTAAGAGCAGGTTCCAAGACAGCTAGAGCTACACAGAGAAACCCTGCCTTGAAAAACAAACAAATGACAATGCTAGAGTATTGATCAGCTGTGCTGTGAGAGCACTTTTTGAAAAAAAAAAAAAAAAAACAAGAATAAATCTGCTGAGGGTTTTTCTTTTACCTTTTCTAATCCTTCCCCTTCCTCTTTCCTCTCCTCTTTTTTCTACTCACTCCCTCCCTCCCTCTCCACCCCTCCCCTCTTCTCCTCCCCCATCTTCCCTCCCATCCCATTTCTCTCTCACCCCTCCACCCCCGCCCCACCCCTAGCCTCTTCAATGATACAGTTATGTTGAGAAGACGCTAAGGGCTGGGGAGGTGGCCCGTTACTAAAATCCTTGCTGTGGACTCACAGAGACCTTCATTTGGATCCAGCATCTGGGAAAACAGCTGGGCATGGCAAGCAGTGCTCACCTAGGACCCCGGAGCTGTGGGGTGTGGAGGCAGGAGGATCGCAGGGCTTGTTGACCACCAAGTCTAGCTCCAGGTTCAGTGAGAGGCCCTATCTCAAAATAAATAAACCAAAATAAGGCTGTGAGCAATTGAGAAAGACACAATGTGAGCTCTTCACACAAGTACACACGCATGTGCACACGCATGAGCGTGTATACATATACCACACACAAATTAAATGAAGAAAGGTGATGTGTTGACTTTGATGAGGCCTCTGCTGTCTATATCCTGAAATATTTATTTATTTTTATGTTACATACACACACACACACACACACACACACACACACACACACAACCGGTGAGCCTATGGACACTGGAAGACAACTCACTAGAGTCTCTCTTTTCACCAATCCAGGGCCTAGGGCTTAAACTCAGGACCTCAGCTTGGTGAAAAGCAGTTTTACCCATGAGTTGTCTCGACAGTCCTGGTGTTGATTCTTGATTTAAAGAGTGAGGCAGTGCTTAGTCGTGTTTAGCCAGGCATGGTAGCACATGCATTTAATCCTGGCACTTGGGAGGCAGAGGCAGGCTGATCTCTGAGTTCAAAGCCAGCCTGATCTACAGAGTGAGTTCCAGGACAGCCAGGGCTACACAGAGAAACGTTTCCAGAGAAACAAAGCAAACACACAAACAAAAACAAACAAGAAAGAAAGAAAGAAAGAAAGAGAGACAAATTTGGGGGTGTTTGCTGCTTGCTCACAATGGTTTCAAAAGGACAAGACACTTACCATCCCGGGCAGCCATCGTGTAGGAGAAGGGTAAAATCTGAGCAGGAGGCATAGGGATTGTTTTACATTGGTCTGGCAGTTTTCCTGTAAATTTTATTTATTTAAAATAGGTTCTTAAAAAAGCAATTGGGAAAATTCTGGGGTAATAGCGTCTAGTGGTGTGAATTAAATCTTTCTGTCTCACTAGCCAGACATTTAATTCGTGATTGGTATTAATCTGCTCTCTGGGTCAGTTATAGTGGGGAACTGGACACATGGCAGGGAAGGTATTTGGTTTTCAATCAGGCTCACAGCCTGTCTTTGCTTCCTCCATGTGGAGTTCCCAGGGAGAGTGGGGGACCTGAACCTTCTGCTGCTTTATCTCTTTCAAACATTTTAACAAGTTTTCTTTATTTTTCAAATCCTTACAGAAAAGGCCCAAATACTGAAGAAAGAAAGAAAGAAAGAAAGAAAGAAGAAGAAAGAAAGAAAGAAAGGAAAGAAAGGAAGGAAGGAAGAAAGAAAAAGACATACAAAGAAAACCTAACAACTATTGCAGTCCTCTCCTTCCCACCCCTTCCCCTCCTTCTTTTCCTCCCCCTCTTCTTCCCTTCCCCTTTTTCTCCCCCTCCCCCCTCCTCCTTCTCTTTCTGCTTCCTCCCTCTGTAGTACTGAGAATTGAACCCAGGGCTTTACATTGTTCTCCCAGTGAGCTATATCCCCGGCTCTTTATACATTTCTTTTTGTCTAGTTTAATCTCCGAGTTGCTTAGGCTGCCCTTAAACACACTCTGAGGCCCAGGTGGGCCTTGAACTTGCAACTCTGCTGCCACGAAAAGGGACAACTCTGAGAGTATTTAGGTATACCTTTCTCTCCAGATCTTCCCCAGTTTCAATTACTACCAAATTCTAGCTCAGCAGAGTGGAGGGCAGAGCAGGAAGATGGGAGGCCCTCCTGATTTGATAAAAAGAACTGGAATCTTAAGATTAGCAAGGTGGAGGTCTATGCCCTGAACTGGTAACTATGCAGAAGACCCATCATCTAGGGGTAATCAGGAGGCATACTGTGCCTGAGGAAACTGCCTGCTTCTTGAAAAGCTGTTACAGGAAAGACTAGCCAGGTGTCGGACCTGCAGGCTTGGTCCTGCCACCCCGACTAGAGGAGACAAGCGAAGAAGAAGGACAGGCATATAGACACACAGACAGAAAGGCTCGGGTCAGGGGCCATGCTTCCAAGATACTCCTTCTGCTATCAGCTCAAGCAGAAACTGAAAGTCATCTGTCTGATGAAGACTTCCACGTTTCCCTTATAAAACAATTTTCTTGTATTAAATGGATTTGTTCTGTGTGTTAAGTAGGAGCTTGTGCACACCAGAGTCCACTGTTCCTGTCGTTTTCTTCCTTTCACCTCTTAAGGAAGACTGAATAGGGGGTTGGGGGAGAAAAGCAGCTGAGAGTGCCCCCCCCCTCTGCTTCCTGCTCTGCGTGACGCCCACCCAGACTTTCTAGCTGTGGTAGATGGCTCCCTCTCAAACAATAAGCCGAAAAAGATCATCCTCCTATGAAGTTTCTTCTGACAAGGATTTTGTCACAGCAATAAGGAAGGTAACTGATATTCAGATACTGAGGTCATGGGTCCCGGAAAGCAAAAGAACTGGTAGTATCCAGTGGGAACCCTTAGCACCTTTGAACAACTGGTTGTGTCTTCACTCCTCCCCTTTCCCAGCAAGCTTTGCTCTGCAGGTGTACAGCCAGTCCACCATTGTCTGCAGGGTCCATGGGGAGGAGGACACACAACTGCACCTTTTAGCATGTATAGATTCCCAACGAGTTCTGATACATTCCCTGGGTGACCTGAACTTTGACCTAAATAGAGAGAGACTTGTTGGCATTTCATGCCATGTCCTTACGGATATGAGAATGTTCCCTGCATGGGAAGGGTGTGGGGGTGGGGGACATCCTGCACAGTAGGGCAGGACTAACAGAGATCACTAGCCAGGTGTATTATTGACTCCTCAGACTTTTGAAAATGAGTTGGTCACATAACTGTCCTCTGACCATTGGAATGTGGACAGCTCCTTCCTTTTCCAGGCCTGGCTCCTGAAATGCCTTACAACATTTCCACATTTTCTTTCTCTCCTTTGTCCCTGAGGCTGAAGACACCTCCCACCCCCAAGATATATGAGTCCCCCGAGAGCAGAGGCCCAGCTCAGAGAGAGGCCCCAGAGAGATGTGATTCTCACAGATAAGCAAGAAGTAAAAATCAACCTGTATCATGTCATGCCACTACGATTTGGGGTCATTTATTACTGTGTGCAGTAACAAGGAAGGCATGCGAAAGACACAGTCAAGAGGAAAAAACAAAACGACCTATAAAAATGGTAAGACGCTCTACACGAAGCAGATCACACCAGCCCTTAAGTACCTCTTGCCTCTCTATCAGATTGGCAAAATCGGTCTGTTAATACCAAAGAAAACTTGAAACCTTTCAGCAGTGCTGGTGGAAGTGTGTAGAGGTCAGAGGTCAGAGGTCAGAATAGGAACCAGAAATCAATCGAAGCATTTCTAGCAGAGAAAGATTCCTTACAGATGTGGTATGCTGTCCAGAGCAGGGGAGAGACTGTGTCTCAGTGATATCCTCTGAGCATGGAGAGGTCCCCTGAGTGAGTGTGTGGTGGTGGTAGGGTGGGGATGACCACTCTGCCATACCTTGAGCTGAACCCAGTGCCCCTGTCTGCACCTTGGCCCAGAGGTAAGTGAGCCGGGTAGCTACGACTCCATTGAAGACAAACTTGTAGAGTGGGTGGAGCTGCCCCAAGCTGCGGAGAGATGGTCCTCCTGTAGTTCTGTGACTACCTAGGGAACAGCTGGATGGTGGTCTTACAGAGGAAGATCAGGAGCCTATGACCAGGAACCCCATTTTCTTGTGACCACAAGACAATGAGAACTATTCAGTATCATTGCAACACTGAAAGTCTGCGGCCACCAAACAGTCTCCCAGGACAGGAATGGGTAAATATGGTTGTGGGTTATGTAATGATCGGGAGGTGTTCTGAGAAATACATCACTGGGTGATTTAGACATGGTAAAAACACCACAGAGTGTTCTTTGTGTGCATATACACGTGCACATATGTACATATGAGTGTGGAAACCAGAAGTCCACCTTGGGTGTTATTTCTCACTCAGATATATCTTGTTTTATGAGAGGATCTCTCATTGAACCCAAAGCTTGCTGACTTGTCTAGGTTACTTGGCTGGCAACACCAAGGATCCTCCATGGTTCTTCCCAGAACCGGGGTTACTAGCTTCGACCACTACATCTGGCTTTTTATGCAGATTCTAGGGATTGAACTCAGAGCCTCACGCTTGCATGGGAAACGTGTTGTTGACTGAAACCTCTCCCCATTTTATCACAGGATATTCCTGCATAGACTCAGTCAGCTGCGGGTGTCACTAAGTCATGTAAGCACAAGAGGCCAGCATTCTACAGCAGCCTCTGCTGCTCAAAGCACTGTCCTACATGGCACCATTTTCAAAGCAGTTAAAGTGATGAAAGAGATCTACATTTGTCAACAAAGGTCCATAGCAAGGCATGAACAATTTAAGGAAAAGATACATGAGAAAATCAATGCACAAAAAATAAAATCCACAACGTATAATTTGAAAATTGCCCAAAGCAATTGGCTATATTAAAACAGAAGACCTCTCTGCATGTGGTTGTGAGAGAACACACATACATTCGTGCCGGTGCCCACAGACACCAGAAGATGGTATCAAATCCCCAGGAGACAGAGTTAGAGGGATTGGTATTGGTGCTGGGAATCCAATTCTAGTCTTGTTGAAGAGCAGTAAGTATTCCTATCCTCTGAGTCCTCTTTTCCAGACCACCTAACATGTTTTAGCTACCCGCAATAAGAAGGGAGCTTTAACATGTCTCTCTAAGATTATTTTCCTTTCATGTTCCCGCCACCCCCAGGCCCTGGAGTGAGGAGGCCAAAGCATACATATGCACTGAGTCTCGGTGGCAGGTGTGCAAGTTTCTGGCATGTATGGTCCTCTGCTCCCCTTGGATTTGATGCTTCCTAACTGACAGGAAGGATCAGACAATGTAGTCTGCAGACGCACATAAATGTAGCGATTAGTGGGTTTGGGGCCTGGATCAGTTCGTTGCAGGAGGTCTGGGCAGAACTGGACATACTCCAAAAGGCATTGAGGAAGTGAGGAACTGCTGAGGAATCCTTAAAGTGGCCTCTTCTTTTGGACATTTTATACATGTAGAGACAATGGGACCTTGGGTGTCAGTCCTCTGCCTCCACACTGTTCAAGACAGAGTCTCTTGTTTGCTGCTGTATACTGACCAGACTAGCTGACCCGTGGGATTCTCCTGTCTCTGCCTCCCATCTCATAGTAGGGCATTGGGATTTCAGATGTGACCTGCTGTGCCTGACTCTACTTGAGTATGGGGATTTGAACTCAGAACCTCACAAATGCTTTACCTGCCGACTCATTTCTGGCTTATATGAACTTTTGTTTTGGAACACAGTTGGAGGACACTGCATACAAGAGTCACCGGTGGGGCAGAGTGATGATTATGAATTCAGTTCATTCCTGGGGAAAGCTTTTAAGAACATGAACCCTCATGTATTTCTGCTTTCTGCAGGGTCAAGTGTGGGGTCATGGTCTTCACATAACAGAATCATATTGTATCCTGCAAACTTTTCTCTTTGTATCTTGCTAGCGGTACTTTTTAGTAGCTCACTACTTGGATATTTTACTGGTAATTAGATGGTAATTAAATGTACTAGCTGATGCTTGGAGTTCTAGTTCTTGTGTGTGTGTGTGTGTGTGTGTATGAGAGGGAGACAGAGAGAGAGAGTCCCCACATGCATCTGCATGTCCACATGTACTTGTGTGTGCATGTATGCTATATCTATAGGCATGTGTATAGAGGCTAGGGGACAACTTTAATTTCTGTGTTCCTCAGGTATCATCTATCTTTCCCTTGAAACAGGGTCTCTCTCTGACCTGCAGGTCAACAAGTCGGCTAGGCTGACTGGCCAGCGAACCCCGGGATCTGTCTATCTGTCTCTGTCTCTGTCTCTCCAGGGCTGATATTACAAATAAGTGCCACAATGACAGGCTTTCCCCCATGGTTTCTGGGGATTGAACTCAGGTCTTTGTGCTTGTGTGGTGTGCTAGTTATTCTTGGTTGTCAACTGGAATTAACCAAAACCCCCAAATGGAGGGGCATGTTTGTGAGATATTTTTGCTTCATTCAAAGTGGGAAGATTTACTTCTAATTGAGATCTTTGAAGTAGGAAGACATACCTTTAATCTGAGTCTTTGGGGCTGGGTAAACTCACCTCTAGGATTTTATAAGGGCATGGAAGAAGGAAGTTTTTGTTCTTTGCCTGTTGCTCTCCCCTCCATAGCAAGTCTGTTCCCTCACTGGTATCAGAGCCTACTTCTTTGGGATTCTGGTGTGTACTGGAGACCAGCTGAGACATCCAGTCTCGTGGACTGAAGAACTTCTGGATTCTTAGACCTTCCATTCATAGTCTGCCATGGTTGGATTAGCTGGACCACAGCCTGTGAGTCATTCTTATCAATTTGAGAGAGAGAGAGAGAGAGAGAGAGAGAGAGAGAGAGAGAGAGGGAAAAGAGAGAGAGAAAAGAGAGAAGAGAGAGAGAGAGAGAGGAAGAGAGAGAGAGAGAGAGAAGAAGAAGAGAGAGAGAGAGAAGAGGAGAGAGAGAGAGGAAGAGAGAGAGGAAGAGAGAGAGAGAAAGAGAGAGAGAGGAAGAGAGAGAGAGGGAAGAGAGAGAGAGAGGAAGAGAGAGAGAGAGAGAGAGAGTTCATTTGTTATTCCAGGGAACCCTGACTAATACGCGTATTAAGCCTTTTATCAACTTAGTCATGTCCCAGACCCTAGTCTTTCTTCTCAAGTAATTATTGAGTAAGAAAGGCACCACTTCTCCTTGCTTCATCTCGTTTTGGGAAAGCCTTCCTCCTAGACAGACTGAATACCCCCTCAGGGAACACTCTGAGAGCTTCTGGGAACCAGAGAGGCAAAAAGTCAAGAGTCGGGTACCATGTTCAGGAATTGAGGGAGGCAGACTGGTAGACAGAGTGCATGAGGCAATGCCCAGACTACAATGACCCTGTGGCAAGAGGAGGTCCCCTTCCACCACCTATCCTTCCCAGGCTGTGTGACAAAGGAAACTGCAGCAGTTTTACGTTGATGTTCTGAGTTCTCAGAGAGAGCATATGGTCTGCCAGGCCACAGCCAAGATTTGAGGACGAAAATGAACTGAATGGAAAGTCCACGGGAGAGAATTTCTTCTGTGCCTTGAGTAAGGAGTTGATAAGGTCTCTTGCAAGCTCCCTCATGAACCCACGCTGTCTTCCCAGGAGGTCAGCTATTCTTTCTGAGAAGGAACTAAATGCTCTAAGCATGTAACAGCTAGAGACAAGTCACCAAATGATAAACACAGGAGTTTCTGACCTTGAATCTGGATGCGTCTCTGCCTGCTGCTGAGACTCCAGTGACCACACCATTGCTCATAACAACAAACAAACAAAAAACCTGTTCTTGCCAAACTAACTCCAGGTCCCTGGGAAGGGGAGCTAGACAGGAGAGATAGCTGGGTCTTGTGTCCTGACCAGGCCTGCAGGCACCACATTGCCCACAGTCCCACACGATGACTTTGCCATCTGACTTGGGCAGGTTGCATTAACTAAGCTTTGGCTGTCTTTAATATTCAGATTCATTGATTCTGAAGGGATGGCTCCTCCCAGGGCAGGCTGATGCCTACGGGCATTATGCAAATAAAAAGATCCTACTTTTCAAATACAAACCAATCAATTCTGAATTCACACGTCCTCATTTACTAGACTCACAGCTTGGACTCTCTACCTGCCTTCATACCCTGACATCAGGCTTTGGACAGCGGAGTTGGGGGTTAAGGGGTTGGGAGGTGGGAAGTGGGGAGAGCTTGTGTTCATTGTTTTTCTGTCTCTATAATAAGATACAATGACCAGAGCAACTTATAGAAGGAAGAGTTTATTTTGGCTTATGGTTGCAGAGAGACAGGAGTCCAGCATGGTGGGAAAGCAATGGACTCCAGCAGTAGGAGCTGGAATCTGAGATGTCACACAGGAAGTAGCACCAGGTTTTCAACTATCAAAGCCCACTCCTAGTGATACACTTCTTCCAGGAAGACCACACCTCCTAAACCTCTCCAAACGCAACCACCATCTGGGGACCAAGTGTTCAAATGCTGGGGACATTTCTCACTCACTCCACACAGAGCCTGTCCCTGTACCTCAGTTTGTTGAAGTTACGATGCCTGCCAGGCAATTCTGAGAATACTTGCTTTGCCTTAACAGCAGAAATCTCAGTGAAGACTTCTGTGTAGGTTTGCTCAGACCCCTGGTTTGCTGCTCTGACTGTTCCCTCCTCTTGGAATCTGAGCAATAAAACTTTTCTCTAGCAATCTCCTTTTGATCTGTCACCTTAGGATCTTTGAGTTTCTGTTCACGCACTGAATTCTGGAGCACAGGGCTTGTTGACTTCAGTCCTCATCAGGCCTTCAAGTTTCAGGCATAGTCCTAAGTGAACTCAACAGTCTTCATCTTTCACCTCACAGATGCCAGTCTGTTGCTTTAAGCCTCTTATTTCCCCAGAGTGGGAAGCTGTTGTTTTTGCTGTCCCGTCCTTGCCTGCACAGCCCCAGCGATAAACACCAGCTGTGGGTTTGGACAGGAGTTATTTATGATTCTTGGAAAAATAGGAAAAATGGATGCAAGTCTCACATCAGCATGCCTGTCCCAGAGAGCCATTATGGAGATGCTGATCACTGACAGGTCACTTATAAAGGGACAGATTGTGGCTCCATTGTTTTGTGGACAGATCATTTCAGAAGTGGAAGACAGACAGACAGACAGACAGACATCAGAGCAGGGATGAAGAGTGGTCAGCTGCGGAGCCCCAGTCCTAACTGCTACTGGTGCTCCTGGTATGGGGACCTTTGCTTGACTTTTTCCAGCGCAGAAAGACAAGCTTTAAATGGATGCAGCTGAAGTGGGAGTCAGCCTGGCTTGTCGTCCTCATCAGTGTAGATAACTAAAGTCAACAGCAGTCATGAACTTGTATGAACTGCCAAGAACAGGACCCAGATGAAGTTCCCCTTCATCCATCACAGCTATTCGTCTTTGTTAACGGAGCCAGCGCAAGTTGGGTTTTTTACTATCCAAGCTCCAAAGGACACCAAGTTCAAGCACAGCAGACCGCCACAGTACTCGGAGTGAGTGCGTGGTTCAGGGCAGATCAAAAGGCGGCAAATTAAGTCAAGATAAGTTGTCCCGACTTCTTTGCTTGCTTCTATGAACCGGAAGAATAAAGGAATAACGGATTTTATGGCTCGCAAAGATTAGTCCTGTGGTCTTTTAATTAACTAAGCATGCTGGTGAAAACACAGGCATGAAATGGGGCTTTTCCACTCCTGGCCTCTCTGGAAGCTCAGTAGAAAAGGCCATCAGCCAGTTCTATGGGACAAGGGGTCACAGTATCCTCTCTGCAACCTCTCAGAAGAAAAAAAAAATCCAAAGAACAAATAATGCCTGGTCAGTAAAAGGACACAAGGACCCAAGGTTGGTCCCCACAACTCATTTAGATCAATTAAATAAAAGGTTGGACATGGTAGCATGCACTTGTAATCCCAGGGTTGGGGACATGATTGGCAGGCCCCCTGGGGTTTGCTGGCCAGCCAGCCTCTGTTTACTCGGTGAATTCCAGGCCATAGAGAGACCAGGCTTTCCACTCCACCAAAGGGTATATGAAAAGTGACACCTGAGGTTGTCTCTAATCTCCACATATATGTAGACATACACACACACACACACACACACATGTGCAAACATATGTGCACATGTACACACACCTACAGACAAATACACACATATATACACACATATACACACGTACACATACACACACACACACACACACACACACACACAGTCTGTCTATGACCTTGTCAGATGGCTATTGGAATATTTCAGAGCAGAGACTTGATGCAATATCAAAGACTTGCATATGCTCTTTTGGAAAGCTCAAAAAAGCGTGCTTGGGTTGTCTCCTAAATGAAGAAATAGGAAAATGGCGAGGAAAAAAAAAATCACATGTCAGTCTAATAAATCACTGCAAAATAGAGTGGCCGCAGCAAGGCTGAGTTATTTTGAATAATCCTATGGCTCCCAGGACTCTCTCCTGTTCATCTAGCTTGAGATCTGTCTGCATCCCACTGGAGATGGTGTTTTTATTTTTGGATTGCTCCCTGACGTAAAGCCATCAGGCCAGAGCCTCAGTCTGCTCTTAGGGACCTTCTGAACCCTTCCTGGGAGTATTAAAGTTCTTTAAGTCCCCATGTCTCACTCTGAAGGCTCAGTTTGTGTTTTGTTTGTCCTTAGTCCATTTGAGTCAGAGGTGAGATGTGGTGCCCTCTCCCCCAGGACTTGTGTGGGTGGCTGGCTGGTCAGTCTTGGGTGGGGCAGGCTGTCCTGGGAACCTTCTCCCACCCGCTGAGCTCAGAAGCTAAAGCAGGGACAGCTGGCTTCAGAGATCCTCTAGCTGGAGCTTCTCGCCCTGTGGAGCTCAGGGTGGCTGCCATCTAACCCTGAGCTGTGCCAGGTACAAGGAACCCGCTCAGCCTGCACAGGGTGTCTCTGGTTCCCTCACACTGTCACAGCAGTGTCTTGCTCAGGCCTCTGCCATCCAGGGAACACCAGGGCCAGCTCTCCATGCCTCTTCTGAAGCAGCCTCGCCTTGAGGTCGCAGGGGCCAACAGCACTCCCCCTACACACACACACACACACACACACACACACACCTGAATGACTGAGAAATAACATCCCACCTCACTTCTGGTCTTCTACAAGACTGGCTTCTGTGACAACCCGTTCTCTCCAGATGACAGGACCATTTTAAACCAATTCTGTAAGAGACCCTACTGTAGCTTCATTTGTTTTAACGCATCTTTTCATCTCTGGAATTATTTTTGACTGAAAGACATACACAGCAATAGGATCTGAAATTTTCTTTAATTAACAAGATAACAAACTCCATTAAAAACGCTAGGCAATGGCCATGTAGGGTTTTTCCCACCTGAAGCCTCTTTCCCTGCAACCCCCACCCCCACCCTCGTGCCCCCCAGGGCATTGTCTCCTCACTAACTCTGAGGGCAGAGCTTCCAGGTCCCCAAATGACTCAGCTGTCCTATTTAAACAATCCCCCATTCTAGTGACACTTTCTGGGGTCCCCATGAACACATTCCCCCTACAAGATGGGTCAGCTTTTTATATTTGGATGGAAACTGCAGTGTACTGTCTGCAGTGGGGAGTTTGCACACAGGCAGCCCCTACCCCTTTCAAAGCTGACTTATCTCCAAGCGACAAGGAATTCCCACTGCATGCTCCCCGCCCCCACAGTTTGTTCTCTGTAAATGTGGTTTTAATTAGGAGCAATGAATTCTGCAGACTCATGTCTCAGGCCCTTCCCCAGGCACCCACTGCCTTCCCGCCCCCATGCTGGCAGCAGAACGCCAGGTCCCAAGGCAAGCTCGATCGTGATGCAAGCTGCCTGTCAGGCCTCCTCAGGCAGCAGCTGCAACTGATTAGAGCTCGGCTGTGGGCCCTGTTTTATTTATGACCTACCTCCCCCTTCTCAAAAAATCCATCAGGGCACACTCATGGAAGTAAAATTAGAGGCCCGGTCAGGGCTGGAGTTGGGAAATGCACTTTCCCCTTCTTTTCAGGACATTAGTGGCCCAGGCAGGCTGCAGAGGGGACAGGCTAGGGAGAGGCCCTGTTGTGGTCCCTGCCGTGGTCCTTCTGTGTGCTAAACAGGGTTGCTTCTAGACTTGCATTGTCTGCTCCCTGCCTTCTCGAAAGTCAGATTCTTCCCCCAACTGTCTCATGACCCTGGCTCTGCCTGGATTGTCAGTAGATATTTCATCTCTGCCTTCCACCTTCCAACCAGGTTTATCTGTGCTCAGAGATATCTGTTGTTAATAAGCCAGTTAAAAGCCTTTGCTCATTGCCATATTCTGACATTTTTTTCTAATGGGTGAGAGCTTTTCTAAGTCATCCTGAAACCACCCCCAGCATCTTTCTCAGAACCCCTCCTTAGCAATCCTGGCCTGTCACCCTAGAGAAGGGGGTATCTAAATCTTTTCATTTCTCAATGGTCTGGCCCAGAGCTATCCCCCACCCTCAGTCTCTCTGATTCTTGGATAATATGTTGTCTTGATTCCCAGTACAGTGGTATATAAGATGAAACCTCATTTTTTTTTAACCCTCTCTGGAGAACTATATTTGTCCTTGAGAGCTTTTGGCTAGCAATTAAAACAAAAAGAGCCGCCTGGTCAAGGGCTTTGTGGGGAAGACTGTGTTAGCTAGAGTACGCTTTCCCGTGGTGACTGGGAAAGTGTTTCCTAATCGGGGCTCCCTCTCAGACACGAGTGGTCCTCGTTCACACTCAAGAGGCTTGCGTGTGCACACATTCAAAGAGAAAGGCAGGAAGATCAACAGCAACTTAGAAAAACAGTGAGGGAGGGGAATTAGGATGAATTGAGAACGTTTGGGTGAACCAGAGACAGAAGAGAGAAGCAGAGGAATGGCGTGGCCTTGTTCTCCAGCATTACTACTGTGTCATCTCCAAAGGACACAGGACAGTTGCTACCTGCTCCGAGGAGCATGGGTAGCAGGAGTAATGATCACTCAGATTCTCTCTCTGTGCATGCTGCTCCCTAGACACACTGCAGGAAGCAAGGTATGATGATTTTCATTAACCACCAACCTGACAGCATCTAGAATCACCTGGAGATGGGCCTCTGGGCATGGCTCTTAGGATTCTCTCCATCACTGATTGAGGTAGGACATCTGCCCACTGTGGGTGGCATCATTCCCTAGGCAGGGGCGTCCTGGACTGTGTAAATGGAGAAAGGGAGCTAAGCAGTAGCATGCATGTATCTTAAATATCCCCATTATGATGGATTGTTAGCTTGGAACTGTGAGCCAGAACAAACCCTTCCCCCTTAAATTGTTTCTGACAGAGTGTTTTGTCATAGCAACAGCCAAAGAAACTAAGATGGGGGTGGGGGATAAAAAGGGCAATGTGGAAGCCAGTTCTCCCCAAGGCTTGTGTGGGAGTGGGCCTGGGTGGGGCCTTCCCAGAGGCTGACAAAGTGCTTGGCCGACCTCCTGTCTGCTCTGCCTTCCTAGCCTTTATCTCCTTGGCTAACTTCTATGCACTGACAGATGACTGGCCTCCCTGGAGGCTCCTGAAGGCCAGTGCTTGGGCTGGGTTAGGGCAGATATGAAGATTCATCTTCACAGAGCATGGTCTAGAATTTCCCTCTGTGTCAGTCTCTGAGTGGCCACTGGCTAGGAGCCAGTTTCATAAACAACTTCTATGTAGGAAAAAGGAAGGGTGAATGGAACCACATCTAGGTCATGGTTGCCCTTGTTGAGGAAAGGTGGCTGGGGTATATGTGGGGTCTTACGATTAAGGTTTAGAAACTAATGGTGTAGATGATTATGATGTCCTGACCCTGTCTTCTGAGTCTATGCTGGTCCTGAGGTAGACAAGATGCCTTCTCACCTTCTGAGCAGGCAATTGCCTGGGACAACTCCCATGTTCCAGGACGGCCAGTTGTGCCTGGTGTACAGTTCTAGTCTCCCGCTGTTGTTATGATAAAATCCTCTTCCCAAAAGCAACTTAGGAGATGAAAGAGTTTCTTTGGCATGTCATCCCATCACTAAGGGAAGTCAGGGCAGGAACTCAAGGAAGCAGACACGTCATACCCACAGTGAAGCATGGAGAGAAATGAATGAGTGTGTCCAATGCAGCCTGCTTGCTAGATAACTCAATTCTGTCTGTTTTCTGTCTCAATTAGCTCTTGACCCCTGCATAGGGAATGGTGCCACCCACCATGGGCTGGGTCCTTCTGCATCGATTAACAATCAAAACAATTCCCAACAAATGTGCTTACATCTGATGCTCTGTTCCCAGGGTATTGCAGGCTGTGTCAAATCGAGAGTTAAAGCTGACTGGGGCAGGTACAAATATATTAAGTGTGCTAGGCAAAGCTACAAAAGGGTATAAGATATATAACATGCATCAGGGGTGCTGGACAAAGGCACATTGTGGGTAATAGGCATTCCAGGGGTACCGGAGTCTCCAGGAGTGCCAGAAGTACGAGGGTCCTGGCACACTCTTGACCTGGGGCATGGTGTATTTGCTTTAATTTTTGTCCCTTCAAAGTAGGGATTGTGTTCTCGTCTCACACCCAGAATACTTTTTAAAGAGAAGTTATTTTTATTGTAAATATTAGATAATAAAAGCTGAAAGATACCCCCAACTCTCCATTCAAGAGTAACTATTTTTATTTATTTATTTGTTTGTTTGTTTGTTTATTATTTATGTTTTTCGAGATAAGGTTTCTCTATGTAGTCCTGACTGTCCTAGAACCCTATACACTGGTTGGCCTCAAACTTAAGGTTCTGCCTGCCTCTGCATTTTCAGTGTTGGGATTGAAGGTGTGTTGCACCACGCTGGAGAGAAGTAACCATCTAAAATATTTTAACATGTGCTATGCATGCTATTCAATATTTCATTTTATGCTCTTGCTATCGTCTATCTGTCTATGTATCGGTCTGTCTGTGTGTCTAACTACCTACTTGTCTATCTATCTATCTATCTATCTATCTATCTATCTATCTATCTATCTATCTATCTCTATCTATCATCTATCAGCTATTATCTACCTATCTACCTGTCATCTGTCTATCATCCATCTCATCTTCATGTCTGTCTCTCTGAGAAGCACAGGTGCATCCTCTACTCCACTGTCACCCAGTGTCCCCTGCAGCACCGTCTCATTGGCTTTGGACAGGAACCAAGATGCACCAAGAAGTTTGCAATCGGTCTTTTCTTTTTTAACTTTCCACGTCACCTCCTTTATCCCTCTCTTCTAGATAGGTGTGTTTAGCACTTACTGGAGCCTTTGTTGTATTAAGCAGCAGGCTGTGGTAGCCCAGTGTATTTGTTTGCATTTTCGTAGGTGAGTCACACGTTCGTATATATGGCTCAGTTCCATCAGTGTCTAAGTGTTGGGATTTTCTCAGACTAAAAAGACAAATGCTTCTAATAAAGGGGAACTTGGCTCTCCGTTGTCTGCCCCTCGGGGTATGATCTGCACACTGGCTTTGCTCACTTGTTTTGGCTGGAAAGAGGGCCGCCAGCTTCATCTTACCCAGCCCTTGGATCTCTGTCTAGGAAGCCCTGTCTGGAGGCCTCGTTCCCTCTGAGATGTATTTACAGACTCACCCGTGGCAGCTTCACAACTGTTACTTTAAAAAAAAAAAACAACTAAACTAAAACCTAATATTTTCATTTATTTGCAATTATTTTATAAGGGTAAGGCCTTTAATATTTTTAATTGATTTACATTTTTCTTAATTATCCTTAAAAATATGCAATGGTCCATTCTCACAGGTCACATTCTGATCTGCATTCTGAGGTCTGTTTCCAGAGTTCTTGATCTATCTCATTTGTCTCTCTCTTTTTACGTCATTATCACGGTTTTAATTACCACAGTTCTCAAATATAATTGCTCTTCTTCTACACTAAGTGTGCCCTTCCTTCATCACTTAACAAAGTTAGCTAACTGCCTTAGAATGTATATTTTTCCTAGGCAAAATTTGTCTTAAACTTTTCATTGCATATATTCATTGCAAATGGCACCATGTGGCCTAAGAACACATTTACAGAAGTATTCGTTGGGATTTGAGTATATTTTCCCATACCCCACCTGCCATTTTCTGTCTCTCCCTTTAGTCTACTCTGTTCTCCTGGACAGTTCCATGCCATATATATGTACACAGTTTTACATATCTGCATCAACCCTAGGAACTACATATGACCTTTGTCTTTCTGAGACTGGTTTAATTGCCCTCCTATGATGACCTCCAGCTGCATCCATTTACTGCAAATATCATGATTTCTCTCTTTCTTGTGGAGAAAAAGAATCTATTGTGTATATTTATCATATACATGTTTTGTATATAAGTGTACATGTGTGTGCATATGTGTGTGTTTGTATCTGTGTGCCTGTATGTGTGTGTGTTTGTATGTATGTGCTTATACAGGCATGTGTGTGTCTTTCTGAGACTGGTTTAATTGCCCTACTATGATAATCTCCAGCTGCATCCATTTACTGCAAATATCATGATTTCCCCCTTTTTATTGGATATTTTATTTATTTACAATACAGACGCCATCCTCTTTCCCCATTTCCCCTCCCTTTTCCCATTTCCCTTTCTTGTGGAAAAAAAAAATCTATTGTGTATATTTACCATATACATGTTTTGTATTTAAATGTGTGTGTGTGTGTCTGTGTGCCTCTGTGTGGGTGGGTCTGTCTGTCTGTCTGTGTGGGCATTACGGCGCTTAGTTCTGAGCAACTCAAACCATGATTGCTAGGGACTAAATTCTGGTCCTTTGTAAGAGCAGTCAGTGCTTCTGGCTGCTGGGCCACCTCTTCACACCTTTCCCACGTTGTCTCTGGCCATTCCTCTGTGCTGGACACCAGGTAAAACATAAGGTGAAGGGAAAGCACTGTAGATAGCAGGTTTCAGCAGACTCTGCTGTTCCCCAGGGAGGGCCACCAGGCATGTCTGGTCTCTCTGGTTCTGCTGTCATGGAGCCTGTGAAACTGGGGTGAATGGCAGGTGGCAGGGGTTGGAGAGCTGGAGGGTGGGAGGGCGGAGGGTGAGAAAGAGCTGCCTTTAGGGTCTGTGCTTCCCTTCCTTCACCTGGAGAGCTGACACATGGAGCAGAAAGGAAAAGCAAGTTGTGCCTTCGTTGCCCGGAGCAGCCCTATCGTGCATGCCTGCTCAGGGTATCATGGAAGCATGGGCTCATGGGAATTCTTGGGCACACAGACCTGGCTGCAGCTGTTGACTGCCCAGTTGCGCGGACAGCAATTAGACGACAGGGGCCTTCATTGGGAACTTGCTTCCTGAAGCACTGCATCTCCCAGATCTCAAGGATGCAGTGGGGGGAGTGACACTGCCACAGGTGATAGAAACTACCAGCAAACCGCACCTTATGTGCGAGATATTAGCCGAACAGGAATGGAAGGCCAGGCCTTTGCACTGCTTCCACAGTATCTGGTCTTCCCGTCCAGACAGTGTGATGACCACCGTGGGAGGTAAACTAAGACCGCAACAGCAATCCTGTTTGGATGTTTAGCACAAACGACAGATGGAATATGGGTCACCATGAGCAAGGCTTAAGTCTGCATGTGGCCCTGTGCGCTCACTCTGCATAGCTACTCTTTAGGAAAAAGGATAAGGAGGAAAACAAACGGTCTTTAATTCCAGGCAGCTGGCTTGGAGCCTTCTCCAACCCATCCCTTCTTTTTGTGCATAGCCTGGACCTAGGGGGTTGGAATCTACATTCAATTAACTTAGATCTTGGGTATTTCTGTTTAGTAAGTTAACTCTTCCATTGTTAATATTAATGAAACTCTAAGACATGCAGAAGCATCGATCTATCAACTCTACAATAATATCTCACCTCATACCTAAAATTTATTCTTTCATACTTTCAGTAACCTGTGGAACTATGGGAAGCTTTAGAAAAAATAGTTCATGTGTTTAATTACATGTGTTTCTCTGTGGTGGGATGACATCCCAGTTTGTCCCATCTGATTTGTGAACTGTTCATTTGCTTTTGTTAGCATATCTGTGATGTATACACTGCCCACTATATCTGTGGTGTATATACTACCCTTTGTGTCTGTGATGTATACACTGCCCTCCATATCTGTGGTATATATACTACCCTTCATGTCTGTGATGGGTACCTTGACTTCTGTATCTGTGATGCATACACCACCCTTCACGTCTGTGATGTATACACTGCTCTCCGTATCTGTGATGTATACACTGCCCTCCATATCTGTGGTATATATACTACCCTTCATGTCTGTGATGGGTACCTTGACTTCTGTATCTGTGATGCATACACCACCCTTCACGTCTGTGATGTATACACTGCCCTCCATATCTGTGGTGTATATACTACCCTCCTGTCTGTGATGTATACACTGCTCTCCGTATCTGTGATGTATACATTACCTTCCGTATGTCTGTGATGCTGACACTACTCTTTTATTAGGAACCATGGAGTCATCTGAGTCATCGGATTACAACTGTGCTTTTGTCCAAATTAACCTTATTTATTTTTAATAAACCTTATTTATTTATTTTTATTTATTTATCCAAGGCACAAGATAGCATTCAGATATGTAAAGTAATATGCAAAAACATGAAATATAATGCATTGAGATGAGAGAGAAGGACCATATCTGCATATTCTGCTGACCACACCCACAGCTTCCAGACTCCATTCTTGGATGAGAAATATATTTTTTAAAGAGAATATATACACCTGTATTGAATATATACAGAGCATTTTCTTGTCATGATTCCTTAAACAACATGACACAGCAACGCTTTGCATAGAACTTACATTGTTTCATTTCATGAATAGCATACGGTGGTTTAAGGGACATGGAGAGATGTGAATGGCCGAAGGAGTTCCAGGTTTAATAAGGCGCTGGACTCCATGGATGCTGGCACCCATACAAGGCTCCAGAGCCAATCCCTCAGACACCGAGCATGGCTGCATTGTTCTAATCGCTCTGTGTCATTGGTCTCCTTCTGTGTCCAATTCAAATTAGACTTAGTACAGGTTTATAAGTACAGGATATGACATGGTATCTAGAGGGTTGGGGACTGTCTGAAGTTTCTTGGCACCCACTGGGATCTGGGATGGATCCCTAGAATGTGGGGAAACTGCTGTGCGATTCATTAAAACTGAAACTAGGAATGCTTGATATGGGATTTAACGTTGTCACCCCGCTTTAACTCAATTCAAAATATGCGTGAAACCACAAAATTCCAGGCCTATTCTGGGAGGAGCTGGTGAGAACACTGTATCCCCCCAACCTCGCCATCTCCCCCCATCCTTCCCATCTCCCCCCATCCTTCCCATCTCCCCCATCCTTCCCATCTCCCCCATCCTTCCCATCTCCCCCATCCTTCCCATCCCCCATCCTTCCCATCCCCTGCCCCCCATCCTTCCCATCTCCCCATCCTACCATCCTTGCCTCCCTTTCCTCATCTCTTCCCACTCATTCTGTTTTCTACTTACCTTCTTTCCATCTTTGGTTCATTTTAAAGAAATCTCTTTCTTATTTTTTGAAATATTAAAAGAAAGTGTTTGTGTGTGTGTGTGTGTGTGTGTGTGTGTGTGTGAACACAGTGTCTGAAGAAGTCAGAATAGATTGTTGGGTCCCCTGGATCTGGAGTTACAGGATACTGTTGACCACTTCATATCTACTGGCTTTCCTTTTTTCCCCAGTTCCCTTATGCAATTAATAAGCTTAATTTTGCACCCAACATGCCTTATAATGCCAGATTGATGAAAACAAGTAAGACCCAGACATGGCCTCTGGGAGGTCTCAGCAGAGGTGGACTAGCCCAGCCTCAAGAGAACACACAGCTTGGGGCTTAGGGCTTAGGGCTCAGAATGGACACTTTAGCCAGTGCTAGACCTAGCACATGGAGCCACCAAAATTGTAAGACTATAAACTTCTGCACTTTATAAACCATCCAGAATGACATAGAATCATGAGCCATATGAAGACTTTTAGGTCAGTGGGACAGAGTCAACAATGGAAGTTCTTTTGTGACATCACACTGCACTGTCACACGTGTGTGGTGCCGGGGTGCTGCACTGGCAGTCACAGAAGTTGTGGGATGTGTCATTGTGATCCTTGGTGATAAAACATGACGGTTGTGCTTTCTACACACTTTGTCATGATTTAGAACACAGTACTACTGACTGACTTACAGAACAGAAGGATGGGAGCGTGCCACTGTGGTGAGCCATTACAAATGCTAAAGGGTCTCGGGATCAGGAGAGTGGGTAGATGTTGGAAGAGTTTGCAGCAGGCAGGAGAAACCTGTTCTTGCCATAGCTGGGGCAGCAGGGCAGTGAGGACTCAGAAAGAGAAGACAGAGGCACCCAAGAAGCCTGGCTCTTGCTGGGACAGCTATGCGGTCGTGCATCGGATACTGGTGGAAATGTCAACAATGAAGGTCATTCCAGGGGAGCCTCAGAAAGGAGGAACACACTGACCGCAGGGAAGAGAAAGCCTTCCTCTTGAAAACTGACCCAGAGTGACCTGCGTTTTTGTTCCAGAACTATGTGGAACACAGAACTTGTGAGCTATGAAATCGGATGTTTGGTTTTTAAAACTGAATATTCAGAAATTTCCAAGCAGCTTGAACTTTGAGAGAATGTTCAACCTATTCACACTCTGAATAATACGGAGACTGCCTTAAAGCAGCCAAGGCAGGGCTGAGCGGACGTGAGGCGCAATGAATGTTGGTCGGAGGACTCAGTGGAACTTGGATGCCGTAGTCCAAGTAAGGACAGGGCACTTGCAGGCATTTCCAAGGCTATCAGGGCTGCTATCCTCATCAGAGATGTACCTGGGGACAAAAACAGACTCAGTGCCTGGTGCCCTTCACTCTGTCCCTCTGCAGTGATCCTTACCCTGCCTGCAGGTACAGACAGCTCAGAACACTATGTAGGAGACACAGCAGCCTCCTCAAGATTCCAAAGATGCCTCCAGAAAAACTACAGAATCCAGTCTCAGAAGTTTGATGGCCTAAATAGCCATTTTGGATTCAGGAGAGACCTTGTCTCAGGAGAATAAGGCAGAGAGTAATTGAGCAAGATGTCCAACACCCTCCTCAGTGCTCTGCACATGTGTGCATAAGGCATGTACAACCACACTCACATATAAGCATTGTGCTGGCTAATTTTGTATGTTAACTTGACACAAGCTGGAGTTATCACAGAGAAAGGAGCCTCCCTTGAGGAAATGCCTCCATGAGATCCAGCTGGAAGGCAGTTTCTCAATTAGTGATCAAGGGGGGAGGGCCCATTGTGGGTGGTGCCATCCCTGGGCTGGTAGTCCTGGATTCTATGAGAAAGCAAGCTGAGCAAGCCAGGAGAAGCAAGCCAGTAAGCAGCATCCCTCCATGGCCTCTGCATCAGCTCCTGCTTCCAAGTTCCTGCCCTGTGTGAATTCCTATCCTGACTTCCTTTGGTGATGAACAGCAATGTGGAAGTGTAAGTCGAATAAACTCTTTCCTCCTCAACTTGCTTCTTGGTCATGATGTTTTGTGCAGGAATACAAACCCTGACTAAGACAGGCATGAACCACAATACAGATAGACACACACGCACAGAGACACAGGATAGATAGATAGATAGATAGATAGATAGATAGATAGATGCATACATACATACATTCATACATACATACATACATACATATATACATACATACATAGATACTTGGATACATATATATAAATAGGTACATAGATACATAGATACATAAATAGATATATAGATACATAGATACTTAGATACTAAGATATATAGATAGATACATCGATAACATAAATAGATACATAGATACATAAAGAGATACATAGATGATAGATGGATGGATAGATAGATAGATAGATAGATAGATACATAGATACATAGATACATAGATACATAGATGATACATAGATACATAGATTCATAGATAGATGGAAGGAAAGAAGGAAAGAGGGGAGAACAGGTTGAGCACGTGCCTAGCACATCAGAGGCTCTGGGCTCAGTCCTTAGTACTCCGCCCACCACACAGAACAAACGAAAGCCGACCTCAGGAACACAAGTCAGTCAGTGGTGGGAAGCTGTGAGGAAGCCTGGTCGTGGGCTCCATGCACACTCACCCCAGGCCTGGCCTGGGAAACAGATGGGGCTCTAGTACCAGGTAGTGAACTGCCTTAGGAGGGTCTGATAAGCCTCGGCTCTCCCTCAGGCTTCCTGTCAGACAAGCAGCAAGAGAAACAAAGATTGTGCAAGTGCCGATTAGGCTACATGCTGTGGTTGCTTCGGGAAGTTTGTTTTCTAGAAAAATATATGTTGGCAAAATAAAGGTTTGGAGTCTGCAATCTGAGAGGGAATGGCTGTTTCCCTCGCTGCCAAGGCTGCCCAGAGGAGAGTGGAACCATGGGACACTGGGTGGGCTGAGACATGTGGGGTCATCTGAAACTCAGTTGTCAACCATCCAAAGCCCTTCAGTGTGCATGTGGTTGGGGAAAGAGGTTTTATTTATTTTTTATGTTTATTTATTTATTTGGGTGTATGTGTTGTATGCACAAGCACAAAGGCACATTCATAGAGAACAGAGGACAGCCCAAAAGAATCAGGTCTCTCCCTCCACCCTGTGGGTCCCAGGGGATTGAGCCCAGGTGGCTGGGTTTGTGGCAGGACCCCTGTCCCCACTGAGTCATCTTGCTGACATTGAGGAAAGTTTTAAAACACTCTCTAGACGCATGGCTCCTTGCCCCATTAGGAGTTTTCCGGTGGTTTGTGGGTCATCTGTGACAGGCTGTGACCCTGCTTAGCCCCTTCAGCAGCCTTGTTTGGATATTTGCATATTCTTTCCACAATTGTAAATGTGTGTGTTGGTGGAATAGGACCATACTCATGTGTTTATGTCTAATACAGGCAAATTATTCATTTGCATGCATAATCCTGTCTGCTTGCCTGTGGTGCTTCGTGATGCTCAATGTAATTAAAGCCATCTCTATAGTATCTAGACACAGATTTAAGAAGTATGCATTTCTTGTACGTAAGTATTCAGGTCCTGGGAGGTAGATGTTAGTAAAGTGTTTGCAAGCACAAGCATCTGAGTTCAAGCCCAAGAAAGAGCTCACATGTGCCGAAAGCCAGGTATGGTGTGTTTATATTTTCATTTTGGGTGTGATGAGTTTATCTCTTATTTTTTTAAAGATTTATTTATTTTTTATGTATATGCGTGCACTGCAGCTGTCTTCAGACACACACTAGAAGAGGGCATCAGATCCCATTACAGATAGTTGTGAACCACCATGTGGTTGCTGGGAATTGAACTTAAGACCTCTGGAAGATCAGTCAGTGCTCTTAACCACTGAGCCATCTCTGCAGCCTTTATCTCTACTTTTTAAAACTTGTTTTTATTGGAAAAAAATTCATACAATATATTTTGACCATATTTTTCCTTCCTAATTCCTCCCAGATCCTCCCTAGCCACCCAACTTTATATTTTTTCTTTCTCTATAAAACAAACAAATCAAAACCAATAACAAAATGCAACACACACACACACCCAAACCCTAAAGAACAAAAATCAAACTGAACAAGACCAAACAGATCAAAAAAGTCCCTGAAAAAAAAAGCAATGTCATAACCCGCCTCCCTCCAAAACTCTACAAAACTGCCATTGAGTTATTTTGTGTTGGCAAAATCCTCCTGGGCACAGGGCCTGCCGTGAGGTCTGGTTATTATACCCTGTGAGACTCCATTGGAGAAAACTGGTATTCCCTTTGACAGAAGGTGTGATTGCAGATAGCTTCTTGGGCAGAGGAGGGAGTTCACTTACGCTTGTCAGTGCTGGGGTCCTGTCAAGCATATGTGGAGATAATATGTATTTGTAATCCTAGGGCTGGGAGGCAGAGGCAGGGGGATCTATGAGGTTCGCTGACTAGCCAGCCAGCCTAGCCTACTAGTTGAGTTCTAGGCTGCTGAGAAACCCTGTCTCAATCAATCAATCAATCAATCAATCAATGTGAATGATACCTAAGATAATGACAATGAGGATATCCTCTTATTCCTCAAGCTTCTGACCTTACATATAAGCACACGCGCGTGTGCACACACACACACACACACATACATAAATAGATAGGTAATAAGCATTCATAGCTTATAAAATGTATTAACTAATAAATGAGCATGCGAATGCTGTGGAACAAACTACATTAAGAAAAAAAAAGAGCACACAGAAAACACACAAAACTACCCATATTTATTATTTCAGAACAAGGTAACGCTAACCCTGAGGTCCCTAGAGCAGCAGGCAGATCGCTGGAGGGTGTGGCAATGATCCAGTCCAAGAAGAATGAAAGACTCACCTTCCACTAGAATGCTTGCTCTTGCAAAGTGGGCTTCTTCCTTCCTTCAGCTGACATTTCCTGAGCTCACAGCAGGTCCAGGCTCTGTGGAGGGCTGGTGCACAGACCCAGCAGCCTGGATGTGGGCTGAGCTTTCCGTCAGGGAAGATGGGACAGGCAAGACTTGGGGAGTTTTGGAGTGGGTGTTCATGCTGGGAACCTGATATCAAATGATAATAAAGAGGACCAGAGCACAGAGAACAGAGAGGCTGAGTGAGAGTATCCTCAGTGGATGAGAAAGGACTTGGGAGGCACGTGCAGGAGGCACAGACTTGTAGGAGACGCTGTCCCAGAAGTGAGTGAGAACAGCACAGAACACAGGTGAGCCCTCCCCAGCGCCACAAGTCTCCCCGTTTCAGAAATGGGCTCATTAATGGGAGCTCAAGGGGAATCCTTGCAGGTTGAAGGATTGACCATCTTGGTCAATGACCAGGAGACAGAAGTATCCAGGGACAGGATGGAACAAACATGTAACCTGTGCAGTCATGACCCTGATGTGGATAGAAAACCATCCAGCTCAGATTGGCTTAATTTAAAAGGAAGAAAACAACAAAATGAGAGTGTTAAATTACTGGACATTTAAAAAAATGCTCAGCAAAGCCTTTTCCTTCTATACCCATCAGATGCTTTGGGTTTTAAAATACTGATCCTGGTCCAGATGGACCCAGACGGCACCTGTTTGTCTACACAATCACACTGCCCTGTTATATCTGTGACAGAAGTCCCCAACAGAAGATGGTCTGGTGCAGCCGTGGTCCCTACTAAAAAGAGTGGATTTATGCACATTCTGATGCTAGCCAAGATAAAGCCAGCCTGGGTGTTGCTGACTTCCACTGAAACCCACAGCCTGTGGATGAGCTGTGGCATCAGGGACGTGTAGGCGGAGCTTCACATTGACGATGCTTAGGAGCCCCGTGGTCTTTATCAGTGTCTTGACTTCTTCATTTCTCACAGAAGCTGTAGCTCAGCCAGCCAGGTCCATGAATAGCAACTCCCACTGTCTCTTGTCCTTTATAGGGGAGCTGAGGATCTGAACTCATGTCCTTACACTTGCGTGCAAGCACTCTACCGACTAAGCCATCTCTCCAGCCCTTTTACACATCTTATCTCTATTTCCCATAGCAGGAAATCCGAGCTCAGAGCACAGTGTGCAAAGCCTGTGAGTCATGTAGGTGAAGTTCAGACCCAAATCTCTGGGCTCTCTGCTAACATCTCTGTGACATGAATGTGTCTGGCCTTGGCTCTTTCTGAATGAAGTAGGGGTTGGCAATAGCTGCCTTCCAGGAACTAAAGAGCCTTGCATGTGTGTGTGTGTGTCTGTGTGTGTGTCTGTGTGTGTGTTTGCTGCCAGACTGTGGGGTATTTGGGAGCTTTACACATGGCAGCTGTAGGCAGCCGTGTTTACAGTTGCAAAGTCTTATGACTAGCACCTGTCAATGTAAGCAGCTGGCTTCCAGAGTGGCCAGCTCAGCTAAACTGGTAAACAAGTCCTTTGTGCATGCATCAGCCTCGTGCCCCTCCCGAGCGGGCTTATGCTAATGAGGTATTGGCAGCTGAACCTATCCTGAGAGAACACATCACCCAGCCCGCCTTGGGCAGTTATATAAGCAGCTCATTTCTGCTGCTTGAGGGCCCTTCCCTTCCCTTCCTGGTCCAGGTCCCCGGCCATACGTCCCATCCTAGACCCCGTCCAGTTCCCCGTCCCTAAGTCAAGAGTCGTTCCTGGAATAAAGCTGACTGAGAAGGATCCGACCGTGTCGTGTCTTACTTGCTGGCCAAGGCGGATGCGACAGGCAGCCTCCCTGGGAGCCAAGACTGGGCCAGATGCATAGAATCTGTACTATCTAAGTGCTCACGTGAGAGGACCACAGAGGCAAGCCCCAGTTCAGACCCCAGCCCGTCAGATGGGGGAATTCTCTAGTGAGTTTTAGGATGAGAAGTTGTTTCTTTTAAATGCTTTCTATCAGCATCCATTACTCACACATAATAACGGGCTCCATGATGACATTTTCTCTGTGTATATCCTGTATTTCCATCACAGTCACCCTGTATTACCCTCTCCTGGCCCCCTCTCACTCCCACCAAGATCCCCTGCCCTTCCCAAGTACTTCCGTGTTCACATCTTGTTTTTTAGGGGTGGGGGTTGGACTCAAGGAGTTTAGGTAGAATTGCTGACAGGAGCATGGGTCAGGGCTGATTGACAGAGGCACAGACAACTCCCCAGTGACTATAATACTAAAGAAAATGACTCTGCCTCTCCCAGTGACCACTTATTCTCTACAGATCCTCAGGGAGGGGCCGGGTCTGGTGAGCACTTCCCAGAAGGAAGAATTTATCCATGTTCTCGGCCATGCTGTCTATGACACGCGTTCTTCCTGACATCACCCTTTGCCCCTGGTGCTCTGTGTGGAAGCTGCTCATACTTGCCTCACACGTGATGCTCAGCCACTGGTGTGTGCTCTGAGGAGAGCAGCAGCCACATGCATGAGGGTCTCCAGCAGACATTTGGCCAAGGGTAAAAGAAGTGCAAACAACATTTCTGAATCAGAAAAATCGGTTGCTTTAAATGTGCAGCATGTTTAAAAGGGCTCACCTTTTAAACCCAATAACTCAACCAGAGAATTCATATGAGGAACATCAGAATACCAACTGCATACTGTAGGTACGGGCTTGCAACTTGTTCTTTGCTCATTTAGTACACATACACACACACACACACACACACACACACACACACACCCTATGCTTCCCAAGTGCTCAGAAAAATAAACTGGCACCCTGAGGAGGTAAGTTGGTTACAACTATGAGATGAAATGAATCATAGAAAGAAAAAAAGGAATTTTGGGACTTGAGAGATAGCCCAGGGGTTAAGAGCGCCTACTGCTCTTGCAGGGGACCTCAGCTCAGTTTCTAGCACCTACTCCAGGCGACTCACAAGCTCCTGTAAATGCAGCTCCAAGGGAGCCAATGCCTTCTCTGGACTCCCCTGGCAATTGCACTGATGTATGTACATCCCCATATAGACACATGTGCATAAATATATTTAAAAGTTTTAAAGAATAAAAAAAAAATAAGTTTGTCAGACAGAGCACATATCCATGTGTGGATGCACAGTGCTCATGTACCTGCGTATGTAAGTGTAGAGTCTAGAGGTCAACACCGGGGTTTTCTTTGGGACAGTGCTCACCTTGTGTTTTGATGCAGTGTCTCTCACTGGCCTGGAGCTTGCTGTGTGAGCTAGGCTGGCCAGTGAGTCAGTCGTAGGGATTCCTTTGTTTCAGCCTCTGCAGCCAAGGTTACAGGCACACAGTGTACCTGCTGTTGTGGATAAACTTAGGCCCTCCCCCTCACACAACAAGCCTGTCACCCACCAGCCACCGTGTCAACACAGCAAGCGTGTCTCTCCAGTTTGAGCAACCGATTTTTCTGATTCGGAAATGTTGTTTGCACTTCTTTTACCCTCAGCCAAATGCCTGCTAGAGACCCTCATGCAGCACTGAAGCAAGGGACAACAGTCTGCCGTCTCCTCCCCACGAACACAGTGCGGAAGGCAAGCTCTCCCGCACAAGATGCTTCCAAGATCATGTGAACTCAGGCGAGTTCAGGGTGGTGGGTGGTATTCCATGGACTGTTGGCAGTTTCTTGCCCCCTTCCCTTCCCTTTCCCTCCTCTCCCCTCTCCTCCTTTCCCCTCCCCTTCCCTTTTACTCCCCTTCCCTTCCCTTCTCTTTCCTCCCCTCCCCCATTCCCTTTCCTTCCCTTTTTCCTTCCTTTCTTCCCCCTTCCTTCCCCTTCCCTTGGCCCATCCCTTCTTTCTTATATGGATGCTTTCCCTTCCTTTCTTTTCTCCTCCTCTCCCCTCTCCTGGTCTTCTTTCTTTCTTATCCACACTCCCCCCCTCGACCAGCCTCCCCCCCCCCACTCTTGCTTTCTTGTTCTGCTAACAAGAGAAAAATATCCCCTCTCAATTCTTAGGGGAAATCCAAAGACAGTATTCCCATCAAATTTTGAGGAAGTCTTCTCCCAGATACTATCAGATTCTCAGAAAGTAACTGACCTGGAGAGGACATTAAATGGCTGCATCTGGATTGGGGGGTGAGGAGTGGGGGAGGAGCTATAGCTCATGGGCAGCACAACAGACTCAGCCCTCTTCCAAACACAAGATTAGAGGCACACATGTGAGGGAAGGGCTTCTCCAGTCCCACCGGAGGAATCTGGATGCTGGAGGACCACACCTGCATACTTCTGCTTGGACAGGCCAAGGTGAAGTTCCCAGGAGTCTTTCCTGGATGGATTGCTTCCTCTGCTTGGGGAGGAAACCTAGCTTTTCTTCTCTTGGCCACTTAGAGCTTTTTCACTGACGTAAAGCTTTTTTTCCTTTAAGAATGGCAAGCTTATCTTTCCCTGCTCTTCTGGCTGATTTATTCTACACAATGCCCCTCGTGCTGTTCAGAGTACCCAGAAAGGAGCCGTGTGGATTAGAGAGCTGCACCGGCACACTAAGCAACGGCTGGAGCCTGGGGAAGAACTTTAACGCTCTGAAAGCCCCTGCCCTTCACCCATAGCTACATGAACCACTTCTAACCACTCTCTGCTTACATGATCCCAGCTCTAATTTATCACACAGGGACAAAATACCACAAATGTCAGAGCTGATCTTGCTTGCTACTTCGTCATTAGACACTGTCCCCCGGTGATGAAGATTGATTGGACCGTGAAGTTTGAGTGTTCTCCCAAAGCTCATGACTTCCTGAGCCAGGACCACCCAAACCACCCCTCACTCACCATAGAGGATGACTCTCAAAGTTCCAGCATAGATATAGCTTAAAGCCTTGCTCCCAGCCTAGCATCCACCCAAAGGAGGCCCCTCTGTACCTAGATAGTCATATACCTAAGCACTCAGAGCCTCAGTGCTCAGGCCATGCATGTGGACATCTGTACGTCCAACCTCCACCTACACACCCTTGTTGACCTACGTTTTGGGCCTTCAGTGCTCACTGGACAAGTAGCCAGCCCTCCAGAAGACATCTGGAGGGATACTTGGCATGCGTGGGTAACATGTTTGGGTAGAGAATTCTAGGTTTTGGAGTAGCCCAAGCATGAGCTAGGAGAAGGGGTCCAGACACCATGCGAGCCTGCAGCTATCTCTCTGTATGAATAGGCCACCAAAACAGAACCAGTGTAGACCCCTGAAGACCAAGCCCTTCCTTTTCAGCTAAAGGCGTCACTGTCAGGTTCACATCTTCTGGCTGGCCCAGCCTCAGAAAGCCAACTGTTGCCCCCAGCAACCATCTATGCTTCATACCCCCACAGGTCTCATTACCATGGTCCAATCTCCACAATGCCTCTCACCACACGGATGCACAGCCTTTGTGGGACAGCAAGCCTTCCAGAGCAGGCAGAAGTCCTTAGTATATAAGAAAACACCCCAAAACAAGCTAGAATTTCATCAAAGCATCACCCAAAAGGGTGATTTTACTTCATTCAGATTCTAGAAGAGTTCATGATGAATGAGAGTTCAGTTCTTGTCACTGATGCCTGAGAAAAGAAGACAGTGTGTGCTTAGATCGTCGCCTTTGGGGCGGGCTATGGATGGAGTTCAGTGATGTGTGTACGTGTACACGTGCCTATGTGAGTGTGCACATGTGTACTTGTGTCTGGAGGTCAGAGGTCAGCCGTGGGAATCATCTTCTATCTTTCTCCACTTTAGTGTTTGAGACACGGCCTTCATTGAACCTGGAGCTCACCGGTTTAGCTAGACTGGATGGGCAGGAAGCTCCAGGGATCCTTCTGTTTCTCCACCCCCAATGCTGGGATTACAGGTGTGTTCCACTGCGCCAGGCTTTTACATGAGTGCCGGTGATGAGCTTTTTTGGGGAAAGCACTTTGCCCATCTCCTCAGATCTCTCAACGCTGTGAGTTCATCCCGAACCATCCACTTTCTTTTCTGGACTCTGACCACACAAGATGCAGACAACAGGCACACTCCTTCCCTCGGGACTTAGCTTGGGTAGGAATGGGCAAAGTACACCCAACATGTGCATCATGTTACAGTGCGTACTGACACATGGTCCATAGAGCACAGAGTGGCTGGCTGCTTTAACCTGGGAGCAGGTGATGCTCTCCTGGATCTCAGATATCAAGTAGGAACACACACTGCAGGGTCTCGGAGGTTGTGGCAGAAGATAAGGCTCCTTAAAAAGCGGTTGGATGGTTCAGGAGTACTGCTCTGCTCAACTGCTGTGTCAGCGGCTCATCTCCTGGCATCCATGCTATACTATAGTTCTGTGAAATTCTGAATAAGAGGTGGGCATGAATATTTTAAAAAAAAATTTAAAAAGAGAAGATTATGCTATATTTTAATAACCAAGAATGAGAGATGGAGGAAAAAGACTGAAAACTTGCTATTTGCAGCCACATGGATGGATCTGGAAAACATTATGTCCATTGAAATAAGTTCGACACAAAAAGAGACCAAAACTGCATGATCTCACTCCTGTGGAATCTAAAAATGCTGACCTCAGAAGAGCAGAGAACAGCAGTTGCCAGGAGATGTGGAGGGAAGGGGGCAGGGCATGGACAGGCTGGTTCACAGTTCAAGGTCATGGTCAGTAGCAGCAGTGGCTCTAGCGTCCTAGCACATGGTAGGGACATTCCAGCTACATGACTATTATATGTTTAAAAGTATCTGGAAGAGAAGATTTCAAATGTTCTATACACACACACACACACACACACACACACACACACACACGTGCACACACACGTGCACACACATATATTTAAAGAGACAGAAAACCCTAGTCCCTGCATGGATCAAAACATCACACGGTACCTCATAAAGGTGTATGATTTTTATGTGTCAATTAAAAATTTAAAATAAAAGGCTCATGGGAGTGGGTCAGTTTTTCCCCCTTAGGACTTTTCTATGTGACTAGGGAACAAGGCTGAGTTAATAAGTTTCTGTTGTTTTTACTCTCTTAATCATGTATGTGTGTGTGCATGTATATATGTGTTCATGTATATGCGTGCTCACGTATGTGAACAGAAGACAGAGAACACGCTCTGCTGTTGGTCGTGTCCCTCCACTTTCTCTCAGCCAGTGATTCACTCTGTTTATGGCAGGTCACCTAGTTCTGCCTCCCATCTCACAGGGAGAGCTTTGGAATTGCAGGTGTGCACTACGAAGCTGGCTGGAGGTAAGCGGGTTCTGGGGATCCAAACTAGGGTCCTCCCTCTTGTGTGACAGGTACTTTACCCGCCAAGCCATCTCTACAGCCCTCAGCTTCTGTCCCTAATAAGTTAAAACTATAATAAGACCGTTAATAGCCTGGAGGAGGAAGACAAAGGAGCGGCACCGCTGAGATCCCATGCTAGAGCAGTCAGGAGCATGTCATTCCAGAATCCACCACAGATACTAACCAAGCATGATGGTGAATCAAGATATGTCAGACATGCAGGGACCCAGCCTTTCTATGGAAGTTCCTAAGGACGTAGTCATCTAAAATAGAGGGCCAAGGCGAGCTGGGCGGGGAACTTCCAGAATGGAACAGTCGTCATTCAAGACCAACCTGGAGGAGGGAAGGAAGGATTCCAGCAAGCGGTGGGCTCGATGGAGTCTGGAGGCAGAATGAGGCTTCTGACTACACTGTTAAGTTTAAAAGATAGGAAGGCAATTCCAGAGAACCAGACTCCTCCAGAGCGGGGAGACAGTACTAAGCCCTGACTGTGCAGGCTGTGTAAGGAGGTACTGTGGCCACACTTCAAGCTGGAGGAAAGAGAAGGAAGGCAGGCTCAGATAGCTAACTTCTCAGTTACCACAATAAGAGCAGGACTCGGATGGACCGGAACCACTGCAAGCACGTGATTTAGAGACGGGATGACAGGTACTCAAAGGAACACGTAAAAAGTTGGGGAGGGGAGCTGAGGAGATGGCTCAGATGCCTCATGAAAGCATGAGGAGCGGAATCAGAATCCATAGCATCCGTGTAAGGAGTCAAACATGGCTGCAGTGCCTGTAACCCAGGGGTTCTCAACCTGTGGGTCGCGACCCCTTTCGTGATCAAATGACTCATTTACAGTCTGAGGATCTGAGTTCAAATTCCCAGGACTCCTTTTAAAAAGCTGAGAATAGCCACAGGTGTGCCTGTGGGGGAAGTGCTGTTGGGGGGGGGAGAAGAAACAGGAAGATGGCTAGAACTTGCTAGCTGCTGACCGGGTTCCAAGCTCAGAGAAAGAGCCTTTCTCAAGGGAACGAGGCAGAGAATGAGAGAGTAGGAAGCCCAGTGTCTTCCTCCAGCCTCTGTGTACCCATGTGCATGCCCCCTCCCATATGTACACACACAGAGGAATAATCAATGAGAAATCCCAGGTATTGCCCTGCCTTTGATGGAAGGGTTACCTGGGGTAGCAGCTGAGGCTTACCATAGCCAGGAATCTTCCTTACAGAAAACAAGAACACTATGCATTTTAGATGCCAGACTGCTGCTTTGACAGACACGACTACCTGGAATCATTGTACATTTGCTTAACGCCTATGCAGTAGCACTTCCCAGAAAACCCACAGGGACTCGCTTGAATCTCTTCTGAAGGCCTTGGGTCCTGCACTTCAAAATTCAGTTTTCTTTACAGTGGCAGGCCAAAACAATCTTATTTTTAATTTTCCTAAATAAGTGGAGGCGTATCTTGTCTTCCTATGAAGTCTGGGACTCTGGTTCCCTCACCTTTTCGTTTTTCCCCCGGATGACTTTGCTCGTGAACTCTGGAAGGAATGAGCCTGAGGAGCTCTCCCACAATCTGTGGAGATTTCCCATGGAGAGCCAGTCCCCACTGAAGTGTATTTGGCTCCCGCATCTGAAAGTATTTTTGCTTGTCTCTGAGGGAGTGAATGCACATCCAGAGCCCTGGGACCCACAGCTGCTGCAGGAAAGCCACAGCACATTTCACAAAAGCATCCTTCCTGCCCACAGTCCCCCGAGGAAGCAACTGTGAGATGATGTTTCTTTTCCCAGAAATAAGAGTCAGGGCCCGGCCAGGAAAGGCTGGTGGTTTTCTGCATTTGTGCCCCAGGACTCGGCACCACGATCTAGCTCCCCTGGAACTATCAGGCTTCTAAGAAGACAATGGATTCCTTTCAGACACACAGCATCTCTCTTCAGAGGAACTCAGGAAACTCACATCGAATCATGTTCAAAAATTCTGCCAAAAAAGTTTCATGTGTGGAGAAAATATATGTAAATCTATAGCAGATCTTTTTTTTAAAAAAAGAATGTTTTCCATTACCATGTGTAATGTGTGGAAAAATCACCACAATATTGTCTTTCTGTAGAATAAAATTCTAAGAAATGGAGTTGTATTGCCGAAGGCTTACCAACCTCAGTTCCATGGAAAAGGTTATCCACATTCTCAAACAAACTTCTGATAGGTACATAGAATCCAGTGGTTGTTTTGATTTGCATTTTAATTAGTGACATTGAGCTCCATTTGCATATTTCCTTACTATTGTTTTGTCTGGGGAGTACTCATTCAAGGCCTCTGAAGTCCAGGCTTGGTCTTGGTCATCCATTCTTTTCTTGATGACTGTGTGAGTCCTTTTGTTCTAAGGGAATCCCTCTTTGACAAGTTTAACACCTGTAAGTTTTACTTTACAGTGGCCTGACATTTGTCTATGTCCTTTTAAACTGCATAGACTTTTCTGTGAGGTCTAATGTGTCAGATTTTCTCCCGTTGACATCTGGAATTTATACCATATTAAAAAAGGACTTCCATAATTTGGCAAGACATATATGATTTACTTGTTGGGTTTGGGTAGCACCATTTTGGTTTAATGTTGATATGCAATGCTATCATTGATGTAAAACTTATTTTGGAATAACAGGAAACAGGCATTTTGGAATTTTTTTTTCCAAATAACAAATTGTCTTCCAGCTCACAGGCATCCGCTATTTTGAAACTGGTAAGTTTTACATGGTGGGTGGACTCCCGCACAGTGCAGGAGCAGAGCTCGTCACACTCTCCACCAACCCCGCCTCATGGCACCGTTTGCTACAACATTGTACAGCTTTCACAGGGGCAGTCAGACTCACAGTCCCTATTTTCAATCCTTAAAATTCTCCCACAGGCCCTACATACCTATTTTCCATTGGCTAATTTCAGAATTGCTTATACCAGCCAACACGTGTGTGTGTGTGTGTGTGTGTGTGTGTGTGTGTGTGTGTGTTGTGTGTGTGTATGTGTGTGCCCACACACACACAAGCATTCCCACGCACACATGGGTGCATGCACAAGTGCCTGTGAATGTATGCAAACGCCACAGGTTGATGTCGGGTGTCCTCCACAGTCAGTTTCCACCTTATTTTTTAGACATTCTCCCATTGGCTATGGAACTCACAGTTCAGCTAAGCTGACTGGCTACTGAGTACTGGAGAGCAGCCTGCCTCAGCCTCCCAGCGCTTGGATTACAAGTATGTGCCACTATGCTTGGATATTTACACGGGTCCTAGGGGATTGAACTCAGATCAATCACTTTATCAGCTGAGCACTCCTTAGCTGAGTTTCTAAGTTGTATTTACCACTAATTTCACAATCGCGTTTAGACCTTTTTCCAAGCACAAAGAGCTCATGCTTCCTGCTTGCCCAAGTTCCTTTCCTAACCAGTTGTGCATTTTCTTGCTAATCCCACCCTTGTTGTATATGAACATTTAGGGACAGAGTGCCATCACAGGCCTCTTGGCAAAGCATCATGTCAACGCATGATAGGCATCTCTTCCTCTCCTGCCAGTATGATTCCTTCTCACATCTGATTACGCCGACTTAGCACTCAGAACAACATCCAGAAATAGGGGTGTGGGCATGCATTTCTCTTGACTGACTGATAAGTTTTCTTGGCTTTGCAGATGCCACTGTCCCCTGTTCTTGCTTGCTGGAGCCATGATCAACCCCACCATGTTCTTTGATATCATGGCCAAGCCCTTGGGCTACATCTCCATCAAGCTGTTTGCAGACAAAATTTCTAAGACAGCAGCAAAAAACTTCCATGCTCTGAGCTTAGGAGAGAAAGGATTTAGACAGAATTATTCCAGGATTCATGTGCCAGGGTGGTGACATCACACACCATAATAACACTGGCGTCTTCTATGAGGAGAAATTTGAAGATGAGATCTTCATCCTGAAGCATCCAGGTCCTGGCATCTTGTCTATGCTGGACCAAACACAAACAATTCCCAGGATTTTCTGTTATTGTTGTTGTTGCTGCTGCTGTTGTTGTTGTTGTTGTTTTTAATCTTCATTGCCAAGATTGAGCAGCAGAATGGCGAATGTGTGGTCTCTGGGAAAGTGAAAGAAGGCATGATGAGCACTGTGGAAGTCGTGGAACCTTTTGGGTCCAGGAATGGCAAGACAAGCAAGAAGATCTCCATTTCTGACTGTGGGAAAACTCTAAGTCTTTTGACTCTCAATGATACCTGCCAGACCATTCCTTTAGTAGCTCCGAAGAGCATCCATGACCCTACTCCATCTGCTCACAATACTCTGTAATTTCTGCTCCCAATGAAGTTCTTGGAGTTCCATATTTTCCTCATTCCCCTCCAGGTGTAGCTGGATAGCAAAGTTAAGCTTATGATTATGAATAAAAACTAAATAAGAAGAAAAAAGTTTTCTTTATTATGTTCTTATTTATTGTATGTGTTGGGTGGTCTAGGTATGTGCACATGGTATAGCTTGTGTACAGAGGACAACTTGAAGGAATCAGTCCTCCTTCTACTATGTGTGTCCTGCATATTGTGCTTAGTAACAACTGTCTTTATGAGCTGGGCCAATTTGCCATCCTTTTGCCTGACTGGAAAGAGGATGCTGTTGAGGTTTGGTCTTTTGCTATGCTAAATACAGAGACGGCATATAAACTCAGGTGATGATGTGTAATCTTGCCCCAAGTTATCCCTGACTGGTGAATAAAGACGCCGACAGCTAATAGCTGGGCAGAAGAGACATAGGCAGGGTTTATAATTCCCAGGCTTGGGGTCAGAGGAGGACCACAAGGTGGAGAGACGAAGGTGAAGAGAAGAGAAAGATACCATGGGTTAGGAGTCAAGAAAACATGGCCCTGAGAACTGGCCAACTGGAGTTAAGAGCAGCCCAGATGAAACATAGTAAGTAATAACTTGGGCTATCGATAGGAAATAGATTTTAATAGCAGAGAGGGTAGATAGCTACTCAGCATTGGTGCTCATAAAGACTTATTATAAATATAAAGGTCGTATATGTCTTTTATCTGGGAATTGAATAATCAAAGGCATGATAGAAGCACATGATTGAGATGAAATATTTTCTACAGTAGGACGCTTTAGTTTTCATGACTAAAGAGCACTGGGTTTTGACTTAGAAACTGCCTTACTTGGACTTAAACACCAATTCTATCTTTGACTTGATATTTGACTTAGAGTAAACCCCTTAGTGTCTGTTAAGTGGGAACATAGACACTGCTGCAATGGAAAGGTGACTTTAGCTCAGAGAAACTCACCAAGGTTGCAGGCCTTATACAGCCAAGGAATCAATGACCATGAAGTCACCAGTCCTAAATACGTATGTGTGAAATGAGATAATGGTAAAAGAAGAAGAAGAACTCACGAAAGACTGGGAAGACTCAGAAAGAGCTAAAAGGTGAAACAGAAAAGCTAGGGCATTATCAGAGACTTATCAAAGATGTGGACAAGCATCACCAGACCCCACTGCTATCAGCAGGATCTCAGTGTGACATAAAACTGTCCTCCCAACCATGGAGAACTCTCTTCTTTCTCAAACACCCATAGAATGTTCTCTAAAGTAGATTCTATTCCAAGTAGCAAAAGAGATCATGGTAAGTTCTAAGATAGTGAACTGCTACAGAGTGGGTTACCTGCCCACAGTGGAAATAAAACGAAAAACTAGCAATGGAGAGATTACAGGAGAAGCGTTACTCACTTGGACCTAGGTCAGACTTCATCAAAGTGGAAGAAATAGCAGAAAGAAAATCAATGAGACACAACTAAACAGGCATGAGGAGATTTACAGGGCTAAGTGCAGCCATTAGGAAGAAGGAAAAGTCTCATTCCTCATATACACAGAAAAGAGTCACCAAATAAATTCATACCAAGCAGAAGGAAGCAAAAATAAAAGACTAGAGACATGAGAGAGTGAGGGCCAGCAGCAAGGCCAAGAACTGAGACCTCTTTCTAGGTCAGCTGACATTTTTTTTTTTTTTAGATTTATTTTAATTTAGGTGTTCATGTTGGGAAATGTGCACATGAGTGCAGATACCCGTGGAAGCCAGAAGGGGGCATCGGATCCCTTGAAGCTGGAGTTACAGGAGCAGCCAGACCTGGTGCTGGGAGTTGATCCTCAGTCCTTGGCAAGAGTAGCAAGTACTCGACAAATTTCTCATAAGACTGAAGGGGGAGGCTGTGGGCGGATCTACATGTGCGACAATGTTTTTTTTCTTTTAAAGAATCCAAGTAGAGTTCAATGCCATCACTAACCAAATATTATAAAAAAGTAAATTCAATGACTTAAAACAAAAACAAAAAAACCACAAACCTCTAGTTTTTTTGTTTTTTTGTTTTTTTGTTTTTTTTAAACTTCCAGTTCTTGATAGTTTCCTGGATAATTTTACTAGAGTTTTAAGTGAGAGTTAATATCAATTATATACAGTTTCATTCAGTAAACAGCTATGGAGGGAACAGTGACCAGTGCATGTTATAAAATGCTTTGCCTTCATAGTAAAACTGCACAGGGGCAAGGGAAAACAGAAAACTACCCAGCGATATCCCTCAATGAGCATAGCTCTAGATGAGCTTAAAGAAACAGTTGCAAACAGAATTCTGAAAATATAGAAAGAATTAGGCAACATGACAGGGTATGATTTATTTCAGGGATATAATACAGTTGGAATGGTCAATAACTGTTTGGACCACAATGCTAATAGACAGAAAAATGAAAACCACATGGTACATCAGCAATATAGAAAAGGTATTTCATCATCTCCTACTTCTACTAGTGATATAACTGGCATAAAGATGGGATAAGGGTGATTTTCATCAGTTTGAAAAGGAACATTTACAGCTGGTCTTGGGGCACATGACTGTCCCACATTCCAGCACTCAGGAGGCTGGGACAGGAGGATTGTGAGTTTGAGGCCAGGACAAGATGCATAATGAGGCCTTGACACACACAAAACAAACAAACAAGCAAATCCACTAAGACAGGTTACAAGTTCCTTATGCTCCCAGATATACCTAACAATGAAGGATTGGATGCTGTTTTCTAAGTAGGAAACGAGGTGAGGTAGTTCACCTCAGTGTCCAGCACACAGCTATACAGGGTTGGGGTGGGGAGGGGTAAATAGATTTGAAAGAAGTAAAAGTCCCCATCTTTAATGACCTAGCTGTCTATGCAGGAGAACCCAAAGACCTTAAAAAAAAATCAAACTATAATTAATCAATAAGTCCAGTAATATAAGACCAGCAGTCAAAGTTATGTTTCTAAATACTAAGAAGAAGCATATGATGCAAAAATTAAAAACTATGGGGCTGGTAAGATAGCTTAGTGGGTAAGGGGTTGGCTACCAAGATGGACTACTGAGTTGAGTCCTTCCTCAGCGAGCCCAAGGTGGGAAGAGAGAACCGACTCTTGCAAGTCGACCTCTGCATGCCTGTGTACCCTCATTCAAATAAATACATAATGTAAAGAAAAGCAGGATGCTTACAGGAGAGTTAGCCAAACATTAGTCAAGATAATCTAAAATGAATATGGAAAAGCAAAAGTTCTAGAATTTTGAAAAAGAAAGATAAAGTGAAAGAATTCATTTGCCAAATTCCAAGGCTTGTTAGTAGCTACAGTAATCAAGCATGTGTGGGTTTGGTATTGGGATACAGCAAATGGAAAGGAAAACTTAAAAATAGGTGGGAGGGAACGTGGGCGTGTGCACAGATGCCAAGGGATGTTCCCGTAGATGATGGAAATGATCTGTATCTTGGGTCTCCTGACCACAAAGTCCTGGCTGTAATACTGTGTTTTAGGACTACAAGATATCATCCTTAGGAGATACTGGATAAAAGGTACCTCTGTATGGATCTCTCTGTATTGTTTCTGTAATGGCACTTATAAATGTTCTAGCTTCATATCTGTTATTGCGATTAAAATACCCTGACAAAGAAACTTATGGGAAAAAAGAGTTTATTTTAGCTCACATTTCCAGATTGTAGTTCAACATGGTAAAAAAAAAAGTCAAAGCAGAAACTTCAAACTTCAAAAGTTGGTCACATCAAATCCACAGTCAAGAGCAGAGAGAAATGAATGCATCCATGCTTGCTTGCTTGCTTGCTCACTTGTGCTCAGCTCAATTTCTCTACTCTTACACAGCTCAGGAACCTCTGCCTAGGGAATAGTGCCACCCACAGTGGGCTGAGTCGTCCTACATCAATTAACTTAAGACAACTCCCACCCAAGGCATGCCCATAAGCCAACTCAATGAGGACAATCCCTCTCTGAGATTTTCTTTCCAGGTGACTCCAGCTTATGTCAGGTTGACAATTAAAGTTAACCACCAAAATAAATGTCCAAAGTAAAAACTCTAATAGACTGTAATTACCATAATAGTCACAGAAAACACATTTGACAAAATACAATATCCATTCAGGATAAAACCTTTCACTAGGCTAAGCAGAAAAATGTTTTCTGGACTCAGTGAAGAATAGCTAGGGAATTACAACCAGCCTGGTAAGTAACAGTTGTCAGCTTGAAGCCAATACCATGCTCCTTACCTCTCTGTTCCAGCACAGTCCTGAACAGGTCCATTGTCCAGGGGTGGGGGAAGGAAGAGCCTTAAGTAATCTAGATGAGGAGGCTGTGCCCCAGTCTTCCTTGCCCTTCACAGTCAGGTAACAGATCTCAAAGAAGTACTCAGTACAGATTGCTTCCATAACGACTCGTCCTCGAAGCGAAGACACTTGATGCCTCTGCTGGCCAAGCTCTCATTAGAAATTCTTAGGACTAGGGGAAAGGTTATTTTTGATCGTTGAGAAATGTCAAATATGAAAAAATCAGTATGTATGATCAATTTAAAATCAAACTAAAAACGGGCCATTTTCTTTTGCTTCATCTGAAGCTATTCTTTAAATAATAAATCCTATATTGATTATTGTTGCTGTTTGTGTGTGTGTATGTGTGTGTGTGCACTCATGCGCGTGCAATGGTGTGTATGGAAATGAGAGGACAACTTTCAGGAGTTGGTTCTGCCCACATGGGTTCTAGGAGTCAAACTCCACTCATCATCAGGTGACATCTCCCAGCTCCTTCCTTTTGTTCAAGCTATAACTTGTATGCCAGTCTGTGTCTTAGCTGTTGTGAACAGTGTCTCAATAAACACAGGACATAAGGGTGCTTCTTCGGTGTGCTGGTTTAAGTTTTCCTAAGGACCCTCTGTGTTGTACAGGTCTTAGTAGTCGTCTGTACTCAGAGCAGCTGAAACCTGCGTGACGTTGCATGTCCTTGAGAGCACAGTGGTGGCCATGGGACAGAAGGACTCCCATGTGGGTGGCAAAGCCCAGAGCAAGAGAGACATTCTGACCCTGAGGTAACACATAGAACAACAGCACTGTCACCAGCTGGAATGATAAGGCGTTGATACGCCACCACATCTTCTATGGTAAGTTGTGTGTGAGCCCCCTGAGAAGTACCCCATGCTTCACAGAGGCTCCCCTGGATCCCAAGGCCAACTGTAGAAGACGACCCAGCTCATGCTTAAGACCTTCAACACCCCAGTCATGTCCATAGCCAGCCAGGCTGTGCTGTCCCTGGATGTCTCTGGTTTTACCAGCAGCATTGTGATGGCCTCTGGGGACAGGGTCACCCACACTGTATCCATCTATGAGGGCTATGCTCTCCCCCATGCCATCTTGGACAGGCTGCCTCATGAAGATCCTGACTGAGTGCAGAACTGAATCCAGGGTTTGCCTGTAGACTGACTTGAGAGCAGTTTGATGAAAGTGTGGTAAGGGCACTGAAAACCAAGACCCTTTCCCTGCAGACTTGAGAAACTCTCCCTCGAGCCTTCTGCAAAGGTTTTCTCCTCACCAAAACCCACAGCAAGGAAGCAATGGTTACTTGTAAAACATGTCTCCAATCCAGAGATGGGGCTCACCAAACACTCGCTGTTCTCCTGGAATACAAACACAGAGTTCCACTTCTGCCTTGCTTTCTATGGCAACCCTCTGCCTCACCTCCCCACCAGGCTGCATCTGAACGCCAGGCCCCCACTCAGGCCCCAGCTGCTCCCAGCCTCTGACTTTGATCCAGATGCAGTCATGCTTACGAAAATGGGAATTTTTTTGTTTTGTTTTAAATTTGCAGGGAGAGACAAAGAGCTACTTCTCTTTGGATCAGACCCCCTCCCTGCTGACATTTGCATCTGCTTAGAGATACCCGGGCCAGAAATTTCACAACCAAGGAGCAAGGCCAGGAAATTCCTCCAAGGGCTGTGAACTGGGCATAAATCCTGTTCTGATGGGAAAAACTGAATTACTCTCAGTCTCGATTCCTGCCAGCCATTCCTTGTGTGAGGCTGCTTTCATTCAGGTCCTCTGTCCATGCGGCAGACTACAGCAAAGATGTTAGGGGTATGGAAACCAACGCTGCACGTCTTCTCTGTGTTTCACCCATCACCCTTTCAAATGTCAGCCTGAATTTCTGCTTGTCAACCTTGAGCTAATATGATATGACATTCTCAGGCCGGAATGTGGTCTCCCAGAGCTGGTTCTGCTCCATATCCTCTGTATCATTTCGACCCCCCACAACACCCCCTCTAAGCTACTTACAGCTGGGAGAAGGGAGGGAGAAAGAGAGAGAAAGACAGAGAGAGCGAGAGAAGAGAGACAGAGGAGAGAGAGAGAGAGACGAGAGAGAGAGAAGAGAGAGAGAGAGAGAGAGAGAGAGAGAAGAATGTATGTGTGCGCCTGTGTGTCCAGGGCCATGTGTGGAGGTCAGAGGGTAACCACAGGTGTTAGTCTTCATCTTCTGCCTTGTTTGAGACAAGATACCCTGGTCATTGTCACACTGTATACATCAAGTTGGCCCTCAAGTTTCTAGGAATTCTCCTGTCCCCACCTCCCTGTCCCCTGGGGACTCTGTGGAACTTCAGATGCTCACACCACTTTGTCCAACTTTCCTGTGAGTTTGAGGATTCAAACTTGGTTCCTCCCATTAATCACTGAGCCATCTCCCCAGACTGATTTCATTTAAAAAAAAATCCTCTCAATACATATTTAGCATGGATAATTACAGTTTCCAACAATATCTGCAAGGATCCCAGGACTTCCGAGGGTTCCAAAACCTGCATTGTGTAGTGTGACCTACTCTTTGCCTAGAACCACACAGATCCTCTCACATTCCTGACATTGTCTGTAGTCACCATTTGTAATATCTCATGCCATACAGACTCTATGTCCATAGTTATTTTATTCCAGTGTTTATGGAACAATGGTCTACCTATGCAGTACAGATGCACATTTTCTTAGGCTATTTTATATCTGGGACCAGTTGCGTGAATGGATATGAACACTCAGTTACAGAGATGCTGTGCTGTGCTGTGGGTGAAAGAGAAGAAGACTTAAGCATGTGTGATGCACCCGAACCTATCCTTCTATGTCTTTTGTTATGGAGTAGACAATAGAACGCGCCCCCCCCCAATACATTTTCTGTTTTCCTTAATGACTATACAGAGTCCTGCTAGGTCATCTCCCCCACAGCCTTGGATTACTATATCAACTGTGTTGGTGTCATGTGATCCTAGCCTGGCTGTGGTGATGAGTAAGCTATAGTCTCCCAAGTTTCCCAGGCTGTGACAACCAGGGGATTCAGTGTGTGGAAGGATCATTCTCTTCCTTGGGCAGGAAAAACTGGGAAAGGGGATATGAGGAAGGAAGGGTGGGAGAGAGGGGGAGGGAGAAAGGGGGAGCTAACATCTTCCTGGGTGTGTAGGTGACAGTGATTGTCTTAGTCACTGGTTGCTGTAACAAAACATCTGTCAGAGCTTAAGGAAGAAAAGGTCTACTTTGACTCACAGTTTGAGGGTATGGTCCATCATGGTGGGGGACACACGACACAGGAGCTTGAGGCAGCTGACAGGATCTTCCTACAACAATTGATAATCAAGACAACCCACAGAGGAAGCCACAGGACGATCTGGTCTGGATAATTCCTCATGAAGACTCTTCTCGGGAGATTCCAGGTTGTGTCAGTTGGCAGTTAAAACTAGCCGACACTCGTGCACACGCATAGAGTTTAAGCTCTGATGTTTTGATATCTGTATAAAAATGTGGGGTGATTAAATCAAGCCAAGCGACCCAAGCACTACCTCATCTCCCTGGCATTTTTGTGGTGAGACACTTCAAGTTCTTTTGAAGTACACAGTACATTTGCTGTCTTGTAGACATCAAAATCTGTTCCTCTTACCAACATTGCACTCTTGGCTCAGCTGGACCCCATTTCCTCCCTGTTTGACACCCTCTCCGACCCCTGGATACTTCTTCGGCAGTAACACTACAGATCATGTGACATTTGTCATCTCTGTCTGTCACATTTCAAGGAGCATGAAGTTCTCCAATGTCACGCATGCTGTCATAAATAATACATTCCATTCTTCTAAAGGCTAGGTAGGATTCCACTTCATCTATGTATACCACACTGCCCCTATCCACTCAAACTGATACAAACTTAAATTAGCCCCATAAACTGGAGTGCATACATCTCTTTGGTTTTTCTGGATTCACCCCTAGAAGTGGGATTACTGGTCCACATAGCCACTGTTTTCATTTTTGAGTACTCTCTACACAGTTTTCCATGATGGCTGAGGCTGGCTTTCCTTAACCCTGTTCCCTAATTCCTAACCATATCCCTCCTTGTCTTCCACGCGTACGGCAGTTCTTCTCCGGGAGGACTGAGTTCCTCATTCCTATGGGAAAATCTACAACCAAGAGAGAACGTTTCACAGCCAGTCTTACTGAAGACCCTGTGAGGTCTTTGAGAAGCCATAGCTTGAACGTTCTGCTTAGAAATACATTTCAGAATTCCTGAAGAAACAGGGCCGAGTACCCAAAGGTTCAAGTCCATCAATGTTTGCTCACAATGCCAAAGCGATGTTCCCAAGCCCTGGCATTTTCAGAATAAGTGAAACTTGTACCCAAATGGCATCTCGGAGACTTCTGGAGTCATGCAATTGGGGAAGGCTGTTTTCAGGGCATTCTGTGGTTTGCAAGTGGCCTGGGAAGTGAAGCTTCCAGCTGCTGAGTGCCCTCCATTCATGTCTCAGTGAAGCAGCTGACTTTCTGAGTTATTGCTTCAAACTGCTCAGTCCTTAGCAGCAAAACACGGGCTCCCTGCAGGATCTGACCTTATAGACAGACAAGAGCAACTTCTGTCATTATACCAACAAAAACATCTCACTGGCAAGATTTCTGGGGACCCACTGAGTGGTAGAGCAGACGTGACACAGTCACAGAGTGAGACGTGCTCTCCGTGTGCTTACTGTTCTCTGGAGACCTTGGCAATTTCCTAGATTGCACAGAGTGAGTTCCCGGTGAGTCTTGTATGCTGCCCTGGATGATCCAATGCTGTTGATATGTGCAAGTCAGCCTCAGAGAGTATAGACATCCTCCCCAGAGTCTCTCAAGGGCAGACAGAGCACCCAGCAAGGTGGGTACCAAGGAGGCCCTACATCGTACCCCAGGTCTCAGACTCAGTTCGGTTCTTGAGAGGATCATACAGTTATGCAGTGATACCCTGGCCTTGCAGCTGGCCCAAGAGCAATAGGTACACATAAGCGAATTTTCTGGGAGGGAATACATACATCACACATTATTAAGGTCCTAGGTCAAGCATAAGAGCTTTATGGGAAGTCCTTGTGAGGCTAGTCAGACTGCTCAGAAACAACTTGTGTGTGTGTGTGTGTGTGTGTGTGTGTGTGTGTGTGTGTGTGTGTATTTAGTCTGGCTGACCATCACGCTCCAACGATTCTCCTGTCTCCACCATCCTAATGCTGAGATTACAAGTGCAAGCCACTATACCCCACTTTATATGTAGGTGCTGGAAAAACCCATCTCAGACTCTCATTCCTGCACAGTAAGCACTTCACCAGCTGAGCCGTCGCCTCCACCACAGAAACATTTGGTCTAAACGATGATCCAGATGCTCAGATGGTGGACGGCCATTCATTCTACACTCTGTCTCAGCGTTCTCACGGACACCACAGATCACACTCAGGGAGGTCTGTGAGATGCCATACGGCTGGTATATCACACACATGGGTCGTGAAGCTAAGAAGCCAGAGCTTTCAGGGACATAACCCTGAACTGAGGGCATCCAAGGCTGCTTCGTACACATGCATTGCCCAATTGTTCACGCAGATGGTGGCAGGCCTGCTTAGGGAACTACCCAAGAAAACTCAGGCCACATGGAAGTTCTGGTTCCATACTGTAAGATTCTGGACAATCTGTGCTTCCATCTGGAAAATGAAAAAAGGGAAGACTCACAAGGCATGCGCTGACATGGGGGTCAGTGAGAGAGCATGGGGAAGGCTCTTCCACACAGAAGCACTTAAGGTTTGGGCTGACTTGAAAGTCCTGGGGCAGAAGGCAAGCAGGCAACTCCAGAGGCTCTGGTGCATGTATGAAGAGTGACCAGTGAAGTGTACGCTTGGTGTCTGTGCAAAGGACAGCTTGCAGGAGTCTTTCTACCATGTAGGCTCTGGGATTGCAACTCAGGTGATCAGGCTGACAAGATCCCTACCCACTGAGACATCTCAAAGTCCTCAGTCTACCAGTTCAAAGGTCAGTCTCATCTAGAAACACCCAGAATAATGTCTGGGCAACTCATAGCCCGGTCCGTTTGTAAAGCCATCACTTTTTGTGTTAGACAAGGCAAACGGTTACGGAGTAAGAAGACTGGAGGCTGCTTGTTTGTGCTCAGGCCCCAGAGCTGTTCTTGTGGATGGCGGGGGAGGGGGGCAGCCATTCTCTCCAGGGGCTACTGAGATAGTGTGGTTGTCTTAGTCAGGGCTTCTGTTGCTATGAGGAAACACCACGACCAAAAAAAGCAAGTTGGATAGTAAGGGGTTTATTTGGTTTACACCTCTACATTGCTGTTCATCACCAAAGAAAGTCAAGACAGGGCAGGATCCTGGAGGCAGGAGCTGATGCAGAGGCTGTAGAGGGGTGCTGCTTACTGGCTTGCTTCCCCTGGCTTGCTCAGCTTGCTTTCTTATAGAATCCAGGACCACCATCCCAGGGATGGCACCACCCACAATTTTTACAGTCAAATCTTATAGAGGTATTTTCTCAACTAAGGTTCCCTCCTTTCTGATAACTCTAGTTTGCATGTTGACACAAGACTAGCCAGCACAGGGATCATAGGTACCGAGTGTGACATGAACATTAAGTGTGGGCACAGTCACTGTAGGTGGCAGGAGTGTGAGGCAGCTGGCAACATTGCAATCTCAGTCAGGAAGCAGAGGGGTGAATGCAGGGCTGTTCACCGTCTCCCTTTCTCCTTCTTATATGTACCCAAGGACTGACTCCATCCCGAGGACCCCAGCCAATGGGATGGTGCCACCCACATTTAGAGTGGATCTTCCCACCCCAACCAACCTAACCTCGATACTCCCCCAAAGACATGCACAGAGGTGTCTCCCAGGTGATTCTAGATCCTATCAATCTGACAATCAATACTAGCTATCACACCTTCTAGAACTTCCCACTAAGCCCCATCTCCTGAAGGTGCCATGCTGGGGACTGGTCCCAAACCTGAGTGTTTGGAGAGCATTCCTGATGCAAACTGGAACAAAGCCTCTGTGGTACTTCTTAGTTGTCAATCTGCTCTGAGCTCCCAGTGGGTGATTGTACTTGTTGCCACCTGCCAGAGTTCTCTGGGTTCCAGCGCAGTGTTATTTTTAATATGCCTTACTAGCTCAATGACTGGACACTTCCAAACCACCCCATAGTTAACACACTTCCCTCCGGCATTTCTGAATAAATATTGCTAAATCTATATTTTATCTCTGCTACTCCAGACCCAATTGGGGGAGTGGCCCATGGAGCCACTTTCCCAGGTTCTTACATGTCTGCGGGCTTTAAAATCAGATCTTTCTGCTTCCTGGTCATGGCGATCAATTCTGCATCTTCCTCTTTCCCTTAGACCCCTGTCCGGGGAATCTAAAAGTCCTGCCTCTGTCTCTCTGCCCATCCATTGGCTGTTGGCAACTTTATTTCCATGATCAGAGCCAACTGGGGGCAGGCTTCCTTTAGCCTACTTGTGGAACATTGCAAACAAGTTTTTTGGGTAATACAATTAACATGAGAACCAACCTGCTGCAGTAATTGAGCCTGCCAGTTTTCAGAATGAGACTACCGTCTCTGGTTCTCAGGCATTTGAATTTAGATGGGGACTGAAAATCAGCTTTCCCGGCTACCTGGCCCACAGAGGCAGGTCTTGGACCTTATCTAGTCTCCACCATCATGTAAGCCAAGCCCTTACAATAAATCTATATGTAAATACATACACCCTTGTGTGTCTGTGACAGTGGACAGCTAGGCTAAGATACAGAGCCGTCTGGGTTTGCTTCAGGCCATTTCATGAGACAATGTGGAGGAGAAGGAAGAGCCCCAGATGCTGTGAACATGTCTTGCAGAGCAACAAGCAAACCCCAGGGCAAGAACAGAGCCTGAAACCTGGGTCAGGAAGGCTTCTGTATTTGACTACCTGTGCCCATGGGTAGAAGCTTCTGGATGATAGTCCCCTACACAAGCAATCTGGTCAAAGCCCACTGAAAAAGTTTTGTGGACCTGGTGTTCTGACACCTTGGTAAGGCTTGACCAGAGCTTCATAGCAACAGGAATTTCCTGAAATGTAAATATGTTGCCTAGTTTCCCAGGAGTAAAGAGAAATTGGTAAGACAGCTTTGTTCTCAATGTGTGTGTGTGTGTGTGTGTGTGTGTGTGTGTGTGTGTGTGTGTGTTTAATAGTGCCTGTAAATTGAGTTTAATAGTTATTTAATAACTCTATTAGTTATTAATATGACCCGGACAGGCCCCTAATAATTGAGTTAGAGTCCTTTGAAATTTTTAATCAGCTCTTGCACAATTACTGGGGGATTACCTCTAATCTCTTTTTCTATATACTAGATTGTCTACTTCCTAGCTGCTCTCCCCAAGTACTTGCCATTTGAGTCTTTTCTAGGTTACTTTTGCTTCAGCAGTTTGTCTTGGGGACCCCGCAGCCCAGTAACTGAAACTCTGCATAACTCTATTCTTCTCAGTAATTGACTATAGCTACTTTTATTTAACCAATAGCTTTAAATTGGGGAGCAATTTACATAGCATCACTTAGTGTACATGAAGATCTGCTCATCTACAGGAGGATCTTCCAGTCAGGGAGGCAACCACATCTTGGGGGCCAGTATTTAGCATTTGCATACACAACACCAGACCAATCCCCAACAGTGCTTTGTGTGTGTGTGCGCACCTGGGCACATGTGTTGACCCAGCTGAAGTTGAATGACTTCCTCCATCTTGTTTCCTGAGGCATGGTCTCTCAGATGAACCCAGAGTTCACCAATCAGTCATGCTGGAGATCCAAACTCAGGTCCTCACTGCTGGGTGGCAAGTGTGTCATCTGCTTACACACTCGCATACTTGGCTGGGGGGGGCGGGAAGTACACCAGCAAGGCGAGAGTGGAGGTTCACAGTTCCCACTTGATGGAATCATCCATCCCTAGAAGCTGCTCCAGTGTGTGAGGTAAGCTTCAGTGAGAGATACTTTCACGGACATCCTGGTTTGTTTTGATTTTCAGTTGTTCCACAAAAACAAATCCTATTCTTTCTGAAAAGGTTGGGTATCACTGTTTGTCATGGATGAAGATTTTACCTGAGGAAGCTAAAACCATTTCCCAAAATGTTCAATAAAGAGCAGAGAACATATCCAAATACAGACTCAGGAAAAGTCACTTCCCGGCATCTTTGGCTTTGTCAGAGCTAAAACAACAGGTTGGTACCAAACACTGCTCTGAACTCGGTTTCTATTAGCCCTGCAGGAGTACTTCAGCAGCTCCCAGGTGCCTGTGCCTCTATAGCAGTCTCCCCCACGATTCCTCTATCCACCTCTCCAACGCAATAAGAGGCACATTCCTATAACTGGAATCCTGAACCTCCTTCCAGAGTTCAGCAGATGTCAGGTATGAGTCCAAAAACAGTCACCTTTAGAAGGCGCAGAAAGCTTTTTGAAGACATGTTAACACGTTTATCTGTCTGTCCATCCATCCATCCATCCATCCATCCATTTATTTGTCTGCCTGCTTGCTTGTTTTGCAGGCCTGGGCATTGAATCTAGGACCTTGTACATGTCAGACAAATCTTCTACCACTGAGCTTCAAAGAACATCCCTTTCCACACTTGACTTCTGACTCCTAGATACCACTCAGTATTATTTCTCTCCACGCTGTCTTCACACACGGTCTTCAGGAGTGTCCTCTGGCTGAGTTATGTCACCAGCATCCTTTTCTTTTTACTTTGCAAATGTCCAGAACCCTTGCTAGCTCTTGTTTGCAGAACTTTATGGATGGTAATTATACCTACCCATCATTGGTAACAGAACACTACAAATTCTTGTTTCTTATGGTCTGATGGTGACACATGTAATCCAGCACTGGAGAGGCAAAGGCAGGAAGATCTTGACTTCTAGGCTAGCCTGAGCCACTGAGTAAGACTCTGTCTGGAACAAATGGGTAGCACAGTAATAACTGCATGTACTTGAGATAATAATTAAAATAAATAAAAATGACTTTCAAAATATATCGCTTTTTATAAATATGTACTTGCACAGAGGTTGATGATGCACTTAAAGGCCTGTCTATGATTAAGTTTGTCAGAGGTTCCTCCATTTTTGATGGTTACAGTAGATGTTTCTAGATTGTTAGTCTTCAACCTATCAGACCTCTCCTTCCTCATCAGCCCTCAAACTTGAACTTCCATATAGTTCAAAGGTCAACTAAGGTTCAGCGGAAATCCAGTGACGGTTATTAATTTAAGACTTTGATTTCAAACTATCGAAAGGGAATTAGAACTCGGAGACTTGTTTCTTTTAACACAGAACAGAACATTAGCTTCACTTAGCATCTTTGAGGAACGTGTTAAAGAATCAAAGAGTCTTTATTCCTGTATCTGAAATGGGTGTCTTTTGTGTTTGTTTTGTTTTGTTTTGTTTTTTAAAAAAGATTGCACTGGAAAGATTTATTTTAGTTTCTACTAAATCTTACTTTAAACAAAATACCTTTCATAACATTGAATCAACAAATTAAAGTCGATGAAAATGAAGTATGGGGCTGTGGAGAGGGTTTGGCAGGTGAGGGTGCTTGCCGCCAACCCCTGACAGCCTGAGTTTGATCTCACAGCTCCAGGTTACAGAACATCCTCGCAGGGAAGTCAAGGGGCTAGGTCTTCCCACATCAGTCAAAGTAAGCAAAACAACCCCCCCAACACAGACATGCCCCCTGGCTAACCTGATCCAGGAGATACCTCACTGGGACTCCCAACACAGGGTCTCTGACAGCCGAAACCACCCATCACAACTGTCATGAGCGGTGCTTGTACCGTATGGGCAGAGTTCTCTGTTCTTATGAAAACAGTGATTTGAAATTAAGAATTGAAGACTCTCAGCAGCTTCCCACCAGCTCCCAGCAAGTCTCAGATTAGCATTTTACATTCTATGATGTCAGAACAGTTGACTTCAGAAACTGAATTGCTGACTTGAATTTCCCAAAAAATTGTGAAATGAATTTTGATTTGAGGTTAGGACAAACTTCCAACCGTTTCTGGAAAGGTCTTGAACATACATACATTTGCCTTTTTTTTTTTTTTTTCTTTAAGTACCTGGATTTCACCAGAGCTGAGTTCTGAACATTGATGATTCTAAAATCAAAATACTGATCAACTCTAAAATATGCTAAAGAATGTTTTAGTGTTTACACCCTGCAGGGTCAGACCTTCAGCCCTGATTTACCACTCTATGTAGAAGACAAGCACACTCATCGCATAGCTATGCAGATTTGTTTTTCTTTCAGCAAAATGTTTAAGTTATATGCCTACCAAAGAATTGATTTAAAGTAAAAGTCTTTATGGCTTGTTTTCCTTAAGCCTTTGGTTTGTGCTCCTATTTCACACAGTCAACACTCAGCTGTAGAAAAGTTTCTCGAGCAAAAAGTGGTAACAAAGGAGAAAGTTTTAAACGCTGCGTGTTTGAATATTCGCAAACAGGGCTGAGCTGCCAGCAGAGTCTTTCCCCCTTAATTTGATAATTAAAATTCATACAGAATTGCAAAGCACTCATAATTGCCAAGACAACCTTTTAAAATAAGGTTGGTTTAGGGTCTGGTTCTCTACTCTCCTGTTTCTACCTCGTAGGAGACTCAGGCACTGTCTTGCTGAATGACTTCAGGCAAGAAGATTAAGGGTCTGAAGCCAGCCTAGGCTATATAACAAGACATTATCTCAACAAACACACAAACTAGCGTGGAACACTAAGATAATTACTATTGATTTCTAGATTCACAAGAAGCCTAGCATAATCAAGACAGTATTATTTTGGTAACAGAATACACCAGCAGTTCTCAATCTGTGGGTCACAACCCCTTTGGAATAGAATAACTCTTTCACTGGGGCTGTATATCAGATATCTTATATACATTACGATTCATAACAGTTGCAAAATTACAGTTATGAAGTAGCAATGAAATAATTTTATGGTTGGGGGTCAACACAACATGAGGAACTATATTAAAGGGTTGCAGCATTAGGAAGGTTGAGAACCACTGGTGGAGACCAAAGGGGTGTGTGTGTGTATGTGTGTGTATGTATGTGTATGTGTGTGCATGTGTGTGTGTGTATATGTGTGTGTATGTGTATGTATATGTGTATGTGTGTGTATGTGTGTGTATATGTGTATGTGTGTGTATGTGTGTGTATGTGTGTGCATGTGTGTGTGTATGTGTATGTGTGTGTATGTGTATGTATATGTGTATGTGTGTGTGTATGTGTGTGTATATGTGTATGTGTGTGTGTATGTGTGTGTATGTGTGTGTATGTGTGTGCATGTGTGTGTGTGTATATGTGTATGTGTGTGTATGTATATGTGTATGTATGTGTATATGTGTATGTGTGTGCATGTGTGTGTGTGTGTATATGTGTATGTGTGTGTATGTGTGTGTGTATGTGTGTGTGTATGTGTGTATGTGTGTGTACTTGTTTGTAAGCATATGTGCTTGTTTGCTCTAAGGCCTGTATTACTTTTGACAACATAACTGGATGATCACTAAGTTCTAAGCAATCAATTAAAAAAAATCTCATAGTATTTAAATAAGTTTATGAGTTTGTGTTGAACTAAATTCATAACTATCTTTAGCCACGTGTGGCTCACAGGCCATGGGTTGCACTCATCTAGTAGAGAGACTAGAACTATGCTCCCTCACTCTGTATTGCTGAATGACTATTTGACTGTGTTTCAATGACACCTCAATGGGAAAATTCCAACTTCTTAGGTAAATGGTCCTACAGGAACTGTGTAGGAGCATGAACACAGAGATCGAACATGGGTTCCTTCAAGTGATGCAGTTTGTGCATGGTGGGCAGATTGATTTACAGTAAAAAGTCTGTACATTAGGGAGGAGTTGGGGACGGGGGGGTGTGGACAACATTCTACCACCATACGAGGCTAAACCATTGTGCTCTTCATAGGAATTTCAAATTACCTTTTAGGTCAACACAATAAAGGAGAAGCAGAAAATTAAGCCACTTAAAAGGCTAAATTTATTCCAGAAAGCCCTGTCAGGATTTTGATGTGGATGTGGAAATGGGGTACCAGAAAGCCCCGTGTCACATGCCAGCAAGTGGACACGGAAATGGTGTGATTCTAGCACATGAAGACATAAGGAGCTTTGTGAGATGGTGCAGGTGGCCCTGGGGGACCTGATCAAGTGAGATGGGCTGTGACTTGCCATCATACCACCAGAGCCCAAAGGCTCACTTACTGAACAGGTCCACGGAGTAGCCATCGTCTAACCTGGGATGAGGCTGTGAGCTGTGGTCAGCTGTGCCTTTGCAGGAAGATCACTGTGTAGACTGGCCTCAGACTCCATCCTCCTGGCACTAAGCCAGATTCATCAGCCAGTTCGAAGGGGAGGTGCAGTTGCTTGCTTGGTCCTGAGGGAACTGGTCTACCCAGAGAGTGTCTTATGCCTCCAGGTCCTGTCTGCCTGGCTGTAAACAGGACAGTGACATATCTGGCCTTGGCACTGTCCCCTTCTGAGGCTGGACAGCTCAGTTGGCAGTGAGGACCTGGGTTCTATCCCCATATAAAGAGCAGGACACAACAGCTTGGAATCCCAGCTCTAGGGAGGCTGACTCTAGAGTTCTAAGCCAATGAAAGACCCTGTCTCAACAAACAGAAACAAGAAAATAAAGTGGATATATTTGATGAATTACAACCAAAGCTGTCTTCTGGCCTCCATATTCATGAGCACACACAAGTGTGCCTGTATACCACCAATGTGCCCCCTCTGAAACTCTCTTTCTCTCTCTCTCTCTCTCTCTCTCTCTCTCTCTCTCTCTCTCTCTCTCTCTCTCGGTGTCTCTTTCTAATAAAAGTGAGTTAGCTACTGCAGGCGTGGTGTCCAGCCTCCTACAGCCACAGAATTTCCAAGCAGAGTGAGTCTTGGATTGTCAGTCACAGGGCTACATTCCTGAGTAGTTCATCTCTCATAATGTACCCATAGTAGGAATCGGTCCATAGTCAGAAAGCTTAAATGGCTGTAACCATCTGCTCCGGGTCCTCAGGAAAGATCTGAGTTGTGTTGAAAGCCATCCCAGGAGGAGGGTTGTGCTACCTCAGAATGTGGAGCCATCTGAAACACAGACAGTGGCATATTAGCCTTCAGAAAGGGGGAAGTGAGGCATTCAGATATAGGCATCCTTTACTCCTACATGGGAACTACAAAGTTGTTTAAAATAAAGAGTCTCCGAGGCCCTTATGGGAACAAACAAGCTCCGTATTCCATAAATCAGGAAGCCAGCTTTTTATTCCCCCTTGAGGAGGTGGGAAGAGAGAGGAAGAGCAGGGGAGGGAAGGAGTGAGGAGGGCCTGTAACAGGATGGGGTGGGCCAGCAGAAATGTATGCCTGACTCATTTTATGAGGAGTAATGATCCCTTGGGCTTATGAGTGGCTTTCTTCTGAAGATCTAAAGGCCTTCTGTAGACCAGCAGAAGGTTTCTGTTCCTACAACCAGAAAAACAAGATGGCATTGTGAAAGAACATCAAACATAGAGATCCTGCCAGAGAGAAAACCTGAGAGCCCTTTCAGAGCAGGGCGTGGCACTTCCTTTACGACAGAGCCATGGAGAAATACTGAGGATAAAGGACTCGAAGGCAGCTCCAGGTCCCTCAGTGGTATAGATCCCACAGGGTCCTTCGGTGATGCTGACCCGACCTGGTCCCTCAAGGTGCAGATTTTACAGGCATTTCGCTGTCCTGAAACCTTATGCGCTCTGACCATTCACCCTCCACACCATCCTCCACTCCCCTGGCCACCAAGTTTTTCTACTGTGTGTCTTTTGCCTCTTCAGGGACTTTCAGAATAGCTTCTTTCATTTAGCCTCAAGCTCTTCCACATTTTCTGACTTCCTACCCCCAGTCTCCTGGTCGCTGTATAACACTCCACTGTGTAACTGAATCACCTCTAGCCTGTTTTCACACTGAAGAAATCTCGGTTGTCTCCAAGTTTGGGCAGTTATGAATAAATCTGTTCTGTGTGTGTGTGTGTGTGTGTGTGTGTGTGTGTGTGTGTCTGTCTGTCTGTCTGTCTGTGCTGTGTGTGTGTGTGTGTGTGTTGTGTGTATGTGTGTGTGTGTGTACAGCTTTCAGCTCCTTTGGGTCAAGGAATGCAATTGCTGGATTGTGTGGTGAGAGTGTTTAGTTTTGTAACAAACTACTGAGATCTCTCCTAAATGGCAAGTCCATTTTGCATTCCCAGCAGCTCTGATGAACAAGAGCTACCATGGCTTTGCTTGGCTTTGATCACACAGGTGTTGACAGAAACTTGAAGACTACAATCAGAACATTCCATTCTCTGAGTTTCACCCAACATAGTCGCTAGACAGAAGGGACTTTCGGGGCTCAGATCTAGCACTGCTTGCGGGAGATGCACAACAAAGTCTCCGGAGTTCTAATTCAGGAACGGGGTGAGTGCTGCCTCTGGGGACTTGGAGGTGTGGAGGGTCTGTCTTGCCACCTCTTTTCTGTCCATGCACCGGATGCTGGAGGAGTTCCACACACGGCAGGACACTCGCTGCCATCTCTGCACTGTAACCTCAGCTTTTGGTCGCTTCTGAAGATGCTAACCATGGTGCTAAGAGAACCCAGAGGGGCCTCGTGCAGGGTGGAGAGAAGGACCGAGCTTTGAAGTGTACCTCACTGCAGAACCTAGGTGGGGGATCTCTGTGCTCAGCTTCACATCAGAAATATTTATCCTGGAGATGGAGATATGAAAATGTACAGGTTGAAAATTTTTTTGCCAACACTTGGGTCACCCCATTGGGTCTGTTTCCTTTAAGCAAAAGCAAAGGCAGCAGCCAGGGGGAAGATGGCGCAGCTTGAGGCATGCTTGTTGTGCAAGTAAGAGGACCTGAGTTTGGATCCGAGCACCAGTGTAAAAGCCAATGCTAAGTGGATGGAGTGAAGGGGACAGGTGGATCCCCTGGGCTCACTGACAAGTCAGTCTGACCAAAACAGTGAACTCAAGCTCAGTGAGAGGCCTAGCTGGAATGTGGGGGGAGGGAGGAGGGAGGGAGGGAGGAAGGGAGGGAAGAGAGAGGGAGAGCTAGGAAGACACTTCAGTGAGGTCAACTTCTGTCTTCTGTATGCTCACCTCATAGATACACGTACCCACACAAACACATGCACGCACAGAGACACTGCATATAAAACTAGGTAGGAAATGGAGAGCAGCTGGTAGGTGGTAGATGAGAGGTAGATGGATAGATAATCAATAGCTATGTAGACTGGTGATAGAAGAGGACAGATTGAGGATACAATAGATGTTAGCTAAGTAGATAGCAGATAGATGAACAGATGATAGACTATAAATAGATGAGAGATGATGTAGGTGACAGAGAAACAGAGAGATGACTGATTGGATGATGATATATAATAGATTATAGGTAGGTAAATAATAGCTGATAGATAGATCTTTAAAAAGTAATCATCTTATGACAAAAGACAGTGAATTGCCCTAAAAACCACATAGAATGTAGCCTTTGTTTGGATCTAGATTTTTAAGATCCAAATATAAAAAGATCTCTAAGAGACAACCAGAAAGGTCTGAATAAGCCTGGGTATTAAAGAGTATTAAGAAGCACCGAATGTGTATTAGAGGAGCAGTGGAGACACACTGTGCTTCCCGTATTAAAGAGGAAGTGTGCCAGCACAGGGGTGCACATCCGACGTCCCTGCTGCTCGGGAGGCTAAGACAGGAGTTCCGCTTGAGTCCAGCAGTTCTGGGATATAGCATACCATGCCCATCCTGTGTCAGCTCTAAGTTTGACATCAATATGGTGACCACCAGGTTGCCTAAGGAGGAGTGGGCAGGGCCAAGTCAGAACCGGAGCAGGCCAAAACTCCCATGCTGCTTAGTAGTGGGGTCGAACCTGTGAATAGTCACTACACTCCAGCCTGGACTGTGTAGTGAGGAGACGCCATCTCAAGAGGGGGAGGGGGAAGAAGAGAAGGAAAAGGGGAGGAAGAGGAAGAGGAGGAGAAAGAAAAGGAGAAGGAGAGGAAGAAATGTCCTTTTGTTTTAGAGAACTATAATTGTTCTCCAGAATCCATAAGAAATGGATTCCAAAGACCCCACCCTCCAGGGTACCAGCACCCTCAGAGGCTCAGTCCCTGAATAAGGTGACATGGTGCTTTTGTATAACCTACTTGCATGAGGGAGGAACAGAGGAAGGGAGGGAGAAAGGAAGACACACACACACACACACCCGGGGAGAAGAGAGAGAGAGAGAGAGAGACCCTGGGCACTGAACCCAGCGTTTTGCACAAGCTAGGCAAGTATTGTGTCATAAAGCTGCATCTCTGGTCCTTTGTCTTATTTTAATTTCCGTTTTTAGTTCAAAATAGATTCTTGCTAAGTTGTCCAGGCTAGCTTTGGACTTTCTGTCCTGTTTACTCTAAGATCCCCAGTGTAGGAGATGAGGAGGGAAGGGTCTGCCCATCCTCCCAGTGTCAAGGCTCCTTGACCAGGAAAGAAGTACATTGGACTCAACAAGGAGCCATCTCATCTTAAGCCACTAGGAAGACGGTCCCTGAAACGTTCTGCAAGTATATTCTTCTCTTAAGTCCACAGTGATTGACTGATTAAAGAGAGAGAGAGGAGAGAGAGAGAGAGAGAGAGAGAGAAGAGAGAAGAGAGACAGAGACAGAGACAGAGACAGACAGAGAGAGATTCATCCATATACCTATAGAAAAGTTGCAAAGTGTAGATAAGAACAAAAAATGATCATGTTGAACATAGTGTTACCTGAGGACCCAGCTATACCACTCCTGGGCATATACCCAGAAGATACTTCAACATACAACAGGGCCACATGCTCCACTATGTTCATAGCGGCCTTATTTATAATAGCCAGAAGCTGGAAAGAACCCAGATGTCCTTCAACAGAAGAATGGATACAGAAAATGTGGTACATTTACACAATGGAGTACTACTCAGCTATTAAAAACAATGAGTTCATGAAATTCTTAGGCAAATGGATGGAGCTAGAAAATATCATCCTGAGTGAGATGACCCAATCACAAAAGAACACACATGGTATGCAGTCACTGATAAGCGGATATTAGCCCAAAAGCTCACAATACCTAAGACGCAATGAATAGACCTCATGAAACCCAAGAAGAAAGAGGAAGACCAAAGTGTGGGTGCTTTGGTCCTTTTTAGAATGAGTATCAAAAGATTCAACCAGAGCTCCCAGGGTCTAAACCTCCAGCCTGAGAACACAAAGGGAGGGACTCATGGCTCCACCTGTATAGGTAATTGAGGTTGGCCTTGTCAGGCATCAGTGGAATTGGAAGACCATGGTCCTCAAAAGTTTGGATTCCCTAGTGTTGGAGAATCTGAGAGCAGGGAGATAGGTTTGGGAGGATGTTTGGAGCACACCCTCATAAGATTAGGAGGAGGGGGTATGGGATATGGGGGTTAGGGGGGAGAATGGGAGAAGAGATAACATTGAAAGGTAATATGCAAAATATCCAATAAAAAATATAATGGGTCTGACAAAAAAAAGATAGTTTACTTATTTCAAATTATTTTCAAAAGTTTCTAGGAGATGTTAATTGGCTAAGATCTTATTTTAAGCTCTCCACAAAAGAATTTTAGTCTCTGTTTAATATTCTCTAGAGAGATGTAAATCCTAATTTCCCTCAACAACAAATTGACAAAAGAGGAGCAAGTTTACAAAAAGTAGAAGAAGCTATTATTAATTGATATATTATAAAGACTGATTAGTTGTTGGCTGTTCTATAACAGTCCTTTGATAAAAGAGATTATTAATGTAGATTTATATTTCATTAAATAGTGTCTTTATGACTCTCTGAGTGTGGAAGAAGCGGCTGCTGGAACTTCTGCCCAGATCTTACAAGAACTCTGAAAAATGTGTTTTTAAAAATAAAAGAGGGGGAACTTTTTCTGCCCAGAAGGAGTCTCCTGAAACACTCTCCATCATGCCTTGTTTACTTTTAACTCTCTAAAACTGAAAGCTCATGGCAAATCTGCTGCTGACTGCCTCTGGCATCTCGGAGACCACTAAAGACTACGCCATAGCTATGTGGAAGGTCCCTCTTACCCTTAAATGGAATGGCCCAGACCCAGTTCTCATATGGGGCTGAGGACTGATATGCCTGTTTGATACCACAGAAGGCACAGCTAAATGGCTGCCAAAAAGTTTAATGAAATAAATAGATACCCCCACAAAGCCAGGCCCAACTATAAATAAGATGAATAACAATTGACCTCCAGGGAAGAGAAATCCCCCTGAGAATTCCCTTCTTTTTCCTTTCCAGGTAAAAATGAAACACCCGTGATGTCTCCTGGTAGAAGCTCTAATCCTGATGCTGGCTTCCAGACTTATACTACTCAGACCTTTGATGGGCCATTGACAAGGACACCAAACAGCTAGAGATTGACATCACTAATCTGAAGAAATCCCTCTATTTAATATCTGAAATAATCTCCAAATATTGCAAAGGACTTTATTGGACTAGATTTACTCTTCTATAATAGAAAAGACTGTGTACAGCTCTTGACTGTGTACAGCCCTTAAAGAAGAATGTTGCCCTTACATAGACAAGACCGGGATAGTTAAGGAGAACATGAAAAAGGTCAGAGAAGGCCCCGAGAAAAGACAGAGAGAGAAAAAAGAAAGATGAGAGCTGGTACAAGGATTGGTTTTCAACCTCTCCATGGTTGTCAACCCCACTTCCTCCCATCTTGGGACCATTAATTGGGTTATTTTTACTGATTTCTTTTGTTCCTGGGCCTTAAATAGGCTGACTAACTTTGTGATACAACAGATAGATAATTTGGTAGCAAAACCTATTCAGATACATTAGCATAAGTTTGCTATGGAGGACCACGAGACTCAAGATGAGGTTGTTACTTTATCCAGAGTGTTCCTCAAACCCATTTCCACCCAACCTAAAAGAGGGGACTTCCGCCCCTAGACCAAGCAGAGAGGGGCTACCCAGAACCCTCTCTGACTGGCTATCTGAATTCTTGCTTAGGCTGCGAGGCTAAGCACTGCAAGGAAATATAAATAAAAGTTAAAAATATCTATCTGGGTTCCCTGAGGGACACGCCTAACTGCATAGGGGTTGATGTCAAAAGTATCCCCTCTCCAGGAAAAAGACATTGGGATGGGTATGGCCCTCATGCCTCACTGGACAACGACAGGAGGACTGGAGCCATTACAAGGTCCCCTTCAATTATTGGAGGTCAGGTCTTTATTCCCGCCTTCGCAAGAATAGAATCGCCAAGGCCCTTCTATACTTAGAGAAGGGAGGAGATGTCAGGAGCAGCCCTGCATATACACTAAAGGCCTAAAATCAGCCATAGGCCTAAAATCAGCAATAGGCCTGACATACATGCATGCTAACACAAAGTCTTGGATCTCTGTGGAAAAAACTGAAACAGAAGGCTATAAGCTATTGTAAACAGGCAGCTTCTGTGGAAATTTACCAGCCTGAGTAGTCATAGGTCTTATAAATAGGCAGCCTCAGTGGACAGTACCAACTTAGATAAGGATAAGTGAATCATAGGCAGAGTCATAGTGTCCTGTCCCTGAATCTACACCCAGCTGATACCCTGTTCTGAAAGGTATCTGTACTCCCCCTGAACACCTATGCTCCAGTGCCATTCGCTTCCCCACATCCTGCCTTTTTGTGTTTATAACCCCTGTGTGAATAAGTATCTTAGGATGTGATTTAAATAACTAAATAAAATTTAAAAGAAAGAAAAAAAAGATCATGTTTTACACAACTGTTGTTGTATGTCATAGTGTGTTCATGACTAGGTATAGCACACAGCCCCGCCTCTTTTACATATGTATAACTTATTTTAATATTTAAAAACCTCAAGCTAGCCTTCAGTGGTCAGATGAAACATTGGCTTTACTGGTCATTTGAAACTCAACGTTGGGTTTTAACACATCTGGAGGATTTTAACAAAGCAAAGCTCAATCAGATGGAAATCTCCCAGGTGCCAAAGCCTTGTTGGAGGTGACGGGAAGGGAGGCGGAGGATGGAGTCTGGCATCGGAGCACCGTATGTGTTTTCATGTCTTGTCCTCTCAGTGCACACAGGAAAGCTGCCTGGGCCAGGAGCAGCAGAGTCAGACTTCAAGTCCATGCCTGCCTGCCTGGGCCCACGCCAGAGCCAGTGGGCATACAGGGAGGCTGCCTCTTCCCACCCAGAGCAGCGAAGGACAGTTTACAGAGCGAAATGGAGTTCTGTCTCTGCATGGAGAGCCAGGGAGCACTGCCCTCATAGGATCCCTGTAGCTCCAAGCCCTGCCAAGACTTTTAAAAGTTACATATATTGATGTATGAGTACTTGAGTTCTGTAGGTCTGAGAAATGGCCAACCAAATGCTTGGGCAACCTAAGGAGCCAGTCGCGGGTGTGACCATGTATAAGAAAATAGGCACAGGGTGTGGCAATGGTACAGTGCCTTTACTGTTGACCTCTGACCTCCCCCACCTTCTCAGCAGAAGATCACAGGACCCTCTCCCTACTTCCCAGGGTAGAGCCAATCTGCTATTGTTGGTATCTGAAGGAGCTAATGTGTACTGCAGCATAAAGACCAGGACCATAAAGGATTTGCTCACCACAGAAACAAACCTGAGCAAGGTTTACAGAGCAGCCACTTAAGTGGTTAAGTACTTGCCACACAAGTGTTAGAGACCCTCAAGGCCCACGTGAACATTGGGTGGGTGTGGCAGGCTGCCTGCAATCCTAGCTCGCAGGAGAGAGACACAGGAAGCCCTGGAATAAGCTGACTAGCCAGCACTGCCAAATGAGCAAGCTCTTTGGGTTAAGAAAGAGGGCCTGCCTCCATATATACAATGTAGAGCTATGAAGGAAGGCGCCTGAATTAACCATACCACACACACACACAACACACACCACAAATGCACATTCAAGAAAAACAAACAGGTTTTGTTGAACACCTTAGAAAGCAGGTAAAAATTCATGTTTCCGATGGTTGACTTTTGTTTGCAAAGGCTGAAGAATCCCTGTCAGTGGTCTTCAATCTTGCTGAATGTTAAAATCATTGGAAATATATTTCAAGACACCCCCCCCCTTTTCCTGACAGGGTCTTGTGTATCTTGGTATAGCCTCAAACTCACTATAAAGCCAGAGATGACCTTGTACTTCTCATCCCCTTTGTTAGCATTCCTTCTAGGCTCTGCCCCATAGTTACCTGGCAACAGCCAGGATGTCTGGCTTACTATAAAAGGGGCTGTTCAACCTCTCCTTTATCTCTTACTCTCTGCCCCTTCTCTTTCCCTTCCCCTCCCCTCCCCCCTCTCTCTCTGTGTTCCTGGCCAGCCTCCTCTCTCTCTCTCTCTCTCTCTCTCTCTCTCTCTCTCTCTCTCTCTCTTTCTCTCTCTCTCCTTATCTCTCTATCTCTATCTCTATCTCTATCTCTGTCTCTGTCTCTGTCTCTATCTCTATCTCTATCTCTATCTCTATCTCTATCTCTATCTCTATCTCTATCTCTATTTCCTTCTCAACTCTCCTTTCCGTGCCCTAGATAAACTCTACTACCTCATGGGGAAGGGATGCCTCTGCATGGGCCCAGAGAGGCATCCTCTCCCACCTCACTATACCTCACTCTATCATACATATCCTTGGCTTTTTCCTTTCTATAAAACACAGCACTCTTCACCTGTGGAATGCTGGGATTGTATGTGTCTGCAGCCATGCCCAGTGTGCACAGTACTAGGGACCAAATGTAGGGCTTCCTGTGGGCTAGGTAAGTGCTCTACAAACCGGACCACATTTGCCGCTCTCAGGAGATTTTGAAAATACAGGTAAAGTTCTGAGATTCTGAAGAGTGCCTGGGTTGGAGAAGCCCTGCCCTCGGTGGATTCTGAGGGTGCCAGCTCACAGGTAGGTGGCCAGGGTCTCCTGTTTTTCTCCTCAGTTTAGAATGAGCCCCTGCTAAGGTTTAAATGTGGACTGAGTGTCTCTCAGAAGCTCATGAACTAGAAGCTAGGCACAGGAGTGTGCCCCAGGAAGGGATTACTGCCGCTGTACAGGAAAGCCCTTCAGAAGGAGTGGATTGTTATAAGAGTCACCCCCACACTTATCCATTATGTACAGATCAGGTCCCTTTTCATTTCGTTGCCTTGTAGGAGACAGCTCACAGCTTCCTGGCGCCATGTTCTTTGTATCCTTACTACCTCAACTGTGAGCCAAGCAACTCTCTTTATTTATAAAATGATCATCCAACTGTTTTATTACATTAATATAAAACTAAAACAGTCTGAAGCCACACAAGTTACAACAGGTGTTATCTTCCTGTTTAAAAAGAGGATTACAGAAAAACACTACCGCCGCCATAATTTATTTTTGTAACTTGCCAAGTCTTTTTTGAAAAACCTATTTGAGAAGATACAGGCGCTTGATATTAAGAAGTTCAAGCATCGGGGGCCGGAGGGATGACTCAGGGGCTGGAGGGATGGTTTGGGGGCTGGAGGGATGGCTCAGGGGCTGGAGGGATGGTTTGGGGGCTGGAGGGATGGCTCGGGGGCTGGAGGGATGGTTTGGGGGCTGGAGGGATGGCTCAGGGGCTGGAGGGATGGCTCAGGGGCTGGAGGGATGACTCAGGGGCTGGAGGGATGGTTTGGGGGCTGGAGGGATGGCTCAGGGTTAAGAACTCTTGTTACTCAATCATGAGAACCAAAGTCCTGATCCCAGCACCCACAACCAGCTAAAAACCTCCTATAACACACACATCAGGGAATCTCACACCCTCTTCTGGCTTCTTCTGGTCACACGGGTTTGTGGGCATGTGCTCACTTGGGCACATGTGCACTGTGTACACACACACACATGCAGACACACAAAGACACAAATATTATATATACATATCACACATATATACACATATACATATATATATATATATATACATATACATATACATTATACATACACACATATACATCATATATATCACATATATACATCAACATCAACATGTACATATACATTATACATATACATGCACAATATACATATACATACATACACACATATACATATACATACACACATACATATACACATATACATATACCTCAACATATACACATACACATACATCATATACATCATACATCATATACATCATATATACATACATACACATATAAAAAGAGGCGATGGATTTGAAAGAGAGCAATGAGGGAAATCCATGGGAGGGCTGGGAGGGAGGAAAGTAAAGGGGAAAATGACGTAATTATATTATAATCTTAAAACATCAGAAGAATCAAAAAAACCATTCAATCCTATCTCCCAAACTTTTTTTAAATTATGGAAATAGGGAAAAACTGATTTCTAAGGTACTGACTAGCTAAGCAAACCAACAAACCCTAGTATCTCTTTCACAGTAAATAAAATGTATTTTTCTTGAGCTAGGGCTCTTCCTCAGGCCTGGCCAGGGACTTTGTTGCTATGATTGAGACATGGTCTTGCTATGTAGCTCCAACTGGCCTCATACTCATAATGTGTGCCCAGCTAGGCTCAAACTCAGCAATCCTCCTGCCTCAACCACCTGAGTGCTGGGATTACACACTTGAGCGGTGGTCCCATTATTTACTGGGGAGGAACTGAAGACCAGCGGGGTGGCTGCTGCCTGCTGTTGTGGAGCTAGTTCAGGGCAGAGCTGGAGAGCAGTCCACCCATCTCCCTGTTACATTCTTCCTTCCCCTTGACCATGTTGGACTTTAAGGCAGACAAAGGGGAAGTGATCTTTTCCAGGGACACTGAGCAAAGTTACACATTGTTACAATATACTTAAAAAAAAATACTGTTGGCATTAGTGGAAATGATTCTTGATTCTTGTTGCAAGAACTCTTCTGAGGTTCATTTTCCTATAAACAACAAAGATGTCAGGTCCTGGGGCTATGTGATTCTCTGGTTAACGCTGGATCAGCCTTATGGCAGCCTTATGCCAGCCCTAGCCATCATGAACTTTCCACTGCATAGCATGAAACAACTGGAAAGATCTCAGCTGCTTACCTGTGCTCCTGAAGGTATGGTCTCAGCCAGTACTTTTTGTTTTCTAGCAGACTGGTCTCCATCTCAAGCTTTGGCTATCTTTAGATGACCCTGAAGCATGTTCACCCTGGCCAGACGGGCTGTATCTCCCCTGCTGATCTGGTCATGGGAATGATGTGTCTATCAAGACAAGGCTATGATTGGCCCAAATACACGTGTATGATCAATTGTTCTGAACCAAAGGCCATGGCTCACCCAAACACATGACCATGATTGGTTCAAATAGCCTTTCTTCAGCTGTACAAGTAGCTGCCAAGATTCACCCCATCCTGTGAGAGAGACTCACTCAAGCTGTCCCCACAGCCACCAGGTTACTTTCAGACTGATAAAAGGTCTTGCTCAGTTACTTGTAGCAGTGCAGCAGTGGAGAAGGAGGTGGAACAACAGAGACCATGGGAGTTAACAGGCAAGAGGCCAAGCTGTGAAAACAGGCAGTGGGCTGCCTGTAACTGAAGCAGCTGAAGAACCTGAGAGCAGGCAGGGCAGGAGGGAGTGTGGGAGAAGATTGGTCAGATTGTGAGACTAAGCGATTACAGCTTAGGGAGCCAGACACCAGACACCGTGGCCTCCAGTCACCAGACGGGTTCCAGAGAGCTGTCAAGTCTTGAGACTCTGTACTGAGTGCTGTAACACGGCCACTGCTTCAGGCTAACATGAGAGACTACATGAAGATAATAACATGTATAGGATTAATATTCTCAATGCCCAAAGCTAGTATGAGATTATAAGTACCATACACAGTAGTCAGCTAAGAAAGGGCCCCACGTGTCTCTATAGGGGAATTCATACACAAGGGGTGGTCTATCTGCACGGTGGGATCATACACAGCCTTGATGGGAAAGAAGTCAGTCACAGGTAGACAAGTACTTCATGACTTCACTTGTCCCTGGCATCTGGCGTAATCCAGTCTATAGAGACAGAAAATGGAGAGAGTTAGTTGTTGAGGGAGGAGGGGGGATGGGGAGAGGATAGGTGGCCTTGGATTCACACAACGCTGAGCATACATGTAATGCCAATTTACTGAACAGTTTAAAATGTTATCTATTATTTTCATGTGTATGCATCTTTTACCTGTATGTATGTGTGTGCACCGCTTGCATGCCTAGTGCCCACGGAGGCCGGAAGAGGGCATCAGATGCACTAGGAATTGAACCCAGGTCCTCGGAAGAGCTGCCTGTGCTCCTGAGTACTGAGCTTTCTCTCCAGCTCCGGTGCTGAACGTTTCCAAGTGTGTGAGATGGTTCATTTTATCCTGTGGATATGATGCCGCGATTTAAATCGATAAGAAGATGATAGAGGTTGCTTGTGGATTTCTCCGCCTTCTTTGTCTAGATGTCACACATGTGGTTTGAGGGTTAGAGACACACCAGCCATAGACTGTTGTTCTGTTTTGCTTAGCAGGGGCTTCAAACTAGGTATTGGTTCTGCCCAACATCCTCCCTAGTTACTGACCATGTCAGTGATGACAGGGAAGATTATGGCAGTGTTACATTATAAATGTTGATGAGGATAGTGATGATGATGATGATGGTGGTGGTGGTGGTGGTGATAGGGATGATAATGACTTAGTGGAATGTTGGCGATAATGGACGTGACAGTGTTGGTGATGATAGTGATATGATGGTGGTAGAGTGTAGTGATGATGATGATGGTGGTGGTGGTGATGATGATGATGTCGGCTGTGGCACTAAATGCTTAGGTCCAAATGACATTATCATTCTGTCAGTGAGAAGATGATGCTTAGAAACTTCACAGATACTCACAGACGTTGGCCATTTGTGTATATGTTTGGTGTCCATATACTTGTGGTATGTGTATGCGGTGGGGTTAGGAGGAGGGTCATATATTTGTGTGTGCATATACACCTAGAATCTTGAAATTAACCTTAAGTATTCTCTTGGGCTGTACCCTTTCTCTGGAGACACGATCTTCATTGGCTGGAGCTTGCCAACTTGTGTAGGTGGCTAGCTGGTGATCCTCAGAGGTCTCTGCCTCCCAGTGCTGATAATATGCATGTGACCATTGGGACTGACTTTTTAAAGTGGGTTCTGAAGAGTGAACTCAGTTCCTCGTGCCTGCAAGACAATTTCTAACTGAGCTATTTCCCCAGACAAGACTGGAAAAAAATGTTTTAGATGTGTGCACCCAGCACAGGTCTTCTCTGGAGCATCAGCCTTTTGGCAATGGCCACTTACATTATTTTTATGCCCAGACCTTATTTCTTACCCTTTACATTCTGGGGGTCTGTTAGGGTCTCAAGACAATGCTAGAATAAAAAGTGATGTGCTCTGGAAAGCCCAGGCATGTTCCTGAGGGCTGGGCCACCAGCCATAAGTATCATGGAAGGTTGGCTTTTGTGAGCCACTGGCCGGGAGACAGGCTGAGGGGTTCTATCGCCCTGAGGCCTCAAGCAAAGGAAACAAGGAGAGCCAGTGTTGTGTGACAAACTTCCTGGCTATACAGCACACATCTACTCACCCCAGTTGGGACCCTGTAGGGTTAAAAATACTGAGCTCACAGCCAGGCTTTGAAAACCCACCTTTCTCTGAGCTCAAAAACCCACCAATCCCTGAGCTCAACCCACAATCGCTGAGCTTGCTTCAAGCTCAGGGCTTGAAATCCCACCAATGGAAATCCTACACTGGAAAACTCCACCCCCAAGAAGACCTATATATGCCCGCCTCCAGCTCCGTTCTCTGCTGAAAACTGTCTTCTTGTGTCCTCCCCCAAGAAATCTTGCGGGAGGTTTGGTACTGGACTTTCAGGATGGCTTTCCCCTCAGAGCTGCAACAGTTGCATTGGGGAAGTTTTCCCCTCAGAGCTGTAACTGTTACAGAGGCTGAGACAGAGCAAGGTAGAGATAAGACTGCAAGGATGAGAGCAGACACAGAACACACCAAGACCAAGTTCTCAGGACAAAGGAGATTTAATCACCTCAGAGGAAAAAGGGACAAAAGAGTTGAGGAAGAGGGACAAAGGACTAGTCTCTGGATAAAGTAGAGGCGGACATGGCTCCTAGGCAACGGCAGTTTATTTGGGAAAGAGGAGACCCAGCGTTAGGGTGAGCTGATTTATTTTGATTGGGCCTTTTAGTTAGGTGAGCCAAAAGGGGACTTTTCATTGCTGGACTTTGATACTTTCATCGTGAGGACCTTGGTGGTGAGTCTTAGGAGGAGGAAGTGGCCATATAAGGGAATAAAGCTGGGGCTAGTTTTATGGATGTAATCTATGGCTCAGCAAGGGAATGGGGAAGGACAAGGCCTGCCAGCGCCATGTTTTCTATGCTTAGACCTGCTAGAGCCCTTCCTCCTCAGGGTTTCAACGTGGCCTGGCTTCTGTATCTGGGTGTTCCTGTTCATGGAGGCGGGGGGGGGGGCAGAGGACAAGTTGTCCAGTGCCATGTCCCTGAATACTCCGTTTCCCTTTCTGCTCTGTTTGCCTGAGCCAGTAAGTTATATCTGTGTTTCCTGAGCCAATGCTGGTAGGCACTGTGCTTCCTTTTCATAATCGTCATTGTCACCAGTATCGTCTCCTCTTCCTCCTCCTCTTCCTCCTCCTCCTCTTCTCTGCCTCTCCTCCACAACCACTTCCTCCTCTGGCTCCTTCTCCATCACCTTCATTTCCTCTGTCCCATCTGCTGTCTTCTCTTCCTCTTTCTCTCTTCCTCCTTCCTCTCTTCTTCCTCTACCTTCTCATCCCTCCTCCTCATTCTCTCCTTCCTTTCTTCTCCTTGACACAGGACAATTGTGCGGAACTGCATAATTGTGTGTGTGTGTGTGTGTGTAAAAACATTCAATGACCAACAAGTATTTAACATTTCATCACCCTGGTCATCCTTTGTGCTCGGGACACTCAGATTTTTGTGACAGTTAATTTTGACTGTCACTTTGACTGAATGAAGAAGCACTTAGGGGTGAGTGAAGCTCCCTCTGGGTGTGTCTGTCCTGACATTTCTATAGATTAGTCCCTGATGGATTTGTGCTGTGATGCCATCACTGGGGGGGGGGGGGTTGGAAGGTAGGGGGTGGGGCTTAGATTGAGGACAGAGATCACTGGAGTGTGCCCCCTCATTTTCTCATTCTCTCCTTGCTCAGCCTCTGAAGTGAAGTCGGGCTTCTGTTACACACACTCCCTGCTCTGCCCAAGCACGTGGACAGATGCTGCTAAAAGCAGAAGCCAAAGTGCCTTTGGGAGGCTGAGGCAGGAGGACCACAAGTTCAAGGCCAGCCTGGGTGAAGCAGCAAATGAAAAACAAGCAAATGAAAAAAGCAGCAAGTGTGTCTCCTGGGCCAGCAGCTGTGTAGGAGGTGAGATCCCCGAGTCCAGGCACAGCTGTGGGTGAGGGATGCCGGCTGCCAGCACTCAGCGGAGAAGAGACCCGGAATGAAAGGCCTCGACGATGCCCCCGAAGCCCACGTAATCACCTCAGATCTTCATAAACATGAAACAACCCACACGAAAACACTCGCAAATTAACAACAGGAGCATTTAAGAGTGGGTGGGGGAGGTTTTTATTGGAATGCATAATGGGAAGGCTTGGAGGGCAACCCCATCCCCTTTCCCCAGCTACTGGCATTTTAAGTGCCCTCTGCCTTTCAGCAAGGATTGCTTCTCCATTAAAAAAGTTTAAAACTCTGTTCTCAACCTGAAGCTTTAGGGAGACTATGATGTCATTTTTAAAAATGATATCAGCTCAAGATGTTGAAATAGAGGAGTTAGGGAGGAAGGAGAAATGGCTCCCTTATGAACTTCCAGCAGAAAGGCTGAGCATGTGGCTAACTGATAGCAGAGTTCTCACCTAGCACTTGTGATGCACGGTCTCCATGCTCAGCTTGGAGGTGTGCAGAGAAGCAGAAGTTTGTAGAAGATAATCAGGTTTAAAAATAAACCACTCAGACATGGGCTGGACAGCTCAGACCTGTCATCCCCTCATTTTTGGAGGCTGAAGCAGGAGGATTGCCAGGAATTCGAGGCTTATGGGGTACAGAATGAGTTTGAGAACAGCCTAGGCTACCCTGTTCGTTCGTTCATTTAGAGGCCAATTCTCTGGGGAGTAGCTATGAGTAAAGGAGAGGGACTGAGATAGCCCCTAGGCCTCCTTCCATCCATGTACCACCCCAAAAGTGTAGGGTACCCGTGATTTCTTCTCACCAGTGAGACTTAGCCAAGGCTATCCCTCTCACAATCAGACTGTGATCAAGGTGCCATATTCCTTCCTTTTGCATAGCAGTGACAAGGAGCTTGCTTTAACTCACAGTCCCTGAGGGATTAATCCATCATGGCAGAGAATCTTCATCCATAGTGGCAAAAGCATAGAGGAGAAGTGTTCACATCGTGGTGGACCAGTCACAGGAAGTAGGGCCCAGGCCACAAACTTCAAAGACATGAGCCCATGGGGGACATTTCATACTCAAACCGGAACATACACTCAAGGCTTTTTGTCTTGTTTACAGAGACACCACTGCTGTCCTTGAGGTGACCAATCCAAGTGACAGAGGAACATACCACGTGTCCAGAAGCAAATGGCTCCAGTCCTCCAGCCACAGAACCGCATGCTGCAACCACAGGATGAGCAGGGAAGGGGACATCAAGCTTCGCGTGAGAACACAGACTGAAGGACTCCTGGGACACAAGCTTGTGAGAACAGAGCAGGAGACTTGGTCGGGGCCTCCAGGACTCATGGATACCGGGAGATGATGGATAGGTGATTTAAAAAATAAACAACCATATTAAATTTAATATGCACATAATTTGTCTATTAAAATTATATAGTCCAGTGTATTTTATTACATCCATAGGGTTGTGCAGTCAGGACCACTGTCTGATGTTAGAACACTTTCGCTTCTCTTGAGAGGATCCTGGTTTCGAGTGATACCTTCTCATTTCCCTCTCGCCCAGACCAGTAGCCATGACTTTCAGTACACACTGGTCTATTCTGGCTGTCTCATGTGGAAATCATATGCTGTGAGTCCGCAGTGGCTCACTTCTCTCCCCTCCTAGGCTGCTTTCAGGGTCATCTGTTTGGTAGCCTGGATCCTCTTACTTCAGTTCTCCTGCCTCAGTGTATGGGTGTACCATACTTTCTTCATTGGTAAGCTGAGACACATTTGAGCTGTTTCCGCTTTGGGACTACTATGAATTGTGCTGTGTGGAAGCTAGGCCAGGCTATCTTGTAAAGTTCCTCCATTTTGATGGAACTGTCACAATTCTAGAAATACAGTAACTTGGTTTCTAGAACTGAAATGACTTGTTTCTCTAGATTCTTGCCCTCTCTCTTACACCCTACTTGTTAGCCCTGTGACACAGAACTTCCCGTCAGAAGGAACTCCCTGGATATGAGCCTGATTTCTCCTCTGTGCCCTACCATGCTGCTCTCTGCCTGTCTACAATGATGGTAACTCTTATCAGATATCTCTAACCCAAAAGATGAATCCACTTCAGTGTCCACTCTGAGCCTCAAACCTGAATCACCTCACCACTATAAATATGTGCATACCAAAGATGGTTGATGTCTGCTACTTAGCACATGTATGAAGTGCCATCATAGTGCTTTCTTTGATGTTAAGAAACCAAGTATGTGCCAAAAGGATCTGTGAGAAATAGTGTAGGAATCAAGTATATGATGTTTTGGTGTCAGATATGTGGTGTGTGTGTGTTGTGTGCTTGCCTGTATGTGTATGTGCATATATGTGTATGTAATGTGGGTATAATGTGTGCTTGCCTGTATGATTGATCTGTGCATGTATATGTATGTGTGGAGTATGTATGTGTGTTGTGCTTGCCTGTATGTTTGTATATGTGCATGTATGTGTGTGTGTTTGGTGTATGGATGTGTGTGATGTGTGTGTGCATGTGAGTGTGGTGTGTATGGTGTGTGTGTGTGTGTTGGATGTATGGTGTATGTATATGTGTGTTGTGTGGGTGTATGGTATATAGATGTGTGGCGTATGGGTGTTCATGTGTGTGGTGTATTGTTTGAGGGGGTATGTGGATGGGGTAGTGTGGTGTGAAGGTGTATGTGGTGTATTGTGTTGTGTGCATGTGGTTTGTATGATATATGGTGTGTGGTATGTGATCTGTATAGTGTGTGGTGTATGTGTGGTATATGTGTCTGGTATGTGTAGTATATGGCATGTGTGTTGTATATGTAGTATGTGTGTGAGGTCTATGTCTGTGCATGTGTGTGTGCATGTCCGTTATAATTCTAGCTCTATTAGCAGGTTGATGGTGGAATGATGCTGAAGAAGGAGGTCTGAATTTATGTTTTCTTTACTACAGATTGCAACAGACAAATAAATATGGACAGATAAATAAATGCCGACAGATAAATAACTGTGTCCATAGATGGGAACACACACAGGTGATTCCCAGCTCACAATGTTCAGACTTACGGATCAAAAGCCATATATTCTCTGTAGGAACCGTAATTTAGGATTCTGAAGTTTGACCTTTTCCCAGGCTAAGGATGTGCAGCATAGACCTGGCTTGAAGAAGCCTGCGGCGGAAGCCACTCCCAGCTCCCAGCCTACCCCAGTAGTGGAACTGGCTACTCTCCAGTGAGCTGGTTCTGTTGGTTCATGTGTGGAGCTGTACTTCCGTTACTGTCCCCTCGCTGTGTGCTTCTGGAACACACCTAGAGAAGCCTGTGTCTCCCCACTCTGTTAAGAAAGTCTGGAAGCAGGGCATCTGGCAAAGCCAACTCGTTATACTGGGTTCTTACACCACAAACACCATTTCCCAATGAACCAAAGAGCAGAACTGCAATTCGCTGGAGACACGGCTGCTTCCAGGATTCGGGCAAGACAAGCACAAGATGAGCGGGAACATTTTGTGGTGCCAGAATTGAGAGAGTATTCAAGATAGAGGGAAAAATAAGAAATAGAAGGTCCTTGGGGAGCACGGGAGGCAACCTGAACGAGTGCCAACCTGCGCATGCGCAGTGGCCAAAACAGGAACCATTTGAGCTACAAGAGAAAACAGAGGCTTCGATTGCAACAACCCGGAGAATAAAATAAATATCCACGGGTGCACGCTGACAAAAATAAACGATTAAAAATAAATAAAGGAGGAAACAGGACAAGTTTCCCTTTAAAAACTCCAAGTAATAAACACAGAAGGAATGAAAGGGAAAAAAACCCTCTGTGAGAGCTGCCTGGTGGGAGCAGCTGCAGGAGAGATACAGGGATGCCACAACGCGTGGGACGGTCTCTGGGAGACAGGAGATTGGCACAGCCTCAAAGTACCTACCCCCAAATACTTATTACTCACGGTGTAACTTAACAAAAGTCTGGAAATACTTTGATCTGCCTCAAAGGGAGTTGACGTCACTCTATCTGCCCTTGAGCATAAGGTGAACTTGGTGAGGAAGGAAAAGAGAAACCTCATCTTCATGAGGAGGAACCCTGAAGATGCCACCACCAGCAGGGGGCCCAGGTTGTCACTAAGAGGGAAGTCACCTGGCCTCGTGCCCTCTGACCCAGGGCATTGAGGTCACTTGACCCCAGAATCTGTGAGCCCAGTAGAACCATGGGAAAATATCACAGAGACATAAACTAGGGGACATTTCTCCAAAATGCTGGCGGCAAGGAGAGGCTAGAAAAACTCATAGATGTAGGATTAATCAGCTGCATTGACTAAATGAAATGCACAATTCTGGTCTGGACACTGGGACTGAAAGGCGGACATTCATGGGAAAGCTAACATGCTTAATAGGGCAGTAAAATTTTAATGTCATGGGGCACTCCATGAAGAAGAAAATCTCTACACTGTCATCCCAGCTTTGCTTCTGCTGCTGTGACAAAATACGTCGGCCAGAAAGCAACCAGAGAAGAAATCGTTTGCTTGGAATATATTCCAAGTTACAGTCCATTACTGTGGGGAGGTCGAGCCAGGAGTTGAAACATAACATCCACAATCAACAGCAGAGATGGAGTCAACGCCTGGATCCTTGCTTTTTTGGCTCTTAACTAGCTTTCTCTTGCCCTATACTGGTCAGAAACTCCTGTCTAGGGAATGGCACCACCCATAATTGGCTAGCTGCAAAAATGACTTCAAACGTATATTTTTAACTATCTATGCACACGCACATACACGCATGTGCACACAGGCACACACACAGAGAAGGCTGCTTAGCAAGGAGAGGGATCACCTGTCCTTGCTTAGGATAGTGAGAACAAACACAACCTCTACTGACAGACTCTTGTTCATCCACATTTACTGCAAACCTTCCAGGGAAAACTCTGCCAATGAGATGCTTGTGGAGGTTCCCCAAACTCGTCTGAGACCTAGGCTAGGAGGGGGACTAAGGGGACTTGTGGAGAGAGACCCACAGAAGTTCACACCAGGGGCATGGTTCCTATGGTTCCTTAGCAAGACAAAGAGAATGTTGATGAAATTCATACACTGGGTGAAGCAATCTTGTTTCCATACTCAGCCTTGGTCTGAGGAACCCCCTGCCTGGCACTTGAATGTCAAACGCCATTGAGATTCAAAGCCTTGGGCTGGCAAGATGGTTCATCAGGTAAAGGTGCTTGCCACCAAGCTCAGTGATTCAAGTTCGATCCCCAGACCCCACATAGTGGAAGGAGAGAACTGATTTTTGCAAGTTGTCCTCCGGCCTCCACACATACATACAGTATAGAATATGTACATACATACATACCCACACAAAAATTAATGAATGAATGAATGAAGAAGAAAAATCTCAGGGCCCCTTGAAGTTCCCTTCCTCATTGGTGACTTTACCTCTTGTGGACCCTTTAGGAACCTTCCCACCCACTTTAACTGTTACCTGACTGTGACAGTTTGTATATGCTTGGCCTAGGAGTGGCACTATTAGAAGGTGTCGCCCTGTTGACGTAGGTGTGTCACTGTGGGTGTGGGTTTTAAGACCCTCATCCTAGCTGCCTGGAAGCCAGTATTTTGCTAGCAGTCTCCAGATGAAGATGTAGAACTCTCAGCTCCTCCTGTACCATGCCTGCCTGGATGCTGCCATGCTCTTAATGGTAATGGACTGAATCTCTGAACCTACTGTAAGCCAGCCCCAATTAAATGTTGTCCTTATAAGAGTTGCCTTGGTCATGGTGTCTGCTCACAGCAGTAAAACCCTAACTAAGACACTGACCTTTCAAGGGTTCCTAACCACTCTTTGCTATGGTTTCAATGTTGCCCTAAGCTCTTGTGTTGGAAACAGTCCCCATTGCAGCAGTGTGGAAGGTGACTGACCATGTGGACTCTGTCCTTACAAATGGATTAAAGTCAACACCACAGCAGTTATTGTGAGTGCTGCTGTAGTCTGGGTGTGCAAGTAGAAGAGAGGCTGTCAGGCAAGGGATAGAGCCTGGGAGAGTAGGAAGAGAGGGATGGTGAACTCATTAGAGCAAGACACAGACATGCATGGAGAAGTCACCTTGGGATCAACTTAGTTGTGTGATGAATACAAATTAATCTTTATAACACAACAACAATGTTAATTAGAAGAAAGAGAAGCCAATTTTGCCTGCTATACACTTGCAGGTCTCCCAACCACCACAGCCACAAGCCAATGAACCTTCTGTTCATTATAAGTTACTCAGACTCAGGCATTCTGTTACAGCAGCAGAACATGAACCAAGATGCCTTTGAGACCTTGAGAACCTTTGTCCCAGGACTTCTGCCTTGAGAAGCAGAAGTGCAGGATTTGATACACAATTGTCCCCACTGATTTCCAGTCCTGTGTTGTCTTTTAACCATTCAATGGGTACAGCACTTTCTGTACTAGCATGAGATCCTGGAGTTTGGATCCCTAGATCTCATTTAAATGTAGGGTGTGCATGACATCCCATCTGTAATTCCACCCTCCAGAGAGAGAGAGGATCCCCAAAGCAAGCTGGTCTAGCAGGCGGTGGAGCAGAGGAAACGGCAGACATGTAGGTCTCAGGGGAACCTATAGTTTGTAGCCTCCGCCATGGGCAGAGGCCTGGGAGCATGGGGCAGGATATTCTTTGCCCAGCCAATGAGTTATCTGTCCTAGTTTTAAAATATTAAGGTTGACTGGTGTTTTCCATCCATGGCGACTAAGGTGGACAGGAGTAAGGGCACAGTCAGGGCAGTCCTTGGCAGTTTGGTAGAGCTAGCTTCGAGAGGTTAAGGGAGCTCGGAATGAGCTCTCCAGAAAGAGCAAGCCTGCTATTAAAATTATACACAACAGAGTTGCATTTTCCTTGAATGGTCTTATTGGGGTTGGAGATTTACCACAACAAAATTTACCCCAGGCTAGTTGGTTTTACTGAGAAGCCTTGACTCATTTAGAGTTGGAAAAGTGATTCAGAATGATTTCCAACACATACACACACACATCCACCACACATCCACACAAACACGTGAAAATGGAAAAGATATCCCAGCAGGCAAATGGCCTGTCAGAGTGTGTATTCATTTTCCATCTCATAGGTGTCTATTCCTGGCTTTGTGATGATTGTCTCATGTCATGATCATCACGACAAGATAAGTGGGCTAGTGGACACCAGGCAGATGAATATTCTTCTCATAGAAAGCTTGGGTCAGGAAAGACAGCTCATCTGGGGTGTCACTCTGTGTTAAAAAGCACTTGCATAGCGTGCGCAAAGCCTGGCTTCCACCCCTAGCATCAAAAACCAAACTAGATTAGAGACTTCCAAGACACTGAAAGAGGCCAAAGTTCTTTCCACCACAGGAACAAGATAAGAAGCCCCCGGTTCTGGGCACTGGGCCTTTGGTTCCATTTTCTAACTGATCCTAAATACGTTCCATCAGCACGATTCAGTCTCTGTCACCTGAAGATCATGGCTCACTGAGGCTCTTATAATGGCCTCTTTCTCCTGCTCTCCTTCCCTTAGCTCCTGCCCCGACTCCAACCTCAGCCCCCAAAGCTTGGCATGGAGTCAATACTAAGTAGGTTTTAAGATAAGCTAGTGAATTAGCGAACAAATTAGACCACAGTTCTTATCGTCGGCAATTAAAGCCACTTGACAGCCAGTTCAAGGCAAGAAAATCACCACCCATTATGACAAAAGAGAAACCGGGGACAGGGCTCCAGTGACGTCTTCGTGTTCTGTTCAAGTCCCTGGGAAAAAACAAACTAACACATCCTTTCAGCTGCTAGCATAGCATTTATCAACCCAACCCAGTTTTCACCACCAGCCATGTGTGGCAGCCATGGTGGCAAAGCCTCTGGCCCCAGCCCAGCCTGTATCCTAACATTCCCACCTGCACTGGGTGGGGGTGGGGCAGCTGCACCCTTGAAGTGGGGGGAGGGGCTGGAGCAGCTCTCCACAATGTCACGTTGCAACAGAAGCCCATCAGAGCCCTGCAACCAAATTACATCTGGGAGCCGATCCTTGACTTTGATATCCTGTTGCTTATTTCTGTAAAAACAAACAAACTAAACTCGGACTGTTCGATAACAGATGGTAGACACAAATAGAAGCTCACATGACCAGACGAAACAACTGATAAACAATCCTACGTTTCCCCCAAGGACCCCTTTGTGCAAACTTTCCATAGTCCGCAGGAATGCAAAGCGGGCAGAGGCTGTGAAAAGTTTGCCCCCCCACCCCGTCTGTGCTTTGTGAAGAAACGGGGTGCGGTATGCGAGGGGAACATGACAGTGTATAGAAACTCCTGCTCTAAAGAGTGTGTTTGCTGGAGCCGGGGCGATGGTTCAGTTAGTAAGGAGCTCTTCATGCGAGCAGGACCTGAGCTCCATCCCCAGTGCCCACATAGAAAAAGCCAGGCACTGTGGTGCGCCTGGAATCAGAGACATTGCCATGTGAGGAGACGGGGATGCTTGAGGCTCCCTGACTATGTCTGTATCAATAAGTCACAGGTACAGCGAGAGACAACATCTCAAAAAATGAAATAAGATAGTGTCAGAAACGACCCTATGTTGACCTCTGATCTACACATGCGGGCGGATGTGACTATTCCTTTAATTTCAAATGCTGTCCCTCGGAACGTCTGTATCAGCCATCTTGAATTCAGAGAGTATATCAGGGACATTTCTTAGTGAAAGCCAGACATCCACACAGTCTCTGGCCACATGTGAACCCTGTAGAGGGAGGAGGCATCTTCTCATCCCATGAGTGCTTTGGCCATCCTGGAAAGTAGTGAAGTTCCTCCCTCAAGTGACAGAAACACACTGTGCAGAGGCTCTCAGCTCTTTCCAGCTGAGCTGAGCCTAAGGCCTGGCTCTTTTCCACATCGGCTGAGAATTCCAACATCTATGGCTGATGATGGAGGGACTGAGCAAACAAACCCACTGCAGGGTGGATCCCAGCAGACTCAGAGCACACGGAAGGCCCAGCCCGTCAATACCCTGAGGCAGGGTCACCTGCACGTTGGCCAGCATTGATGGTCTGCCATTTTCTTTTTTTCCAGACAAAAGCATGTTATTGGTTTTACCATCCTGTCTCACACAGGAGTGGTACCCGGAGCCAATTGCTCTTAGTGTACACTCTGCAGCAGAGCTTTAGAAAGAACTCAACAGATTGGGGCGGGGCCGGGTGGTCACCACTCACCAGTTTCTGCTCAGCATCTGGAATTTGACCTTGGAGACCTAGGCACGGTTTATTTTAAGACTCAGTTCACTGACAATGCACACACATGCCGGGAGGGGGGTGGATTTAAAGGTGAAAGGGACCCATCTGGGGATCTGTGGTGGTGACCCTGTGCAGCAGCCCTGGTGGCTGGAGTTACTCCAGAGACACTTGTGACCCTTCTACTATCAGACCATAGTGGAGGTTTTTTTCAGTTGCAAAGTTGTGCATTTAATAGGCCTGTGGGAAGTGAAGCTGACTCCAAAGAAAAGATACAAAAAGTTTAACCTTCCCACCATGCAGGGAATGAACAGAGGAACAGAGACCTCTTCCAAGCCCAGAAGGACAAGGGATCTTGCATCTCACAGAGCCTGATTCGTTTGCCTTTTGCAAGTGGGACTCATTAAGAGTTCTCTTGCCTTCGCTGGGTTTTATTACATAATGCTAACCCTTGGCGCTCTCACAGATTTGGAATGACGGTGCAACCAGAAGTGAAAGAGATTGCACGAGAGCCCATGTGTGGTGGGAAAGGTACTCCCAGAAGCCATGAAGTTCTTGGGTAAAAAAATCCCAATGTCGAGGGTGGACTACCTCTCTCTGTGAGTTGTCAATCAAGGAGACCCTCAAATGCCCTACAAATCATACGGTTATCACCACTGTAGGGGGTTGTGTACCAGAACTGAATGGTAAGTCCTTATTGCTAAAGACAACTCACACCTTGTTCACAGGAGAAAGCTCCCTTCCTGTTGGCTGATTTTCGCAATGCAAGATGTTGTGTAGGCTGTTGGGAATATTGTCACTGACAGTCCTACTCAGACCCTGTGTGCACATGCAACATGCCAAGTAGGTGTCTGCTGATGCAATGGGGGTCACACATGATGTGAGTGTAACCAATTGCTTTCTGCTCAGGGAAGTCATGAGACAAAACTCTTGAGGTTTCTCCAGAGGTCACATAAGTAACAAACAATTGCTAGGGAGGGAATACTCTTCAGTGGAGTTTCAGAAGTGCAAGTTCCAGAAGGAATCGGAAGGGTACAGTCTTCCTGAGTCGTCCCCCATGTTCCTGTGAGTAGCCCCAGTAAAGTCGTGTGTTCAGATCTTGGCTTGGGTGGAATCTTTCCTTTGGTATGTTAATGTGTTGTGTCTGGGATGACAAGACATTTACTCATATCTCCCAAAGAAAAGTCACTCACACCATCAAGATTCCTGATGTACTTTCACTGTTTAGTAAACAAAGCTGTTTTAGACCTTTTACATTAGATGGGGAAAAGGTATGTTTGGTCAGTAAGTCAAGTCTGGGACTCAGATTAACAGTCTCCCAGAGGGATTCTCACTGTGGACACCACTTCATTCTGTGACAGGAGAGTTAGCACTGTGTATGTGTGTATGCATGTATGCATGAATGAGTATACACATGTAGATATAATATGCATGTGTGTGCATTTATTTGTGCCCCAAACAGAGATTTATGCTTGAGCCCATCCCAGTTAAACAATGTTGCTACCTGGCTCCTTTTCACAGTCTGTTGCCTCCACAGTACCACTGATTCAGTGATTAGTTGCCTTTCAATTCAATTAAAAAGCCATCTTCAAAACCATCATAAATCAGTCAATGTCAATCCTAATAATTACATTATGCAATATACTTGCTATGATGAATGTCCTGTGTAGTGATTGGTCATAAAGTGATGGTGAAAATCCTATCAACTGCCTATGTTAATAGGCTGTGAAAAAAGTCCCAGGAAATGACTATAACCTCAGTAAATCGCTTGCATAATTAGCACAGATTCATAAAACTCACCACGAAATTGTTAAAATTTTTTATTAGAAACAAACTTGTCTGAGGATAAAACTGTCGTCAGAAGTTTGACCCGGTTCCGTAGAATTTCCCAGGTGGTTACACTGAATCACAAAATGAGTGAAGCCGCTGAGAGGATCAGGAACCTTCGGAGGATCTCACCATGCTTGTGCATTAGTCTGAACCGAATCTGTTGGCCTCCAGAGCAGCCAGGTCTCGTCTGATCCTTCAAACTAACAGTTTTACAAAACAAAATACAGCCTCTATAAGATTTTAAAGACAAATTATCTTGTTGGCTCCATTTTCAGAAGCATTGACCCATATCAGTGAGGTTAGCTTCCCAAAGCTGAACTGGCAACTCTAGCTGGTAGTTCTTTGGGGTGATCAGTGAACCTGAGGAGAAAATTGACTGCGGAGGTGTGCTAAACGAAGGGTCGGGTCCCGCACTGCAGCGGACTCATGCACAGGTGTACTTACATTCTATTGCGTCCTCTGGCCTTGACTACACATCACCTCAGGCTTTTCTTCTCTGGTTTTTGAACAAACAACAAACCAAGCAAACAAACTTGGAATTGTTTTGCATTTCTAAAACAGACTGTACCTATCCTCCTCTCTTCCCTCCTGCACCTTGTCCTTGTGCTGTACACTGCTGGAGGCCCAGGGGCATGTACAGGGATCTGCTGCCTTCCTCTTCCCCATCCCCTTCCCCCCCCCTATTCCCCTCTTTACAGACATTCTCTGTCATGTACCACTCTTTATTTCAGTAGGCTCTGTCCTCTTTCCACTCCCAGCTCATTCGGTGTCAAACGTAAGGTCTATGGGCCTCTTACCTGGGTGGGATCTGAACTGGTCCTCTGAGAGCCGTGTGATGGCTATTCTTGGTTGTCACTTGATTACATCTAATCTGGATCTTTGAGGTAGGAAACTACACTTTTAATTCAGATCTTTGAGCTGGGAAAAACAACCAACCAACAACAAACCCCCCACATCTTTAATCTGGGTCCTAAGGAAGGAAACACTCTGTGAATCTAGATCTTTAATCTAGGTGTGATTTGAGCCGTACCTTCTGCTGGAACTCTATCTGAAAAGAATGAAAGAATGAAGCTTTATGGTGGGGGGGGGGAAGAGGGGGTTCAGAAGACGGGTTTCACTATGTAGACTTGGCTGTCCTGAAACTCACTTTGTAGACCCAGGCTGGGCCTTGAGCTCATAGAATAATCTACCTCCCTCTGCCTCCTAAGTGCTGGGATTAAAGGCCTGCGCCACACACTGCCCGGCTAGGAAGAAGGAAGCTTTTGCTGTTTGCTTGCTGGCTCTCACTTCTCTAGCAAATCCACCTTCACCGCCTTCAGAACCCACTTCTTTGGAACGCCAGCATATACTGAAGACCAGGTGAGATGTTCAGACTCACGGACTGAGCAATGGATTCTAGGACTTTCCAGTTATAGGCTTCCATTGCTGGGTTAGCTGGACCACAGTCTGTAAATCATTCTAATACATCACACACACACACACACACACACACACACACACACACACACACACCCGTGCATGCGCACGCACAGTCTTATATTTAAATACGTCTTAAAGAGCTCAATGGTTGGGCCACTCTCAAACTTCCACGTTGCTAATGCCTCCTCTCTGATTCTCCTGAGTTACTTCCTAAACACTGTTTCTATCTTTGCTACCCTAGACCCAGTATGGATGCCTGGGGCTGCTCTTCCTCAGCCCTTACATGATTGGTGTGCTCTCTTCTGTAGCTCTCAAGTCTGGATCTTATTCTTTTCCCAGTATAGTGATTTTCCTTCTTCCTCGGTCCCAATGCCCTCGAATCCCAAAGGCCCGTCTCTGTCTCCCTGCCCAGCGATTGGCTGCCGGCAGCTTTATTTACCAATCAGAACCAAATGAGGGCAGGGATCCTCAACGTCTTACATATGATTTTCAGCAATTTTGGGAACCCAAATGACATAATGCAAGCATTAAACCAAATCTACAACACCAGTAGTTGCTCTGTCTATGAGTACATATACATATAGAATCCTGACTAATATAGCCTATGACAAGATCTTCCTTCATCTCAGGAGAGCTACATTCCTTAGTAGAACAATGGTCCTCAGACCATGGCCCCCAGATCATCCATCCTTCCACATAAGATGCAAATTCTCAGGCTCAGATTTGTTGAGTCAGGAAATCCCAAGGCAGGGCAGCAGGGCAGGCAGCATCTTCAAAAGTCTTCTAGGGGATTCCAGTGCAGGAGAGCCCACACAAGGAGGAATGAATAAGCCTCCCTTCAGCACAAGTCAGGGTAATCCTAGTCTGTTGTCCTTTTGAAACGGAGAGACCTGTATAGCTTTGGTTGTTTTTATTGAAAAAAAATTATTAATTCTGGATGTCACACACGCTGAGAAGTATGCTATCATTTACCACTAGCTTTGTGATAGATAATCCCTCTGAAATGTGGATCATGGTCACAGTTGCCTAGGTTACCTTTCAAGAGTTTGAGGGATAGTTTTGTTAAAATCACTAACCCTGACCTTTTTCCTTGGGCTGCATATGTGTCTAATCTTTGACCATTTGATTCATGGAGGCCCCAATATCATGATAACACCGTGTTCTGAACATATGTCACATGAAGAGATACAGAGATTGATCACACATGCACAGACCAATGATTACACTAGCCTTGGTGGCCTGGATTCCAGGCTCGGGCTCCCACCTCCACACTTAGTCATGGGTAATCCTTCTACTTCATAAAACTCATCGTTTGAATGATGAGCTTAGGGCTGACTCTGTAGCAACGCCCACACCTGTTTCCCAGGCAACCTGGACGGCATCCCAAGTCTGCATCCCAACTCTGGAGTTGTCTATTTCCAAGCAACTGTTGGCTTCCTCACTCAAAGTTACGTTATGTCTACCTCCTCTCAGCAACCTTGGATTCTCTTCTGACTGGAGACCCACCCAGAGGGCAAGCACACCGTTCTGCTTGTCCACAGGGGTCAACTATATATTATATACTATAGAGTTTACTGGCTGTGACCTTTCTCAAATGCCACCCTAGAGAAAAGGGCTAAGAATCTGCTGGCCAGAATCTCAGTCAACATCCCCTGGAGAGGAGAGAGAGAACAGAAGCTATAGGTGGTGTGTCATGCATCAGTTGTATGTATTTTGGTTCTGTCCTGTCTATCTGTATGCTATAAAGTATGCACCTACATGCATGAGTGTGTGTGTGACGTGTCTGTATGCTATAAAAATACGTATTTACATGCAATGGAGTATGTGTGTGTGCTATAAAGTATGTATTTGCACTAGCATGAGTGTGTATGTGTAGAGGTGAATTAGTTAAACCATTTGGCTCTCAGTGTGTTACATGCACACCTGCCCAAGAGCTCTCCGGTTTCGTGAATGAAGCACACACACACACCAGCTAATTTTGATAACCTTAACTAGGTCAATGGCTGAGCACTTCTAAAACTTCCCCATGGCTAACATACATTCTCCCCTCCAACTTTCCTGAGTCAATTTGCTAAATCAACTTTCATCTGCTACCACAGACCCAATCAGGGAAGTGGTCCCTAAGGCCACTTTCTTGGATCCTTACATGCCGGCAGCGGTGCACCATTAAGTTTCATCTTTCTCCTTTCCCATCACGGAGATTGATTCTCCATCTCTCTTCTTACCCCTGGCCCCTTGCCCCTGCAATCTAAAAGTCCCGCCTACATCTTTCTGACCAGCCATTGGCTATAAGGCAATTGTTTATTATCAATCGAAGCCAACTGGGGCAGGCACCCTCAGGTTTGGAAGCACAGCGGGCTATAAAAAGTGTAGGCAATGCGTGCCCACACATGTAAATTGTTCTATAAAGTTGTGTCATGTGCATAGCGTGCTGTGTGTGTACGTGTGTGTGAGTCTTTCCGCTGCATGAGAGTTATCAAACAGGCTATAAAGTGTGTGTCCACCTGGCGGTAAATGGGTTCATGTCCTATAGCATACATTGTATTGACAAGGGCTTTACTTAAAATCTGCAGCCATCTGTAAAAGCAGTGGGTGAAATCCCTGATGAACAATACTATCCCTGTACCAAAAAGAAAGTAGCATCTTCGAGCTAGGACCAGCAGTCAATCCAGAAGTCTGTCCAAAGAAACATTATCACACCCACAGGCCTCTTCCCAGTACCCCCAGCCAACCAATCATCTGGCTCTTACCCACTGATTTTCTTACATCTTTATGTTTGCTACTTTATGTCCAGCTCAAGTACACAAGGGTTTGCTTCTAAATACTTCCTTGTGCTTACACTATCCAAAGACAGTGACCACGTTGCCTGTTTTCTTCTGCTAATCTGTCTTGTGCGATTTAATTTCTAGGCCCAGCTAAGGAATGGGGAACGGTAGAGGCAGTTATTACACCACAGTAATAAAAGGGGTTCTGTCACTGACGTCAAAAGCAGTTCTATAGGCCAGCGGATCACGTAGAGAAAACCAGGAATGAATCCACGTGTTTACAGTTGGTTTTTCTTCAGCAATTTTGCCAGGAACACAATAGAAAATTGTTTGATAAGTAGTTGGGACACAGAGAGTAAAGTACTTGAAGTGCAAGCTTGCAGACCTGAGTTCAGAGCCCCAGAGCCCGTGTAAAGCGAGGCATGGCAGTGCACATTTGTAATCCCAGCACTGGAAGAGAAAGACTGAAGGGTGTGGAAGCCAGTCAGTCTGACTTACACAGCCAGCTCCAGGTCAGCAGCAGCGACCCTGCCTCAGAAAATAAGGTAGAGAGTGATTGGATGTCAACCTTTGGCTTTCACACGCATACAAGGGTGTGCAAACCTACAAACACATACATACACATATACATACACATATACATACATCTACAAACACACACATACATAAACATATATGTATACATATACACACATACATATACATATATGTATACATATACACATAATACATACACATATATGTATACATATACACACATACATACATATACACACATCACATACACACACATATACATACACACATAATAAAATACAAGAATTAAATCAGACCTTGTAGGAAAAATCAAGTCTAAAAAAGCAGAAGGATGAAATTGGACCCTTTTAGAATATGACCAAATAAACTCAATATACATTACAAATTTTTAAAAACCCAAACTACGAAATAACTAGATAAAAACAGAAGAAAAGCTTCTCGACCAGGTCTAGTGAATGTTTTTAAATGTGGTCCCAAAGCACAGGTAACAAACTCAACCACAGACAGACGGAGTTGTGTGGGACACAGGGCTTCCACACAGCAAAGGAAACAACACAGAGGCGGCCTGCGCAATGGGACAGGGCACTGGCAGGTCCTATGTCTGGCAAAGGGGTAATACCCAAGTATTTAAGGAACTCAATGACTCATTAGCAAGAAAACAAATAACCCAGCTTAAAAACAGACATGGGGCCGGAGCATACATTTCTTAAGAAAGACACAGGAACGGCCCAGAGCATCTATAAAAAGACATCCAGTGTTGCTGACATCAGGGAAATGCAAATCAAAGCCTCAATGAGAAAGCACCTCTCCCCGCTGGAATGGCTCTTATCAGAAGGGCAGACGGCCTGTCCATGAAACAGTGGGAAAGAAAAGCTGTGAACGCTGTGTGTGGGAATCAGAGGTACAGCCATCGTGAGAGAGCAGCTGGGGCTTCCCCAAAACCTAAAAATGGAAGGCTGGGGAGGTGGCTCAGCATTAGAAGCTGAGTTCAGACCCCCAGGACATCTGTAACCCCAACACCGAGAGAAAGAGATAGGAAGGTCTTGGCGGCTCACCGGAGCAAGACAGCCTACTCAGCAAGCTCCAGTTTCAAGAGAGCATCTGTTTCCTAAAACAAGCCAGAATGAGATTGGGAAAGACACACAGGTTGACCTCTGGCCTCCGCATGCACATTCACACTCAAACACACGAACATTCCCACAACTGAGTATCCATCCAGGAGAAATGGAATCCATATGTCAAAGAATCACCCACACACCTAGGTTCACCATAGCTTTCCTCGCTACGGTCAAGATCTGAGGGTCTCCAAAGACGAGCACACACGCCCATGCACACCCACATGTGCGTGCACACACACATACACACACTGAGGGACCTATTAGCCTTAAAAAGAATGGCATTCTATCATTTGCATAGTCATATGCAAACCACAAGGATGTGATGCTAAAGGAATAAGCTAGGGATAAAAGACAAGACAAAAAGACATATGCACACTCACACATGCACACACACGTGTGCATGAGCACACACACACACAAGTTAAAAACACAGCTACCACATGGCCCATGGTGTTTGTGTCTGGTGCAAAACACACAAAGAATAAGATAAGAAATAGTCTATAGAGCTAAATTTGAGCAGCCATGTCCCAGGAAAATACATTTAGGTTTGCCCCAAATTCCTGTCCTGTCATGAAGCAGTTTCATGGTTGTTTTTGTTTTTTTTTTTTTTTTTTAATATATAGCCTCAGGGAACATAGAAAGTCATCAATAAGGCAAGTTCAAAATGCACCAGTGGGTACATCAGAGAAGCGGTAACAGTAAGGGGTGTGGTTTCAGATGCCATTTGATGACACTCTTAGCTTTGGGTTGTTGAAGACTAGTTGTCTGCTAAATTAATAGGTTCCAAAAGGTTTTATCTATTAATTCTAACACAGAGGTGGGCAAGAAAGGGCTATTCCTTCGGGGAGCTGAAGTTAGCATGAGTAAGGCGATTAGCCACTGGCTCAACGACATTTCCCCTCAGTTACAACTAGTCAGTCTCTCAGTCTTTGCAGACATTGCTCTCATTCATACTGACAAGGTACTCTGTACTTTGTTTGGATTCTCGTTTGCCATTGTCAGACTGTTTTGTAGAGTTCTGACATTTTGGCTAAACGACAATTCCAGAAACTTAAAGTAACTCGATTGTTTCTCTAGATCCCTGCCCTCCTCACCGTGGACCCCAGTAACAGCTGCAGGAGAGAGGGTGATCAATGGTTGATGACCTTTCATCTGGTACTCACCTTACCCCACTTGAAAGTGAGAGGATGGACTCACTCTCTGTCTCCAAGTGCACAGGGGGAGGAGACTCCACAATTCCTTGGAGCCCTTCAGTGTCCTGACATCAAATCTCACATTTCCAGGAAATCCCCAGGACCTAATCCCCACTTGCTTTTGCCTAAATACCCCCTGCTCCTTGTTGTTCAATATTTACCCTTTCTTGTAGCCCACCTTAGAGTTGGACTCTGGACCTGGGTGAACAGATAAGTTTCTGCATCTGAATCTCTCAGCTCCTTACCCTAAAGCCTGCTGACACTCCCTGTATCATAGTCCCTGTCCACTGTGACAGCTGGATCTCACAGCCCAGACCATGTCTGCCATTTGTCCTTTGGGAATTGCTACGTCCAGGGTTGGGGTGGAGGTAGAGGTGTCAAGGAATCTACAATAGGGGAGCTTCTTTAGACCTTCTGGTCACCAGTTGTCACTTTGAAGCCACCCTTAGGACCCTAAAGGTGAAAAACTTCCTTGTGTTGTGGGGTGGGGGTGGGGGTGGGGTGTTGTGCTAAAAACACAGCTATAAAAGAGAAGTGTCCGGCAGTTCACAGAAGCTCAGAGAAGCCCTGGTAGCCCTGCTCTCAGGTTCTCTGAGGATCCTTTGCAGCCAGCAGGCCATCATCCTGTCCCACCCCCATTCCCTGTGGCCCATGAACTCAGCAGCCAGTTGCTCCTCAATGACAGCCATCTTCTGTCTCCTCAGCTTCATTCCTTCAGAGACTCTCCAAATCTCTTCACTCGCCACTTACTCTTGCCTTTTCTCAAAGAGCAAGGACACCTTCCCAGGCCTATTTCTGCTGCCTGTCACGAGCCTCCTGGTGCTCTCTGTGTCTCAGAGCCAGGGAACCAGAGTCTCCACACAGGAAGTGAACCTCAAAGCACTCAGTGTCTTACTCCAAAGGCTTTGTTTGCTTTGTAAATAATAATTATCATTCCATGGGTCTGCGAATAATCAAGGACAGGAAAAAAGAAAAATGTAAAAACAGCTGGATTGTTAAAAAAAAAAAAAAAAAAAAACTAGGCAAAACTATTTCTACAGTCTTGATTAGAAAGCGAATTTTATGGATGAAATGTACGTATGGCTATATGCCCTATTGTGTTACCCATGTTAGTGCCCATGTGTGTGTGTGTGTGTGTGTGTGTGTGTGTGTATGTGTATTCTTAATGCTGGTCAGTGTATCTGTTGGTATGAAAGAACTGAATTTGCACATGTTCGTAACCCATGGTGTTGCACACATCTATTGAATGCATACGGCTTATGCATCATTGTCCGTTCAGTGTCAGGTGTCTTGTGGACATGTTTAGAGTTTGGGGAGGGGATGCTGGGGTCTCCATATTAAGGCAGGAGAATAGAAAACCATGGAGCTTGCAGCTCGATAGATGACCACAGGAAAGGTGGTGTCTTGTGAAAACTGGTGCCTTTAGTTTGTCTGAACTTCACTCAGCCAAAGGAGCATGCTCTAAATTGCCCTATATTAGAACCCACTAAAGACAGATACTATGTTGATTATGCATAGGAGGTCAGGACCTTTGTCCCTGTCTTCCTTCTTGGCCTCTTGGAGTCAAAGCCCATCTCTAGGTTCCTCTGTATTTTCCTTAAATTCTCTATTGTCCTGTAGCTCTGTACTGTAGCTTTCCTAGCTGATTCCTAGCCTTCCGGCCAGGTTAGACCAAGCCACCAGCTATCCAACACTTTATCCTGATGAGTGGAGACCACCTCTGGAAGACTATACCTCGGCAGCAGAGCCCCACATCTGTCCACACTTGAGTTCCCCTCCTCAGCCCGGGAGTCATCCAAGCTGATCACCCCCCACCCCCAGACTTGGCTGTGGCACAGGGACTCCCCAGGTGATTTCCCAAGGCTCCTGAGCACTGGTTCCCAGAGGGGGTGGAGGGCTGGGACAGATTGAAAATAGTCTCACATTCTGAAGCCTCTGCTCTTACATGTAAGTCAACAGCCGACTTAGAAAGAGAACTGACATTTCACGTAAAAAATCAAGAAAGCACACACATCCTCCCACACCTCGATTGCAAAGACAAGGAAAGGAGGCATCTGTATGCAAATCCAGAAAGTGAAGGTGATTTGTGTGCCCCTGGCACAAGAGTCACAAACACCCCATCCCGCCCCGTGTCCAGACTAGCTTTAATGGTACAGACAGACCCTCAGGCACCTTGCTCAGGGGCCATAGACACAACCCTCTTGATAAAAGGACTTGGGTCCTCAGACTGATGCAGAATCCAGCTGTGGGGCAGCATAGGAGGGATTAGGAAGCATTCATTTCTCAAATGGACAGAAGACAATATAGAGCAAAGCAAACATGTCCAGGAAGGCTTCCTGTAGGAAGAGCTAACGGAAAGCATTTGTGGAAAGCCAGCTGGTTGTGGTGGTGTACATCTGTAAATCGAGCTATAGGACTGAGGTTCAGAGTTACCCTCAGCTACATATTAAGACCCTGTCTCAAAAGGAAATAAAAACATCAAAGTGAAAACTAATACTTAAGGTGGTAAGGAAGGAGGCAGCACATGCAAAGGTCCTGTGGCAGGAGACCACGTGTAAGGTTTCCAAAGGTGTAGACACAGTCAAGAGAGAAGGTGGGAGACTGACTTGATTCAGAAAAGCTCATGAAGGAGGGAGGCCCTCGCCCCAGGAGGTGGGGGAGAGGTCCCTTGAGGGACACTTTAAAAGATCCTTTTGACATTAGTATGAAGTGTGACTGGAGAGGTGTTATGTATGTGTGTGTGTATGAGTCTGTAGGACCAGTAAAACCGTAAAAGTTCTGGGCTAGTCAGAGTGCGCCACAGGGAAAACTAGAGACATTTGCAAAGCAAAGGACTTGAGCAGCTGGTGGGCAAGCAAGAAACAGCCACTGAGAGTGTGCGGTTACCACGGTGCAATCAGCTGAAAAGCAGAGAGAGAGAGAGTTAGGGGCAGGAGGCTGGGGTTAGCCACAGCAGAGCTGGATTGGGGCATTGCCCTGGAGATAGGAGCTCCCAGGAGGAGGAGAACAAGGAAAGCAGAGATTCCCCAGAAAGCAGAGAGAACTGGCAGGCAGCAGGAAGGGTGGGGCAGGTGTGGGGGAGGGGTCCTCCTGTCACTGGTGCCTGAGAAAGGCTCCCCTGAAGGTGAAGCGCGGTAGACTTTCCTTCTGAGCCTACTGCGTTGATATCACACACACACACACACACACACACACACACAACACACACCAGCCATTTACCTTCTCTCCACTCTGAGAAATGACGGCAGTAGCAGCAGATTGAGGTTGGAAGATCAAAGGAAGGAGAAAAAGCAAAAGCAAAGGCAAGAGCAAGGCCGTGAAACCCCCGGGAGAGAGAGAGCTCAGCATACTCTGTCTGCAGAGAGAAGTGAATGCAGGCACGGAAACAGCTGTGACATCTCAAGAGACACCAACTCCTGAGCTGGCACAGGTGGATTCTGTTGGTGAGCTTCTCAAAGTATCTTCAGGACATATAGAGCCTTGGAGCGCTGAGCTTGGGGAAGGAGTTACCACAGGAAAGTCAAGCGAGGCAGGGAATCTGTAGTCCCTCCCTTGCTGCCAGAATGGCATCTCAGAGTGAGAAGACCAGAAGATTCTACCACCATAGAACATGACTGAATGACCAAACTAAGGGATTGCAGTCACCAACAACATGGTTTCCCCAGCAACAAGACACACTATTCCATCAGCTTTCTACTGCAGTTACTGGAACAAAATACCCAAGATGATCAATTTATGAAAAAGAAAGGTTTGCTTTAGTTTCTGGTTTTGGAGGTGTCAGCCTAGGATCAATTGGCTTCATTACTTTTGATTGCCCATCATGGCAGGAAGCATGTGGAGAGGCAAAGGTGCTGGCTTACCTTAGAGTGGCTAAGAAGTGAAAAACAAGAGGGACCATGATCCCACAATCCCTATCAAGGGCTGACCCAAAGGTCCCACCAGCCCATCATCTTAAAGGGTCTACTTACTGATAGTACAAGCAGGGGCTGTCCCTTTAAAATGTGGACTTTAGGAGAATTCAGATCTGAACTCTGGGGCCATGGTCTTCCCAGAAGCGTAAAGGTGAACAGAGAGTCAAAGGCCACCAGATGCCAGGCCAAACCTCCTGCTTGAAAGAATTGACACAAAGAAGTGGCAGGGTGTGGAGGGATGCAGGACTAGTAACAAATGGTGGGTAGTGGAGGGATGCAGGACTAGTAACACATGGTGGGTAGTGGAGGGATGCAGGACTAGTAACACATTGATGGGGTAGTGAGAGGGGTAAGATCAGGACTAGTAACACATGGTGGGTAGTTAAGAGGGATGCAGACTAGTAACACATGGTGGGTAGTGGAGGGATGCAGGACTAGTAACAAATGGTGGGTAGTGAGGGATGCAGGATAGTAACAAATGGTGGGTAGTGAGAGGTGATAGAGGAGGACGCTAGTAACAAATGGTGGATAGTAGAGGGATGTAGGACTAGTAACAGGATGAGTATCAGAGACATAAACATTGAAAGCACAGGACCAGAGAACGTGACACAATCAACAAATCCAGAAGAGCTACAGAAAGAGTGGGCTTGGTGGGCCAACCTATCATCCCAGCAGTTGGGAGGCTGAGGCAGGAGGATGAGGAGTACAGGTCAGTCAGAGCTACATAGGGAGTTTGAGGCCAACCTGAACTACAGGAGACCTGCCTTCAAAATGAAAAGAATGCTAAAAGAAAGAGAGGAAAAGAAACGAAATAAAAGACAACACATGTTTTTATGGTGTTTTGTACATGTGATTTTCCCCCAAATGCTAGATAGGAAAGCAGACAGATGACAGGGACCTATGTGTCATATAAATGCGTATAAACACATATATTATTATATATGTACTTACATTAAGTAGCTGAAATTTTTAAAATGGTTCAACTAAAAACATTTGCATTTTCTGTTTTATTTTAGTGATTTATTTGCTTCTGAGACAGGATTTCACTCTATAGAGCAGGCTGACCTAGAGTTTATACTCTATATTCCAGCTGGCCTAGAACTCACTATGAAGACTAGCCTTGTATCAAACTTATTGGGAGCCTACTGCTTTAGTCTCTGAAGTGCTGAGCTAGAAGGTGTGGGCCTTCTAAGATAACTAGATGAAAATAATAGTTAATATAAGATATATTTTTGTTTTGTTTTTTGAGACAGGGTTTCTCAGTGTAGCTCTGACTGTCCTCAATTCAATCTATAGACCAGGCTGGCTTCAAATTCAGAGATCTACCAGCCTCTGTCTCCCAAGTGCTGGATTAAAGACATGTGTCTCCCACTGCTTGGCTCAAATATAAAATATCTTATAGACACAGAAATATCCTAGGAATTAGAGTTTAAAAACAAAAGATTAAATAAATAATAAAGGAAAACAAAATTATAGAATAAATATAGGAACTCAACATTCCAGAAGGAAATAAGTAAGAAACTGGCCCTGAACAAATGACTGACCAAGTTTCACAGCTGTCATCAGAACAGGTCTGAGGGACAGAGTGCAGAATGGCCTTAATGGATTTCAGCAAGGGAAGCTCTAGGGCCACTGCCTCAAAGCATGGATTAAGTTTGATGCCCACCACCCATGTGAAAAGCCAGGAACACCTCCACATACCTGTAATCACAGAGCTAGAGAAGGTGAGAACAGGAGTCTCCCTAGGGTTCAGTGGCTGGCCTGCCTAGCCTCGGCTATGAACTTCTGTTCAGTGACAGACCTTGTCTCAAAAACAATTAAGGAAGACATTCAATGTTGACCTCTGATCTCCATGTGCACACTTAGATAATGTATACCCACACTAGAAACGTACACGAGTGCACACTACACACACACACATACACACACATGCAAACAAACGAAGCATAAAACTTATGACCTGTGCCAATTCTGAAGAAAATGATTTTCACTCTGGAATTTGATACCCAGCCAAACTATCAGCCCAGTCTGAGGGGATTTTAAATAGGAGCTTGTACCACCCAAGAATTCACCGTTGAGGTCTCTTTCCTGGGAAGTTATTTGTGAAGGGACATCAGAAAATGAGAGAACAGCCACAGGCAGGACAGGTAAGAAAACTCAAACCTAGTGCCCAGTAGGCCACCTGAGAAGGATTCCCAATGTCTTTGGCCTGTGTGGACGTGCAAGGATGCCCGTCTCTTCCTCCTCCTCTTGACGTCATTGGAAACTTGAAGTTTTCATGCCATCGGCTTCCTGTCTGAGCTGTTTCCACTGAGTCTACAGGGCCACATTTACAAACCACATCAAATACTACTGTCTCCTGGGAACGGGATATAAACATTGTGGTTAGCTGGGATGGAAGAGCTGGAGAAAGGAGACCTGGTGGAGAGAGGAAGGGTGTGGGGACAGAGGAAGTCTCTGGTGCCCTGGCTGGAGAGAGGGCTCTGGGGCAAAGGTCTCTTATTCTGTGAATGTTTCTGGATTGAAGCATTTAGGTGACCCTCCACCCCATCCTTAATCATTAAAATGGTCAGTTTGCATGCTTCATCATAATGAGAGGATGTAACCCGAGATGTCATGTTTGAGCATCCCCACTTACAGGCTGCCCCATTTCCTCTTCCTGCCTGCCTCCAGCTCCCTCACCCTTGCCTACTTAGGAAAGACAGTGACAGAGCTCCTAGGAAGATTCAGAAATCCCACTACAGGATGAAAAGCTAAGTTTGGTTAAGCCAATCACAGGTCCCTTGACACCTAGATCCACAGGCTGTGTGGCAGCTTTGGGATCTTGCAGTCAGCAACAGCCAGGCATTAAGTCATAAACTAGAAAGCAAACCCAGGCCCGCAAAGTGCAAACTGCTGTTCGAAACCCGCAGGTAGTGGACTCGCTCCATCACTTGACAAGAGATTCCAGAGAGTTCGATAAACTGCACGGAGTGGTGCAGATTCCGGTCAATCAAAGGAAGGAAGAGTGAACGCACAGGGAGGACTTCACATCTCCAAGGTACATATGGACTCTTAAAGATGAATTAGGAAACCTTATCAGCGTTATGCTTCTCTTCTTTGACGCTTAGGCCAAGCAAGAGGAAATGAGTGGCTGTACCCAGAAGCCAGGTGGGAACCCCGCTTCTGTGTCAAGTGGAGTCACAGGTCCCCTTCAGTTCCTCTGAGCGGAAAGCGGCCTCGAGCCTGCACTGAACGCGTTGCTTTCTGGTACTGAGATCCTGCACCTGTCGCCTTTCAGCTCTGGCTTCCTGGGAGACCCTGATCCTGCCTTCTGCTCTATCATCTCATTTGCATCTTAAGAGCTACACTGCCTGGTCTCCAAAGAGGTTATTTAGATTTCAGTTTTTCCCATGGAGACCACAAGTGGCAGCAACTGCAGCATGCTTCCAAACCCGGTCCCTTGGATGCCCGTGTGTGGTTTTCTGCCATCCACCAGCCTCATGAGAGACACCAACTCTGTGCCCTCACTGGAAGGCCACTAGGGTGGGACGTGCCTCAAACAGCTGGTGGAACAGAGTATCATCCCTTTTGAAGTCTCTCACCAGGAGGAAAAGTAATTTTTCTGATTTCTTTTAATTAGTTCAAACTTTAACTTTCTAGAAACAATTATAAAGTTCACAGGAATTTACCGAGATAAGGACATAATAAAAAATATCTGTCTGCCTTTCACATTCTACTTAATTTTAGTATAATACAACCCTCAAATCAAGAGGCGGACAAGAAACAGCATATGTATGTGTGTCTATGTACGTATATGCATGCGTGTACATGTGCATGTGTATATATGTGTGTATGTGTGTGAATGTGTGTGTGCACACATGTATGTGTGAGTGCATGTGTGTGTGTGGTCCTAGGACTCTTACCACATGCGTAGACTCATGTCACCACTTCAAGACACTGACACAGAATTTGGGTTGAGGAGATAATTTGAACAGTAAAGCCTTGCCTTGAAAGCATAAGAACTTGAGTTTGATCCCCTGAAGCCAAGTTTTAAAACGCTTCATTTAGGGCCATGTGCTTAACAAAATTCGTAGTGCTGGGGTTGGGGTGCTCTAGGGATAAGAGGTCCTTGGGTGTCTCCGGACAGCCAGCCTAGCCTAAGCAATACATTTGAAGCCAGTAAGAGACTTTGTCTCAAACATGGAGGTGGAGGATGCCAGGGACTGGCACTCTTGCCTCTGCATACATAAATACGTAAACACACACACGGAGGCAGAACTATGTCTGGGTGCCATGGTTTGCCCTTCATGGTCACACCCACCCCTCTCACCATCAGACTCCAGTTCTAGCCCCTGGAAACCAGATATTTCTTCTCCCCACATTATAAAAGTGAAAATGGATGTTACAGTGTGTGCCGGTTAGAAACTGACTTTCCCACGTAACGTGACATCTAGCCCTCCATTCGGATCTTGGCATGTAGCAGGGGACCGAACTACATCATCACAGCTAAGGGGCCATCATTCACGTAATGGTTCTCTGCCGGGAATGTCTTAACTCTTTCCAGTTTGGGTTTTCTGTGTGATCAATCACTTAGAGGGCTTCGGGTGGACATTCCACAAATTCTCCTGGGGCAAGTTCGGTTTTTAGCTCCCCTGGGCTGCCTGTCCTGTGCTTAGCATCAAAAGTATAGTTTTATATTTATTGGGGTTTTTTGTTGTTTTGTTTTATGAAACTTCCCTGTTGTTTTCCAGAAAGTCTGGTACCACTTCCCAGTCCTACTGGAGAAAGACGGGTCTTCTGCTCCCTCTGCAATCAACTGCTGGCCGGGCAGTGTCCGAGTGAGCTGTCCTCACAGATCACTGGGGCTTTATTTGCACGTCTCTCATGACCAGCCATGAATCTGTTTCCATTCATGTGACCCCTCTGCATTTCCTGCCCACATTTGATTTGAATCTTCTCGATTTTTTTAAATGAGTTCTTTATATATCTGAGATATGAGTTCCTCATTAGATTTGTGGTTTGCAAATATTTCTTTCAGGGTGTAGCTCAGCTGTCTACCCTCCCAAGCAGGTCTTTTTCTGCTGAGCAAACCTTTCCATTTTGATGAGGTTTGGTTCATTGATATTTCTTTTAGAGATCCTGTCATACCTGGTCACTCTGTTACCTCTCCTATGGTATCCTCAAATGCTATAAAGCTTTTTTTTTTTTTTTTTGGTACCTAGATCTATGGCTTTGTCTGTGTTAGCTTTTGTAGAAGATGTAAGGTTTAGGTCAGGGTACATGTTTTGGGCCAAGGCTGTAGTTTAAAGGGTACAGTGCTTGTGTCTTGCATGAGGCCCTGGGTTCAATCCCCAGTGGTATACATGGAAACACACACACAGACACACACACACACACTCACACAGGTTATGGTGACACTTACCTGGCTAAAATCTCAGCTCTCTGGAAGCAGGAAGAACAGGAGCAGAGGTTCCAGGGAGTTTACATAGTGAGGTTGAAACCAATCTGGGCTACATGAGACTTTGTCCTGGCAAACAAAAATAAACAAAAACCAGAACGCTTGTGTCTTATTTGTGAGGGGAGTTAAGTGGCACTTGTTCCTACCATATTTGTGTGATTTTGGAGTAAAGATAGCCCTGTCTTCATTAGGAAGCACCCCTGCCTCTTCATCTTTCTGTTTTATGGAATTGCTATGAGTTGTTTGGTATAATTTTTTAGATGAAACACTCCAGAGATTGAAATTCCCTTTTTTATGTTTTTTTTAAGGTTTTCAAATTATTAGTTCCATTTCCTTGATAGTTTTCAGGGTGTTCCGTGGGTTTATTTCTGGTGGGAGAGGTGGCGGTCTGGTACCTTCACTTCTCAATAAATTGGGTCATCTCACCGAGGGTGTAGGAGGTTGTACCGGTACCACTGTCCCAGGAGTCCCTCCTCCCCAACTCTGATCTCTCAATTGATGACTTCATGTTCTATTGATGTCTCTCACTTCTCAAAATTTCTGCTCTCTTTATTGAATCTTTTTTTTTTTTTTTTTTTTTTTTTGGTTTATTATCTCTGCTGTCATTCTTTATCTGCTGTTCTTGAAGTGACGATTTAGAAGACTCAACTTGTTTGAGATTTCCCCTCACATTTTCCTCAGTATCTCCAAAGGGTTATTATTGTTTTAAATAAATCCATACATGAGCCGGCAGTGGTGGCACACGCCTTTAATCCCAGCACTTGGGAGGCAGAGGCAGGCGGATTTCTGAGTTCAGGCCAGCCTGGTCTACAAAGTGAGTTCCAGCCAGGACTACACAGAGAAACCCTGTCTCGAAAAACCAAAAAAAGAAAGAAAGAAAGAGAGAGAGAGAGAGGAGGAGGGAGGGGGAGGAGGAGGAAGGAAGGAAGGAAGGAAGAGAAGAAAGAAAGAAAGAAGAAAGAAAGAAAAGAAAGAAAGAAAGAAAGAAAAGAAATCTATACATGATTTCTAGTCAACTAGCCTTGAAGGGAACCTTTCACACATGTGTCTGTATAAAGCTTTAAATGCCCAGGTACCGAACTCTGTATTCAGGATGGAGAAGATGCTGACCCACAGAGCTTAAAGACTTTCTGTGTCAGTCGAGAGGGATGGACAGGAAGTGTTCTCCTCACTGCAGTAGCACAGCCTGCCCTACCACCCTCGGGGCAAGGACCACTCAAAGGATCCTATGGCTTCCATCTAGAATCTTCTAACCCAGCCAACGCTGGTCCAGAGCTCAGTGACATAGGAAATGGCAAGGTCCAGGGCCTGCCAAGGGCCCGAGCTCCTATTCCCTTCATCTCTGCACTCCAGGGGACACAGTTGCTGTCCTTATGGCTGTGATAAAAGGTGACTCAAGGAAAGGAGTTAGCCCACCATTGCGGAGAAAGCAGGAAGGCAGAAACCTGAGGGAGCTGGTCCCACCGTGCCTATACTCCAGAAGTGGGAGAAAGCTGGTCCCACTGTGTGTATAGTCCGGAAGTGGGGAGGCATGGGTGCTGGTGCTCAGTTCCCCTCTCCTTTTTATTCATTCTAGAGCCCCAGCCCACGGCGTGGCACTCCCCACATTTAGAGAGGGTTTCCCCACTTCAAGAGTAGACGTTGATGTGGATGTCAGGATGTACATGCTGACAGGAGCCTGATATAGCTGTCTCCTTAGAGGTCTGCAAGAGTCTGACATATTCAGAGGCAGATGCTCACAGCTAACCATAAATTGATCATGGGGTTCCCAACAGAGAAGATAGACTGAAGACTGAAGGAGTTGAGAGGATTCGAGACACCATGAGGAAAGCAACAATATCAACCAACCAGAGCCCCCAGGGTCTAAACCACCAGCCTGGGAGCGCTTAGGGAGGGACCCATGGCTCCAGCTATATATGCAAGGGAGCTAATATAAGGGGAGAAGAGATCCTTGGTCCCATGAAGGCTGGACATCATGGAGGGGTGGTATTCGAGGGTGGGGAGGTGAGGTAATGGGGAGGGTGGGTGGGCGTACACCATCATAGAGGCAAGAGGAGGGGGGAAGGGATAGGGAGTTCCTGGGAGGGAGGGGGAAAAAGGGGTAAGGGGAAAACATCTGAAATGTAAATAAAATCTCCAATAAAAAAAAAAAAAGGTAAAAAAAAAAAAAGTAAAAAAAAAAAAAGCCCAGTCTGGAAATCCCTCACAGACACGTCCGAGGGTGGCTCTAAATCCTGACGACCTTAATCACCACACCAAGTGTTGGTCATTCATGGAGAAGGGTCAGCCCACGTCTTCAAAGTGAAACCATAGCTGGGTTTCTCTCCAGCTGTGCAACCTTAGCAAAATTGAGGACTCTCTGTCTCCTGTCTTAGTCTGAAGCTAACCTCCTAGGGCTGTTGAGAGGGCGCTCTCTCTCTTTCTCTCTCTCTCTCTCTCTCTCTCTCTCTCTCTCTCTCTCTCTCTCGTCTCTCTCTCTCGTTCGTTGTGTGTGTGTGTGTGTGAGCTCATTTTAAAGGCCCTGCCCACACAGGCAACAGGTTGGCCTTGGTTGCTACTGGCCCCTCTTGCTTCATCAAACCCTTTGTCCTTCAGTTTGTCATCCGCAGCCGCCTTTGATGTTCGGAAGAAGGAGGAAATTGACAACCGCTTCTCAATTCATCTCCACCCTCCAAGTCCCACCACCACCACCCCTAACCAAACCATTTGGTGGCCAAGAAGAAGCAAAATTATTCCAGAACATTGCAGATACTTGTTCAGAAGCCCAAGGGCACAGTGGAAACGAGCACCAAACTAGTTTTAGCAGGAGACAAGCAGGTTTGCTCCTGACCAACCTAGCCACCTTCAGTTGCTCAGCGCCGGCGCACCACCAGGCATTTCTGTTGAATGACGCAGTTTACCTCCTCTGGGAACTGTCTGGAAACGAAAACGCCCCGCGTCAGCCAGCTCCCACCGTGATTTCCCAGGTGTGGCATCCAGAGACACTTTGAGATGAATAATTTGACAGAAAGCACCGCTTCCCCACCCCCCCGCCCCCAATCCTGCCTGGCTGTGGTATTCTCATGCAAGCTCTGCAGCGACTTTACTAGTCAAAATTATGCTGCTGTGTGTGTAGGGAGTGGGGGTGGGGTGGAGGTGGGAATCCAGGCCACCCACACCCAAAGCAGGGTCTTCCAGGTAGCGTCATTGGAAACATGCGCATGCGCGCAGCCCTGGCTGGTATCTGGGTTCTCTATCTGCTGCCAGCCCGCCTCTGAAAGTCTGAAAACTCTGTGCCAGCTGAAAGCCCTATCCCTGTGTCAGAAAAGTTAACTATTCCCCTGCCAAGTCCTAAGGTTACTTACAGTCAGCACAAGCTAGGCGCCCTGCGTCCCGGGGATGCCATGGCTGGATGCTACCTCTTTAAGTTAATGCCCCAGGCTGCTGTTTGCTGAGAAAAGTTTAAACTCATTTGCTCCTGAGCGTTTCACGTGTTAAATAGCTGGTTCTGAGTAGGATTGCTGGGTAGGAGCTGTCCCCAGCTGAACAACCAGGGCGGAAGCGAGATTATGGCTCTGTGACAGTATGCTAGCTCTCCCACTTATCATCCTCTGTGTGGCTCTTTTGAGTTCCTCTTTCTGAGCCTTGTTTTCTCACTTGCAAACCACTGTGATACCGTCTGATCCCCACAAAAGAGTGTCTGAAGCAATCCAAGCCGCCCCCAAAACCCCAGCTCATGGGGAGGGGAAGGCGAGTCTTCCTTCTCTGCCCCCAGCGTATCTGGATCTTTCTCCTAGTGTGTTTGTGCTTAAAAGGGCTATAGTTTGCTGGCCTTGGGACGGTATCAAGAAAGCACTTCCTGAACTAATAACTTGAAGCATTTCTCCCAAGATGCCAAATATATTTTTAAAATGTTCAATACCTTTAGTCACCAACGAAAGGAAAAACAAACCCACAAGATTCCATCCCACCCCAGTCTCTGTGGTTATCATCAATCAATAAATAAAAGGTAGAGATGGCTCAATTGGTAAAGTACTTGCCGTGCAAGCCTAAGGAACTAAGTCCGTGGCTAGAAACCACTTTTTAGGAAGCCTGGTGTGATGGTTTGCAGATCCCAGCGCTGGGGAGGGAGAACTGGTGGGTTCCTGGGGCTCACTGGCCTGACCTGCCTAGCCGACTCTCCAAGATCAGGGGGTGAGGGGTGGGGGTGGGGGGGTGGGGGGTTGGGGGTTGGGAGGAATGATATCAAGAACTCAAAAATAAGGTGGAAAGAGAATGAGAAAGACGTGAGGTTGTGGAAACAACAGCACACACCTGTGCACCTGCATGCAGGCCACGCAACACTCAGGCAGAGGGAGAGGGAGAGAGAAAAGGGGGAGGGGGGAGGGAGGTGGAGAGGGAGGGAAGAGGGAGGAGAAGGAGGGGAGAAGGGAAAGGAGAGGGAGGAGGAAGGAGCAGGAGAGGGGAGGGGGAAGGAGAGGGAAGGGAGGAGAAGTGAGGAGGTGAAGGGGGGGGGGAAGGAGGCAAATTCAGAAGATGACTCAGTCTGCAAAGCGCTTGCAGTGTGAGCCAGAGGATCTGAGTTCAGATCCTCACACCCACTTTTTTTTTTTAATTGCAGCCTTAGGCTGCTAAAACTCCTCACTGGTCAGCTATCTGACCAGTGACGGTTCACAGGGCTCACAGCAAAGGAAGACATCACATGTGTGTGTGCGCGCACACACACACACACAGAGTGGGGGGCACCTGTACCCTGCACCCTGCACTCTATACCCTGCACCCTGTACACTGTGCCCTGCATAGAATCTTCCAGTACTAAGAGAGGTAGGCAGCAGGAAGCAACACCAATTCATGAGGTGATAGGTTGAGTGAGAGTCTCTGCCTCTGTGTGTGTGTGTGTGTGTGTGTGTGTGTGGTGTGTGCGTGTGTGTGTTGAGTGTAAGATAAATCTAGAGGGCAGTATAATATTAGGTCCATTGGGAAAAGCAATAGCAGCATGCTCACCCCCTGAGCCTGTGAACTCCTTAACCACAGGTTCTTTGCCAGATTTGCAGTTCCACACCTGTGTGTCCTCCTGTGGGATGGGTTTAAAATCAAAGCAGAAAGTATTTGGTTATCCCCCAAAACAGACATGTCATGGGTCTTTTTTGCCATGCCAGGCATTATTACTGTTCACAGGGTTCACAGCAAAGTAAGACATCACATGTGTGTGCACCGTGGGCACACACACATGGGGGGGGCACCTGCACCCTGCACTCTACACCCTGCACCCTATACACTGCACCCTGCATAGAACCTTCCATACTAAGAGAGCTAGGCAGCAGGAAGCAAGCTTCCTGGTCAGTTCCCAGTTTGATTCTTCCATGTCTGTGGCGGCCGGTGTTTGTGGTATCTTAAGCAATCAGTTCTTCCCATGGAGTTCTGGTGGGCAGACGGGCAATCAAGAGCAATGTCAAGAGCCTATATTATTTCACAGTCCCAGAGATACTTCTAACCCAATAAATCACAGGTTTATTTGGCAACCAACGGCTTCTAGGATGAGTGTAGTCTCCCCTGTGTAGGATAACTCCAACTAAACTCTTATATGGACACATATATAACTATATACATACACATATGTGAGGCTTATGATATAGGTTTCCATATGGCTTTTTCAAACATCCTAAGAGTGAGTTATCCTTCCTCCAACCCCCTCATGTGCCTTGCCCTTCTAATCCTTTCCCATTTAACCCTTCGTCCCTATTATTCCCTTCGCTAATTGACCTGAGTTTGTGTCTTTCTATCCACAGACCAGTGCAGTTCTCTGGCACTATCAAAAGATGTTTCTTTGTGCCGTGGATGGTGGTTAACAAATAAATTCACATCTGGTTAAAATGCAGAGGGTTAGTGACTGTGGAGTATGCAGCTGCAAATGAAACAGACACCTGGACCACACCCTCTCAAAGCTCAGCACCCACCCCAAGAGGGGTGGAAAGACCGTAAGATCCGAGGTGTCTCAGACCAGGACAGGACCCACGAACACTCACAGCATCTGTGGTTGCCTTCATAAAACAACTTAACATTCTAGCATGGAGTGAGAAGGGGTTCCTAAGTCCCGCCTCTAATTGAGGAGCTATTGGCAGTTGGTGGCTTCCGGGGAGGAAGAGTTAGTTTTAGTTGAGGCTGTGGCTCCTGGTAGGTCAACATGGGGTTAACTCCACATCTAGAAGTCTGTGGACAGCACAAATTAGGGTGAATGGATTATTAGATATTTTTAAAAGAGGACATGAAACTGAGGGATAGGGAGGTAAGGATGGATCTGAGAGAGTGGGAGGGTGAATATGGCCAAAATATATAAATTTCCTCAAAGAACTAATAAGAATATCTTAAAATTCATAAATAAAAGAGATAGTGAGTGATTAAGGAAGACACATACACACGCACACGTGGTCACAACCCCGTTCTTTCTCTCTCTCTCTCTCTCTCTCTCCCCTCTCTTCTCTCTCTCTTCTCTCTCTCTTCTCTCTCTCTCTTCTCTCTCTCTCTCTCTCTCACACACACACCACCCTCATAAAAATAACATAAATGAATAAATGCTTGTGAGAAAAATGGGGTCTGGTTATTTGCATACACATGGCCCCTGTGGGTTCATATATTTAAATACTTTAGTTACCAGGGAGTGGCACTACTTGAAAGGATTAGAAGGATTGGGGATGGGGTGTGGCCTTGTTGGAAGCAGTGCATCATTGGAGATAGGCTTTGAGTTTCAAAAGCTCATGCCAACCCCTGTGTCTCCCTCTCTGCCTGAAGATCAGGATGCAGCTTCTAAGGACTTCTTCAAGGACATGCGTGCTGTTATGCTCCCTGCCATGATGACAATGAACTAAACCTCTGGAACCGTAAGCAAGCCCTCAGTTAAATGCTTTCCTTCGTAAGAGTTGCCTTAGTCATGAGGTTTCTTCACAGCAATAGAACAGTGACTAAGATGTGGGGAAAAGGGAATTCTTATACTTTTTTTTTTTTTTTTTTTTGCAGGAATGTAAAGAAGTACAGATGCCATGAGAAAAAAAAAAAAAAAACTAAAAATAGATCTACCTATGATTCAACTGTCCTACTTCTTGGGACTGTAGCCAAAGAATCTATGCATGCATCATGCACATGAAGACAGTCACTCAGTGCCTTCGCGCATGCATCATCACGTGGCAAAGACAGTCAGCTCAGGTGCCCTGTCGCAGGAGAATGCTTTGACCATGGCTCCCTTTCTCTTTTCTCTGCCTCTCGAGTGCTGGGATTGTAGATGTGCACCACCATATTCAGTTTATACCTTGTTGGAAATGGTACCCAGGGCCTCTGTGCACGCTAGGCAAGCACTCTGCCGATTGAGCAACATGCCTAGCTCTGCCCTGTCCTTTAGATCAGCATAAAGTCATTGAGCACAGCTGCAGGCTGACTGGGTGCCGGAGGGGATGAACACAGCACAGCAAAGGACACAGGAAAGTCCCATCATATTCTACAATGCAAACTGTAAGTCTGAAGAGCTCTGCCTGCATGCCATTTTCACACAGCTGTGAGCTGTCATTGTAGGATAAAGACCTCAAGTTTGGGTTTCTCTACTATGAAGCTAACACGTGTGCATTTAAAACAACTCAATTATGAGACACAGAATAGAATGAGAAGGCAGCTGTCCATAACAGTAATAGTCTCATACCCTGACACATACCACACATATAACAAATACCACACATATAAACACACATCACACACCATACCACACACTACACCCACATCACATATAAACACATACAACACATATATCACACTACATACACATACTCACACATCACTACAGACACACCGTGCACACATCACAGACATACACAACAACACCATACAAACACACTGTGCAAATACACAATCGTGCGCGCGTGCACACACACACTCACTCCTGAGATGCACAGGTCACACACGACACTAATCACCACACTCACATCACAAGCATAACACACACACTACACACAGCACACACACACCATCTCACAAGTTCTCAGTAGTGCACACCTCACAGACACATGTCTAATGAAATGTCCTGACACACTGTCAACATCTTTCTAAAACACAACACGGAGAAGAAGTACATTCCTAGGAACTCCTGCTGACCTCAAAATGATGACGAGACAGAGTAGTGTAGTGGACGAGACAAGGTCTGTTAGACACTTGCGATTGCTGATGCTTCATGGAATGAACTCCCCCTGAATGGCTGAGGCAGTGAGACAAAGGACGGCTGTGAGTCCAATAGGGGCCATGTGGCACGCGAGGACCTGGTCCATTCTCAAGCCCAGGTCAGGTCATATACAAAGCCATCTTCCCAAATCTGTGTGGTACAAGCCAGCAGGGAGGAAATGGCTTGAGGTCTGTCAAGTTAACAGAGTGATCACAAGATCTAAGTCCCCAATACTGTCTCAAGAGAGTCTCATGGTGTCTATCTGTAATAAGTTCAGCTTTTTCTCTGGGACCATGATACCAAGTGTCAGGATACTTCAGAAATATAGTCCCAGTATGAACACACATGTAGCACAAACACACTTGCCAGGAGGGACTGACTCATACAAGGAGGCAATAAATCAAAACCCTATGGAGTTAAGGCCCCCGTCAAGTCTGAAGACACTGCACTGTTGTGGATAAGCCAAAGGCAACCAGCAAGGGAGGACTCTCTAACTACTGGGATTAGCCCTTGGTCTTCTGAACAATCTATTCATGACCATGGGGATTGACACAAAACCTTCCCACCCTGACCAGTCGTATTCTGCAGCAGACCCAAACATTCTCACAAGCGTGCTGAGCAGGATGCTCAGAAAGAGTCAGGCTCAGTCTGGAGGACAGAGCATAATCAGACACCTGCTGATATCTCCGTGGAAAACCACTTCCTAGTTTCTAGCCAGCACCGTGATCGATCCGCCCACTAGCTCGCACACTTTCACCTTCTGACACGTTTGTCCGACTCTGTCTTTTCAGGGATGGTTGCAGAACATGGATTTCCCTCACTCTGCTGTTCCTGCTGAGGTTATGAACTGGTTTTCTCTCATCAGCCGGCAATACACAAGGGAAGATGCGTTCAGAGAAATCTACCTGTACTGGGTTCTATGGGCCTAGAGACCCACCGTGAGATCTGAGTGTCTGAGCTTTAAAGTCCAGATACAGAACAGCAGAAGGGGTAAGGTCTCTATCATGGTCCACAGAGGAAAGGTCTCCATCACAGCAGACAGGGGAGGGGCCTCCATCACAGCAGTGAGAGCTAGAGCATCAGAACAGATATCACAACAAGGCAGGGGCTCCATTAGAGAGCAGGAGGCTGGGAAGATGGCTGCTACTGGTTAGGAAACTTTGAGGGAAAAGAAGCCTCGTTGAAAGACAGGTTTCAGGGATACCACAGGGATGCTGTGGGTGGAATCACTCTTAGGAAAGACTGTCATTAGCAGTAAGTGCCCTGGTACCTCTCAGGCAGTGGTAGTCTGATGTCTGAGGCTGGAGGAACTGCTATAGAGACTCAGGGTCACCCTGTTCTATCCAGAAGACCATTTACCTGGGGAATGGAGATACAGATGCTGTAAAAACATACCTCTACCAGCCGGGGCAATGATGATGACACAGCAGGAACCAGCCGGAGCACCGGGCCTTTTTGTGGGGTTAGACACAGTGACCAAGAGACTGTGCTGTTACCCTGGCCCCAGGAAGTGACTGCACAAACAGCTACAGAACCGTCTTCAACTGTGGCTACCTCTTCCTTCTTTAACTGGATATTGTAGGAGCCAAGCACACCCAGGCTGCTCATTCTCATAGCACTTGGGGCGAGAACTAGCTCTGCCCAGCTGTGTCCAAGACACTAGGCAAAGTTGGAAGGCGAGGCGAGTAGGACCAGAGCTCAGGAATCATGCTGGTCCTGAGCAGCCAAGGCAGCTGGAGCCCTGCAGCCTGGCTTGTGTGACCCCGAGGGCTTGTGCTTCTCGTCAGATGACAGAGACCCAAACCAGCCAAAGGCTGCCTTAACACGCCAGAGGAACTCCAAGAAAGGGTAAATTCATCTTCTGTAAGCAAGAAGCACGCGAGAAAAGGTAACAGGGGCCTGGACCCTGCCTGCTCAGGAATTTAGCCACGTTCTGCTTCCTCTCCCCTCTTTCCCCAAGCTGGTTTGGAGATCTTTTGCATTTCCTTTGTAACTGACAATTGTGCATGCGGTTCCCCCCAAAGATTCTCATTTCTCCCCACATGGCCGATGAGGTTTGCCCAGAGCGCAGGAGTAGACTGGGGTGCGGTTAATTAAGGTACACAAGGCACAGGCGTCGGGTCCTGAAATGCACAAGAGGCTGGGGTCCCTGCCTTGCAGCTTGGAAAGGGATGGGGCAGGGGCGGGAGTCCGGAGGGGCAGGGGGCTTAGTTTACCAGCTCAAGCTGGTAGTCGGTTAATTTCAGGTTAAAAAGTATAACTCTAGTCACCTCGAGGCGAGTAACAGTATTAATAAGAATTCATTCAAATCCTTCTGGCCACCTAGGTTGATATCTACCCAAGCCCAGCTCTGCACCCGGTTCGGTATCTACAGTTGCTGGGACCTGGAGCACTTAAAATTAGCGGGATAGACGCAGGACCCTAGGGTCAGTGTCCAGGTTTTGAGGTGGGAAGAGGTGATCAGTGGAAGACTAGGGGCAGAGGGAATATAGAGGGTTGAAGAGCCCCAGCCAGAGGCGGTGGGTCCAGACCGCGCGGTTGCAGCGGACTAGTAGAAAGACTGGGCGGGGACGTAGCCCCAGGCGGGGACGTGGCTGGGAACCAGGACGTATCTGGGGACCAGCTGGCTGAAGCGCTGAAGCTTGGGTTAGGGGCAGCAGGAGGCGGGGTGACTCTGGGCCACGCCCCGCAGAGCAGTGGCAAAAGTTTGCCTTCGGATCCTCTGGGGCAGAGTCTGGGCGAACAAGTTCAGGGGCAGGCGACAAGGTCCGGGTGCTGAGCGGAGGTGGCTGGACAAGCCTAGCCGGAGAGAAACCTGAGGCCAGGAGCGACCTCCGGAGGAGCCCCTAGACTAGAGTCTTAGGTGAAACACCGCAGCATGCAACCAGCCCAAATGCGCCTAGGAGAACCAGGTGAGCGGAGGGACCGGATCCGGGGGTTGCGCAAACCAGAGTCTCGGGTTGAGCGGCTGGGGGTCCACCTGAACCACTTTTTGTATAAAATTTCAACCAACTCGGGGCTCCACAGTGATTTAGGCTTGCGAGTGCCTCGCTTCGGCCACCCCCTCCTGTTCTCTCGGCCATTCATAACCCGAGAACAGGACATAGCCGCCTGTTGGAGCTCGTGGAGAGGTATAGGGTTCTTTTAAATAACAACCAGGGCTTTTGAAATATGTTTGTAAACCCTGAGCGGAGTGAGCAGGCTCTCCAAGGGAAAGATCTTTGCTTTACTTGGCTAATTAAGAAGTTAAGACACTCTGATGAGAAGAAAACCTGGGCACTGGAAATGGCTGTGGTTTTTCCCTCTGGGAGAAAGCAAATCATTCTTTTAAGTTTTATTAGCTACAGAATTCCAGTTTTCTTAGCACTTCTCAAACTAGGCAATTACGAGTGTCAGGCCTGGAGCTAGAAGGCAAGGTGCCTGCAAAGAGATAATGAGGCTTCCAGGGAAAACTGGTGTGTCATATGTTCTTAACTGAGATAGAAGAAGAAAAGGAAGGGTGGCCACCGTTAACCATGAGCCTGTACGTGGTCTCTGTGTCCTTCTTTGTCTCTCCGATTCTTGAACAATCCTGATGCCATATTCCTTAGATTTAATGTAAGAGGGGCTTCTTGTCAGATGTTTAAAGGGAATACTTTGCTTTGAACACCACAGTAAGGTATGTGTAACATCCTGAGTGGAGGGCCGGACTCTTCCCTGTGGCACCCACCTCCTCCAAAACCTCTAGAGTCACTCATTCTAAATCTGTAGTCACAAGTCTCTGGTATTGCATATCACCACCTACAAAAATTTATCTATTCAAAGGTCCATCTTTCATAGATGAAAACCAGGCAGACAGGGTCAAGAGAACGTAATTCCTAGAAAGGGAGCAAAGGGTTACATACTTCAGGTACATGCCTGGCAAGTTGTGGCTGTGGTCAGGGCTATTTGGTTGAGGTGGTGGTGGTGGTGGTGTCTGTGTGTGTGCACGTGCTCTGTTTGGGTAGCTGTGGAGGAATCTAGATCTGTAAGCTTCCTAAGGGGTGCAGGGCTCAGTGCTGAGGTGAATATTGTGTTGCCATCGACCCCCCACATTGGATCTGCCCATCTGCAGACTGGTAGATACTCACATCCGGTCAGTGTCAGTCTGCCCTCAGACATCAGAGGGTCCACCTGCAGAGCCTGCCCTTAGGAAACCCCCACCACCATTTGGGGAGAATGACATCATAGTCACGTAGCATCTCCTCGATGCCATTTGCTCTTTACACACACACACACATGCACAAACACACGCACATGCACACCATACTGAGACCCTCCTGGTTCTCTACCATATTTGGATGTAGGAACTCTCATTTCCTGTGAAGCTTTATATACTGGCCTGATGACCTGCTTCCCACGGATCAGGGACTGGTCCTTTTTCTGGAAAGCACGATACTTTGTTACACAGATTTCTTCCTCAATGCCTACAGTTTATGGGTATGTATTTTTTTGTTACAAGAATAATAAACATTTTGAGTGCATCATAATCTTGAAAATGTTGGGGTCCCCTTGCAGTCTCTGAACCCTCCTTTTCCGTCAAAGTCTGAAGGCCATTCTTGAGCAAGCTGCTTGTGTTAGCTGGGATGTGGGGTTGGGGTTCATTGAGTCTTATCATGTCTACCCTCACGACTCCATGTTTACCAATTTTGGACCAATGTTACAGCATTCTAAAAGGTGTCTTTCCCACAAGCTCTTGGAAGAGGTGCTCAGCAGGCTGACTGTGATCCTTGGATTTTAATATCCTTCTATTCTGTCTTTAGAGTTATCTAAACCTTCCACCCAAGATCCCAGACTGGTATTGGAATGCCAGTAGCTACAAGCAATTAGGCTATAAAGACACCAAGAGGCTCTTAGCACCTCCTAGTTAAGGGACCTATGACAAGTGACCAACTCATAAAAACCTTATCCCTGAAGGGATGGGCTGGACAGATGCCTCATATCCAGCCTCCTCAGGCTATGCCATTAAGAACCTCAGTCTCCTCCTATGTCCATTCAGAAGTCACACGCTATCGTGAGGACTAGATATGACATGAAGTGACCAGGGATGGACTTCCTGGGCAAGACACCTCATGTTAGCCCATATTGTTAACTTCCTGAGGGAAAAGATTTCCACATATCTACATTCATTTTCTGGAAAGTTTGGCAGTAAGTTGATGCCCTGTCCCTGCCGGGAACAGGCACTGTAGGGAGAATTTGAAAAGCATGATTTTCAGGCAAAGGGGAAAACAAATATAAAACAAAGTTAGATCTTGTGTCCATGATCCGATGCTTTTCTACGGACAAGTTTGACGCTCAAGATGCTCACAGGGCACCCAATGTTCTTGGGACATGACCTCCATATCTGGAGTTTCTTGGACCACATCCGAATTTGTGTATCATCTTATTTGCTAATGAGAAGGACACGTGGAAAGCCCCATTAGGCAGAGGCACTTGTATCCATGCCTGAAGGAAGAAAAGGAGAAGAAACAGGAAGCCTTCCCTGGCTTTCATCTGTAACCTTTGTCTCACAGGGTGCCTACCGATGGCCCTAGCTCAGCACACCCAGTGTGGGAGGACGGGCGAGTGAAGGAAGCCTTCCTTCTGTGAGGTCCAGGCAGAAAACCAGAGTGAGAGGATTCACGAGCAAAGGAACTCTCCAGGAGTGGGAGCCATGAACTGACCCTCTGGTTATGTCATTTCATGGTTCTTTTAAATGAAAAACAAAACAAGACCCAAAAACTCCGGCTTTCCAAGAAATGTCGCACGCTGTCAAATACTGGATGCTTTAATTCGGTTCCGAGGATGAGGTCATTGACATCTCTGGAAGGAGCCCTTCCTCTGACGAAGGGAAATGTCTTTCTTTCTGAGATTTTTGAGAAAAGGAAAGGAGGAGGGTAAGAAGAATAAAAGAGAGGAGAGGAGGAGAGCCACCAGGGGAGGGAGATGGAGGGGGACACTAGACAGCAGAGATATTTCTCCCTCCTTTTCCTTCTTTTTATAGTTTGTTTACTTTTAAACCGACATATGGAGAAAGTGAGTTGCTAGTGTAGAAGGCACATCTGGAATCTATCGGACCCCTCTCCCAGGCTCGCTTCCCCCAAGGGAAGCCGCTTTTGGATTGGGGGAGGGCAGGCATGCCTAATATTGGCAGGGTCTCGTGTAGGGTCACCCACCACTGAGCCATTTGGTCAAGGCATCTCCTTCCTTCTTAGCAAAAAGAAAATATGTTTGGTGTCAGAGGGCTTCAAGGAAAGCCGTGCAATCCCAGTGTCGTGAGACCAAAGTGAGAAGGCTCAGGTGACAGGGGTGGGGGTAAGGACAGCTCAGATGTGGATAGTGGCTTCCATTAACTGCAGAGTGACTGAGGACTCCAGTTCAATTCCCATCAGATCAGAGGGGGCCAGGCATGGGGAGGAGGAGCCTGCTGGGAATGCTTAAACCTCCTTGGGAGTACTGATAAACACAGGCAAGGGGCTGCCTACGAACCTGTGCTGAGGAGACCAGTGCTGCTGAGGGAGCCCTCTGCTCTAGAACTCAGCGGGACCTGTCTGTCTCCAGAATATGCCTCCGATTTTGGAAGACACTATAAGACAAACTAGTCTCTGTGTGACCACCATCTCAACATTAGACTTCTTTTAAAAAAAAATCCCGTGTGTGTGTGTGTGTGTGTGTGTGTGTGTGTGTGTGTGTGGTGTGGGGAGGTACGTGTGTGTATGGAAATACAGATGATTGCATATGCCAGCATGTGCATGGAGGTTAGAGAACAACCTCAGGTACCAGTCCTTGCCTCCCGCTTTGTTTGAGACAGGGTGTCCTTTGTTGTTTACTGTGCTGTACACCAGGCTAGCCGGCCTATCTGCTGGCAAATCTGGGCATCCTTCTGCCTCTGCCTCCCATGTTGTGTGGGAGTGCAGGGATTACAGAAGTGCACTCACATGCCTGGCTTTACATCCCACCTGGGGATTCAAACCCAGGCTCTCAGGCTCTACAGAGGGAGTTTTACTCTCTGAGCCATCTCCCTGACCCAAGAGCTCCCTTCTGTTCCAAAGGAAACGGATCAGCAGTCCAACTTACAGTATCAATGCCAGACTTCATCCTTTCCCGATGCAAAACTGCCTACTGCATCTCTCTTGCCTTCAGTGAGGACATCTTGACCCCCTCACAAATGCCTATTTTACAGGCCTAGCTAGACAGCTACCATCAGACCGTCACTTCTGGGTCATGGTTACAGCCCACTCTTTACACCAACGTGCCCCTTAGAAAGCAAGGGTAGCCTGCAAAGATGCAGGCACCTGTTCAGCAAAAGATTGTGTGAGAAACAACCCTTGGCCATGAGAGACATTGTCCTTGTCTATAAATCAGACCCATAGAGGGTGCTGTGCAGAAATCAATTAAAAGCGAGCGGGGTTTGGCTGCATGCACAAGTGTTGGTTACATGCCAGATGCAGGGTGTCTCATGGGCTCATTTACATACTGCAAGAAACGGGATAAATTCACTTGGAGTGAGAAACCCAGACAGTGGACACACTGGGTGACAGTAGTGACCAGCAGAGACCCCTGGTGGCCTGTTCCTGATCTGAGTGCTAGTCCTGGCTTCCTGGTGCATCATTCACTTGGTGACAGTACTGAAACAAGCACACCTAACCCTAAGCAGAGCTCACCGACACCTGGGGCTGAGGCTTTCTTCTAGCAAAGTGGAGGCCTGCAGGTGGCACTCCTTCCAAACAGAGGGAAGGTCGCCTGTGACCTGCTTTGGACCACACAGTGATATCTAGATGTATCCAAAATCAATCTGGTGTTTAGCCCAGGGCTTAGCTCTCGGGACGTAAGCAGCTTTACAATCTTGGTAAACCAGGGAAAAATATGTGTTTAGGTCTCCAAGAGCCAGATAGCTTCAAGATGCAAATGCAGAGAACCAGAATGCTATCTAACAAAAGACGCTCTATAAAATTTCCGCTGCTTGAGAGATGAGTTTTAATTAAGGAGAACCATAGCTTTAGCAACACCAGTAGGCTAGCGTGCAGGCCCTTGGCCTCCGCGAGTCCTGGCACGTCCGCTATCATTTTCATTGTGGCTGTTTAATTGCTGGTGTCGGCTTCGCTCTTCACCTGTTTTTCTTTGCTCTGCTAACTCTTCTATGCACGAAGAAAATAAAAAAGATCCACTCCTGCAGAGAGCCTTGCCTTTCTTCACCTTCTGTTCCCCTGGAGCAGTGGTCCCCAACCTTCCTAATGCAGCAACCAATTAATTTAACGCAGTTCCTCGTGTAATGGTGATCTCCCCACCATAAAGTTATTTTTCTTGCTACTTCATAACTGTCATTTTGCTGCTGTCAGGGATCATAATCTACGTTTTTCAGAGACAGAAGTTTGTCAAAGGGTCACAACTTGCAGGTTGAGATCAGATCTGCCTGATTTAGAGGCTCACGCTGGAGACAGAAGGTCAAACTTTCCAGGGAGGAGTGGGTGTGTCCAGTGTTGTGGGAGGTTGGGAAAGTGAGACGCTGGAACAATCTGAGTTGGTACATGCACAGCACGAGGGCTGGGAGATGGCCCAGTCGGGACAGTGCTCACCTCTCAAGCAGAAGGACCTGGGTTCAATTCTCAGAGCTTATGTGAAAAGGGGTGAGGTGATGCATGTTTGTAATCCCAGCGCTGGGGAGGCAGAGACAGGAGCATCCCAAGTTCTAGGCCAGTGAGAGACCCTGCCTCAAAACAAACAACAGCCATAACCACAACAAACCCAAGTAGGCAGCATCTGAGGAGCAACACCTGAGGCAGACCCATGGCTTCTACACAGACACTGTGCACACGTGTGCACACAAAGGCTAATCTAAGTTCACTCATCTTCCCTAGAACAAGAAACCTGGAGAGAAACCTCAATTTTCACCAGTCTCGTGAGCTGGGTTTTCGGACATCGTCTATCTGTTCTCAGGGCAGAAACCCCTGATGGCAGAGCAGACAGCCCAGTGCTATTTGAAAACAAACCTGGGCATTCAAATGGCATGGACAGAGCATAGACCCACTCTGTAAGTGAGGAAGGACCCTGGCCAGCTGCTGTGTCAGGGGACAGCACCCAAGGACGTGAGGGTGGACACTGATCGTCACGATGGCTTTTCCTGCCTTTGGTGTCTAATCTTGACTATCTACTTGAGGACATATAGAATCAACATGGAAATAAAACAAATCTGGGCATGTGTACTTTCTAGATCAGGTTAATTGAAATGTGTGGGCAGGATCATCCCAGAGGGCGGGGTCCTGGACTGAATAAAAAACAGAGAAGGCCAGCTGACCACCAGCATTCATCTGGCTCTGCTTCCCGACTGTGGGTGTAGTGTGACCAGCCGCCTCCAGTCCCGCTGCCATGCCTTCCCCACCGCGGTAGACTGCACCCTTGAACTGGGAGCCAGATAAACCCCTCTTTTCCTGCGTTGCTTCTGTCTGGTATGTCGTTGCATCTCAGAAAACTGTGGCTGCTTACAATCCCTAGTCTTCTAATGAGAACGTTTGCAATCTTTTTCTTAAAGTGATGATGGCCTTGAGGAAAGGTCGTGGGGGCTGGCCTGACCTAGACGGTGCCACAGGCTGAGCAGAATGTGATTTGGGGTTTGACAAACAGATGAGATTTAAACTAAAATCAGAAGGCGAGGGCTGGGAGTGTATATCGCTCAGTTAGCAGAACGCTTGCTTAGCAGCGGAGAGGCTTTGAGTTCAATCCCCTGCCCTGCATAAAACAGCATGGTGGTTCAAGCTTGTAATCTCAGCACTTAGGAGGCAAAGGCAGGGGGGTCTGAAGTTCAAGATCATCATAGCAACTCCCAGGTCAGGCTAGGTTACATGATACCCGATGATGATGATGAGATGATGATGATGATGATGGTGATGGAAGAAGAAGAGGAGGAGAGTAGAAAGAGGCTTGTAGAATTGCCTGCTTCAGGGTGAACTTTTAGAAGCCCAGTGGGGAGCTTGGTTGGGTGTGAGAGGGGCCTCAATGGATGCCAGGGGTCCTGAGCATGTGAGCCCTCTCTGTATCACCTGGCATCTCATCCTCAGAGCCACTCTCTGAAGTTAAAAGAGGCAGAGTAAAGTTTCTACCAGCCAGCAGCACTCAGCTGACCTTGACTCGAGCTCTTCCATCATCCCAGGCAGCTCAAATAGTTGGACCAGGCCAAGGGTGTTCCAGGTAGAATGTAGACATCAACTCAGACAGTTCCTAGGAATTCTAGAATAACAGATGCCTCCAAGGGCCAGGAAACTAGGAGATTTCTCTGCTGAGAAGCCACAGACCTCCTCTTTCCAATGTCAGCAATGCTAAGGCCTCCCCAGTGATGGAGAAAGAAGAGGCTTACACAAACCCACTGCTCCCAGGGGGTCTCAGGAGTGCAAAGTCCCCCAGAAGTCACTTTCTCTTCTCAGCCCTATAGTACCATCTATAGAGGAATCCTTGGTATCCTTTAGGGATTTAAGTCTCTCTTAGAAGAAACTCCTGATGTGAGTGAGGCCCCATTGTGTTGGTCCATGTATCTATGAACCAAATTTAGGCCTGAAGCTTAAACACTGTGAATAAATCCTCAGCGGGTACTCAAGCGGGCTATTTTCAACTCACCTCACTTACACCTCATTAGATATTTAAGAATCCAGTAACTTTAATTTAAAATAAGTGATCATAGAGAGGGGGTTAGAAGTAACAGAAGGAGGTGAGACCAGTTGGACAGAGAACTCAATTCTAAAGTTCTACAGCATGGGCAGTTGGCTTGGGTTCACCCCAATGAAGAACGAAAAGACAGGGTGTTCACACTTGTAAATGTTTAAGGAGTCGAGGATGCTAATGGCTACGCTGTGATCATCACCGACAGTATGCACCTGTCACCACGCCACACCCACAAAGATGTACAACTAAGTGTGTCAACTACAATTAAAAATACATAGTAAGCCATGCACATGAAGCACTGCCTTCACAGCTGCCTGGCTGAGCCTCAGAGTCACAGAGGTGGATGGAGATGAGATGTAAGACAGGTTAACACATCCACGGGTCAGTGGGCAACCCTGGGGAGAAGGCTCAGTTCATGCAAGCATGAATGAAAACCTGAGTTCAGGACCCCCAGCACCCAGGTAGAAAGCTAGGTTTGTTCAGTGGTGTGTATCTGTAATCCTAGTGTTGTGGGCAGGGAGACTGAAGGATTCCCTGGAGCTCAGTGGCCAGCCACTGTGACTGCAGGGGTGTGCTTCAGGTTCAGTCACACACTGGGAATGCATGTGCATGCATTTGCATCATAAACACACATGTTATTCTCTCTCTTACACTCACACACACATGTGTGCACACATACACACAGAGACATGCATGCATACATACACACAGACACATGCATACATACATATAGACGCATGCATACATACATATAGACACATGCATGCACACATACACACAGACACATGCATGCATACATACATATAGACAGATGCATGCATACATACACACACAGCACACATGCCCATGCATACATACAGACGACACATGAATGCACACACACATGCATTCACACATACACATAGACACATGCACACACACATACTTATTTTTTCAGGGTCTGGTGTTTGCATTCAAGGCCTTCACAGCAATCACAAGTATCGCTTTTCTTCTATTACCAGGCATTGAAAATATGCTAATTCATACTCCGGGCCCAGACTTCTGCCTTTCAAGCCACACTCAGAGTTCCTGTCACTACCCCTTCCCTTTCCTCTCTTCCTTTAACCTCAGTGGCCGCTGCTTCCAGGACAGTTTGCATTCCTTCCTCCCTGGGCTCTGCTCAGTGCAGTGGCCGCAGGGTTCTTGTTCAGGCTCAGGCTGCTCTTCCTGCCCTCCCTCTGTGGTCAGGCTGTGGGGCTGTCTGCCAGGTGGCCAAAGGCCCATCCAGACCCCAGGGGAATCAGCCCAAGGAAGAATGGGGGCTTCTCACGGTGCTGCTTCAAACTCAGCAAGGAGGACCCAGAAGTCCTTCAAACACCATTTTTCCTGCTGTGGTCTGGTTTTCTTCACCTCTCCTTTTCTCCCTTTCATCCTCCTCTCCCTCCTTCTTTCTTTCCCTCCCTCCCTCCCCCCCCCCCCTTTTCCTCATCCTGGAAAAAAAATCTAATTCCCTCCACAACTGGGAATAGTGGTTTACCAGCTCCCGTGTGGTGGGTGAGAAGTAACGCAGTGTTTCCTGGTGCCTGGAGATTTCCAAGTGGAAGCTTGCTCGTTTCGGTTACGGATTCACAGATTCTCACTCTGAGGCTTCTCCGCCAGCTTCCAGGCCCCTAACAGCTTTCCCTGGTTTCAATCTTGGAGACTTGGCCTATGTTCCAAGCACACCAGCCCTCCGTATGCGTTAGCATTTTCCACGCTTAGGGTTGCTGAATGGTGATCACGTGATGCAAAGCTTCTACTTTCATCTCCTTACAGAGCCCGTTTTCAACACTCTTCCTGCTGTCAGGCCGGCACGCCTTCAGGAACTCACCACCACTATCCCAATTGTTCCCTGAAATGAACGTTCCTGGCGCGCCCTCTCGTGGACTGTTGAGGTAGCCCATCTGTCTGTAAGCAGTCATGGCAACCACGCATGCGCAGGGCCACCAGCCAGTCTTTGGGAATGATACTCTTCGGAAACATTATGATTACGTGGGGAAGCTGGCAGGCAGACTGCGGGACCCCCCTGAGGGTGGCACCCTCATCACCACCATCCTCTTCTTGGTCACCTGTAGCTTCATCGTCTTGGAGAACCTGATGGTTTTGATTGCCATCTGGAAAAACAATAAATTTCACAACCGCATGTACTTTTTCATCGGCAACTTGGCTCTCTGCGACCTGCTGGCCGGCATAGCCTACAAGGTCAACATTCTGATGTCCGGCACGAAGACGTTCAGCCTGTCTCCAACAGTGTGGTTCCTCAGGGAGGGCAGTATGTTCGTAGCCCTGGGCGCATCCACCTGCAGCTTACTGGCCATCGCCATTGAGCGGCACCTGACCATGATCAAGATGAGGCCGTATGACGCCAACAAGAAGCACCGCGTGTTCCTTCTGATTGGGATGTGCTGGCTAATTGCCTTCTCGCTGGGTGCCCTGCCCATCCTGGGCTGGAACTGCCTAGAGAACTTTCCTGACTGCTCTACCATCTTACCCCTCTACTCCAAGAAATACATTGCCTTCCTCATCAGCATCTTCACCGCCATTCTGGTGACCATCGTCATCTTGTATGCACGCATCTACTTCCTGGTCAAGTCCAGCAGCCGCAGGGTGGCCAGCCACAACTCTGAGAGATCCATGGCCCTTCTGCGGACCGTAGTAATAGTGGTGAGCGTTTTCATCGCCTGTTGGTCCCCCCTTTTCATTCCTCTTTCTCATCGACGTGGCCTGCAGGGTGAAGGAGTGCTCCATCCTCTTCAAGAGTCAGTGGTTCATCATGCTGGCTGTCCTCAACTCGGCCATGAACCCTGTCATCTACACCTGGCCAGCAAAGAGATGCGGCGTGCCTTCTTCCGGTTGGTATGCGGCTGTCTGGTCAAGGGCAACGGGACCCAGGCCTCACCCATGCAGCCTGCCCTTGACCCAAGCAGAAGTAAATCAAGCTCCAGTAACAACAGCAGCCACTCTCCAAAGATCAAGGAAGACCTGCCCCACGTGGCTACCTCTTCCTGCATCGTTGACAAAACCAGGTCGCTTCAGAATGGGGTCCTCTGCAAGTGATCGTCCCCACGGGGCAAGCTCTGCAGCCACAATTATTTATTGCACGTATTACTTCCACACGGGGCCTTAAGAGATCTTGACTCTGGAGGTCCTCTTGGTGTGGCCAGACTGTGTGGCATCTCCTGAGGAGAAGACCCAAGGAGTCACCAACACATTTCAGCCTGGACATGGATGTGCCTTATCTGTTGCGGGCTCCATCCTTCTGAATGTACCAAGCTGCTTACATGGTCCACTGCCTTTGGATGCTGCTTTCCCTGGTCCAGGGAGGGCAGGTGGTGATGTGCTATGCACATGCACTTTGGGATGGTGTCGTCCTACTTTCTTCACACTACACTTATTTTTTTCATACAATGGGTGCTTGTGTATGTGTTTGTCCGTTGCCATGTTACACAGGATATATGTAGGCCAGGTTTTCCCAGGTGGAGCCCATTACAAAGTATCAGTCCTTTACAGTCATTGGTCCAAACCTGCCCACACTGCTCTACCCGGTTCAGCATGTGATAAGGTGATGTCCCCTTGTCAGTGCCCTTGCACCGGTGTCCTAGTTCATAGCTGTGAAAAGTTACCAAAGCATTCTGTATTCTCAAAAGCCTCACCCAAGAGCAGCCCAGGTGTGTGGGTCTTACCCTTACATCCCTGCACCCCTCCTCCTGGGTCCCTTGCATAAGCTTAAGTACACCTGAAAGTCAAATTATGTGACCATTGAGGCGTTTCCAAACATCACTGAAAAGCCAGCCAGGATCTCTCGGAATGCTGGTATCACTAAAGAACGAGCCCATAAGGAGAGGCAAGGTGCTCTCCGCCGTGGGTCACCTTTCCAGGGGACTGAAGTCAGTCTGCTGCATGTAGAGTTCCCAGCAGTGACGTTCACAAGCCAGCCCTTCATCTGTATGGTACTGAGTTCAATTCTATATAGAGAAGCTTGAAGCCAGTCGTCCCCTTTGCTGTCACCTTTTGTTGGCAAGGAGCGGAGCTGTCAGCAAAGCTTCTCAGCTCTCGCAGTGTGGACCCTGACCTGGATCAGTCACAATGTGGACTCTGACCAGGACCATTCACAATGTGGACCCTGACCAGGACCATTCACAATATGGATTCCGACCAGGACCATTCACAATGTGAACCCTGACCAGGACCATTCACAATGTGGACCCTGACCAGGACCATTCACAATGTGGACCCTGACCTGGACCATTCACAATGTGGACCCTGACCTGGACCATTCAGTGAGAGGAATCTGCCAGGCTGGAAGGCGTGACATGGTTATTTGTGCAGTCTTTAGGGAGAACCATTCCCATTCCCGTATGATGGATACTCCAGTCACTCTCTACTGTTTGGACCTGCGTTCCTTTGTCCACCTTGTAAAGAAAATGTTTAGAAAACAGCTCTGAACATCCTCTCCCCAAGGACTCCACCCACAGGACACACAGATGAAAGGTGGGTGTGTCAGAGAGTGGCCAGCACCCATGCTCCCAGAACAGCCTTCGGAAGGACTCTCACTTGGGGAAACCTCACGTCAGAGCTCTCTGTAAGCCGATTAGCATCAGAGACCATTGCCTTACGAACCCTGGAAGAGCACGGGCCTTTTTCAAGCTGATTTTTCTCTTGGTGGTTACCTGATGGCATTTGCTCTTGCTTAGGGACATTTTTCCTGGATTTGGGGTAACCATGGGCTAACTGAAGACTTCCCCTTGTGTCACTCCTGGTGGATATGGGTCACTGCCAAGAAATTCTGCTGGATCCTTGGCCTGCTTCTTCTCTATGTCACTGAGAAAATAACTTATTCTCTCATCACAGTGTTGACAAAACCCAAGGCATTTCTGGAAAAAAGCATGCAAGTGCTGGGCTAAGGGAAAATAAATAACAGCACAGTGTGCAGGGGAGTCGAGGTGGTGAAAGAACGGGGCTTGTGGACATGCTCTTTCAGAATCGGAATGCTTTGAGCCCATGGAGCTGGGTCACTGATACTAATAACACATTGTCCATGACCCTGATTCTCCACATTCTCCTGTGTTTGCTTTCACTCAGCCTTGCAGAGGCCCACACCCACCATGCCCACCATTCCCAGCTAGGAGGTGACATTTGTAGCATGACAGACTGCCAAGCAATTGAAAATAAAAATACACTAAAACCTAATGGCGCTCACTCGATGTATGGCAAACAGATCCATCAGCCGTGACGCCAGTGTGCACTCTTTTCCCTAGCGAGTCACCGAGACAGCATTGAGACACTGAGTTCCCAAACCCTCACCCCGAAGGTCGGAAACAAGGGACACCAGAGACCCTGGGGCCCACCCAAGGTAGTGAGCGACCTTTACTACTTGCAGTTTATGTTTGTTAATAAAAAATAAACCCAAAAACCTTTATATGAACCCATTCTGGAGGTCTGTGTGGTATGTTCTATTGGTTTGCATAGACACTCAGGGGGTGCAGAGGGGTGGTCCTGCTTCTCTCCTAGTACCCGGTCTCACAGTATTTCAGGAATAAACCACATTTAGAAACTCAATCACCAAGTCCCTTTTATCCCCCAGGCCCATCCTTTAGATGATGTTAGATTGAAGTTTTAGTATACTGGATGCTACTGATACAGGTCTGGGTAGATGCTGTTTTACTGTGGTGGTGTGTGTGTGTGTGTGTGTGTGTGTGTGTGTGTGTGCACATGTGCACTATTGTGCATGCAGTAGAGGCCAGAGGTTGATGTTGGACACCCCCCACACTGCTCTTCATCTTGTTCTTTGAGAGCATTTTTCACTGAACTCAAAGCTGCCTGCTTTAGCTAGATCGACTGACGCCAGCAAGTCCCAGGATCGGTGTTCCTCCTGCCGGGATTACAGGCACAAACTGCCATGTGTGGCATTTATATAGGTGCAGGGCACCCCAGGGAGCCATTTCCCAGCAGATCTTATGATTTGAAGAATGATAATGGCCCCTTTGTAGGGAAGAAATTATAAAATAAAAAATAAAAATGTCATCCAACCAGAGACTGGGCTTCATTTGCCAGTGTCTGCAGATGAGCAAGCAAGTAAGCAGCCAGCGGAACTGGTTCCCTGTTTTACAAGGGTAAGTTTTAGCCACTAACCTGCATCCCACACACAGAGGACCCGTATTTGGTGTTTTGTTGACAACAGTTGTTATAACCTGTAGTGAAAAGCTCCTGGTCCCACCTTCCCACGTCTATCACCTCCGACCTGCCCAAGGCCATCTGTGCTCCAGATCACAAAATTGGCTTGAATCTTTTCAAGTGTTTCTGACAAGTTACTATTTTTCCCCCCCTGAGGGAAAAACAGAACACCAATTTTCTAGAGAAAGGTTTCAATCTGTCCTCCTGTCTTCTGCAAAGTATTACAAGATCCAGGGCCGTCGAATGGCTCAGAAGGCAGTGTTGCTTGCCACCAGACTTGATGGCCTGAGTCCGGTCCCCAGAGCCCACATGATAGAAGGAGAAACCCCCACAAGTTGTCCTCTGACTTCTATAGATACAATATGGCACCTCTCCCCATACACAGACATGAGCTCCATCACGCAAACAAGAAACACTTTTCACAGTAGCCTTTATTGCCAACAGACTTACACCTATAGTCACTGAAACAATTAACTATTTAAAAATGGTTGCTCCTCTCAATCTTTGAGCCATGGTTATTCTGCGAGCTGGGAAAGAGCCAGTCACAGAAATGTAACAGGTGCATTTATAGAAAATGTCTAGTTACACCACTGGTTCCATGCTTTGGAGATTGTATGGACAAATGCAAAAACCTCATCACCCATGTGGTTTTTAAGTCAGAGGGCCAGAGGGGCTGCTCTGGAATCACAAGTGCATGGGTGGCCAACCCGATGATAAAGGCACATGTTCCAGTACCTAATAATACAAGAAGAGCAGCATTATTTAGAGTCAGCCTGCCACCTGCCATACTTGGGCCATGGGAGGGGATGTTATATGCTGCCTCCTCTTGGTTATCCCAGAAGCTTGGCTGTGGTGTGTCAGGACCGTGGTGGAGGGCAACACCATTTCTTAAAGAGTCCCTGGAGGTGAGGAGTCCAAGCTGACTGACCACCTTCACCCGTTATATCTTGGGAGCTTCAAATGTTCGTCAAATCACCTAAGTTTTATCATAGAAAAATATTAGAAAACTTAAAGTTGGCTTTGTATTTCTGCTCCTCACAGGTGACTGAGGGAGCCAATTCCATGCCAGTATCAAATAGAAAGGGGCGGTTGGCCACACTCCCAGACAGACTGTGTTACAGTAACTGTTGGTGTTTCACAAAAGTTAACAGAAACAAAGAAAAAACTTCAAATATTCATATATCGATATGTATAATTGGCCACCCGAATGCTTTTGAAAAATTATTCAATACCTTGTTACATTTTGCATTTACACTGAGATGTCCCCTGATCCTGGGACTTTGAACATTAAATGTTTCATTCTGAACACAAAGAAAGTCACATAATTTCACAATACTCAGAAACAAGTTATATCCAACAGTTAGTTGAACAGAGAACATTCAATTGGCAACTCACACATAGTGTTGTTAAACAAAGAAAAAGAAGAAGAAAAGAAACTTGTGGTCCCCAGACTAGTTAGTCTACTGTCTCTGCCTTGTGAGCTGTTACTTGACTCCACTGTGACTTTGGTTGTGGTAAAGGAATTTCCTCCTGTGTGAACCGTGTGTCCTCGGGAGCTCGGGTTTCAGATCACCCCATAGGCATGGTCCTCTATATACAGTAGGTACATAAAGCTGTTCACTGCCTGTGGTTTCTTTTTCACCCTAAGAGAGGAATAAGTGTGTTTGGGGGGGTCTCAGGGACTCACTTACCCCAGGGCATCTGAGAGGGCAGGGAGAGGAAAGGAAATGCTCTTCAACCTGCCCTCCACATCCTGCTGACATCAGCAGTTTCCATGAACATGCCCAGTTGAACCAGTTTTGCACCCTTTTCTTCCTCGAGGGCTCCACAGCGCCACCTACTGTGCAAAAGCCTTCAGTGCACCCCCCCCAGCTCAGTCCTGAGCCTGATCCTTGGTCCATACTGAATGTGGGGCACACCAGCTCTGAAAGACCTCTCCCCCCAACTCCAATGCTATCACACTTCCCCCCGTGTGTGTTGAGAGTGGGGTTCCAATTATATTATAAACAGGAGCAGATCCACCTTATGTTTCCTTCTCTGTCCCACAAGTCCTTGCAGGGCCTGCTACATAAGATCTAATGTACAAATGCAGCCAGGAAGGCTGGCAAGCCAAGTCACGTTATGGCAAGTCAGGCTCGGTCAAGAAAGGATGTGGATCTGTGGGTGTTTCATCTGCTTGTCTCTTTTCCTTTTCTCCAACACCAATCTGCTGGCTGCTCCCCACCCTTCTGTTTAGTTCTGTTGAGATATGGCCTCATGTAGCCCAGGTTGGCCCTTGAGCTAGCCTTTACCACCCAAGTACTGGGATTACAGAAATGCACCACACACCTGGCTTGCTTTCCGTTTGTCATGGCCCGCAGTGAGATTCCCTCCTTCCCTTTTTTATGCCACGGTCTCACAGCCCACGGTACCCAGAACTCTGCTCCGTGGGTCTGCAAATGAGAGCCTATCAAACACCAAGTTCCTGGTGCCATTTTCATATATAGTTGTCCCTGTCAGAAAACCCCAGAGGCTCAGTACAGAGAGACCCAGCACAGAACTGATCTGTGTCTGGACATATACATGCTGAGGTGCACATTCCATCTGAACTAAGGAAAGCCTGTGTATGTGAATAATACACAATGCAGTTCACACTCAGAAAGCCCTAGTATAAAGTTGCAATTTTTTTTTCCTAGCTGATATAAAATGTGCCAGTTTTAAAACTGTGCATTTGTTGCTTGCAAACTTATAAATATGTATAAACCCCATTATAAATAAATCTTGTCTGGCAGATGGCATTTTATCTGCCAGCCACAGTTGCAGGGAGTTATAAGTACTTATTAATTCTCCATTTTTCAAATTCACAGCATGGGCCTGGGATATATGATGTGAAGTGGTGTGAAATTTTCTTCATAAATAGTGGGGGTCGGGGGGTGGAGTCCATCAGTAAGAGTCAAGGAAGGGCTGGAGACTCACCCATCAGTTAAAGCCAAGACCCTTGGCATTAGGGTGTCCTAACGCTGAAAATGCAAGCATTCTATCCTCACAGTAGGCCTACTGAGTCAGGAGATCAAGGGGCAGAGCCCTGAAATCTATGTGTGAACCAGGCAGCCTGGTACTTCGATGTTGTCTGCCTTCTGCTCTGAGACTAATTATTATAAATACCAGCCTCTGCCCTAGGATGTCCTAGCTCACAGAGTGTGCACAGGGATGCACAGAACTGGCCAGAAGTCCCTGGAGATAGCCTTCCATCCACGTTGACTGTGAGGGAGCTCCTCCCCGCCCTATCCACTAGCCACCCCACCCCCCCAGGTACGTTCAGTTCTGCTCCTGGGACTCAGCAGCAAGTAGATGCCCCCAGTGTACCCTGGGTGGAATCGTGCGCCACAGTGCAACCATTCCTTAGCAGCTACTTCCTTCTTGACTTCTGGGATCATTTTCAAAGTAAGCTATATGTACTCAAATCCCCTTTGGTAGAATACCACCTAAGTCACCAACCATAAGTCCTATCTCTCTGGGGCGAAGTCCTTCCTGTACTTTGAAATGTGAAGAATGAGGAGAAATGAATTACCTGTTGCTTCCTTGTGGATGAGCTACATGTCTGAGCCTCAAAAGACCTTAGGAAGTCCTGAAGCCTTTCCTAGATCTAGCCATTGAGCATTACTGCCATCTAGTTTCTTCAGCTGAAATATAAGGGCCCCTTCAGCTGAAACATCTTGGAAGCACCTGCCCATTATCCCAGACAAGATCAAAATTTCTAGGTTTGTAATATGTTCCAGGAGTGGGGTTTGTTATCTACATTCTCTTTCTTGGAAAAAAAAAAAAAAACACTTCAAAATTTTCACAAGAACTAGCATCACACAGATGTTTCTGGACACATGGTCTCTTTTGCAACCTTTCTGCTATCCTCCTCCTATTTAAAATCTGGCTGTCACCATCCATAGAAGCTGTTTATAGATGGCGTGCCACTTTGGGCCCATGGAGGAGAAGAGAGTTACGCTTCGTCAGTGAAGAGTCCCAGGAAGTCACTTCACGTATTTATGTATCCACACCACCCTTTGAGGGAAGCCCTGGGGTGTGGCACACAAGCCATGGTTTCAGAGAACCTGTTGTTCAGAGACAGCCCACACTGTTCTGGTTGTACTGGGAATGAGTTTCATGGGGGTGTCCTCTGCTTCATCACTGTCTTGGGGAAGTTGGATTTCAACTCAGCTCACTTCAACAAGAGAACGCAGTACTGGATCTAACATGGAATGGAGGTGTCCACTCTATAGCCACTCCCATAAGGAACCTCCAGGTGTCTAATGTCACCGTGGGAGAGATCTTCCCTTTGAAAGAGAGGCATCTTCAGGATACCAGGATGGACATGGAGCCTGAACACATGGCAGCTGCGACCTGAATCCCATGGGCTTTGGGGAATTCATTCTCCTTTGTCCTTCCACCCTAAGCTTTCCCCTCCATTCATGGTTTCTCACGGCCTTCACGCCTTCACGTACAACTGCCTCTGTTGCTAGGAGAACCTCACAGTTGCTATGTGTGTCCTACTTGGCATCAATCTATCTGTCCACCATCTGGGATGGCCTGTCACAGAAAGCTGCTCATCAGGGCTGAGCAGGCACTCAGCTCTTGGTTCTTTACATACAAACGGACACCATGGTAAGAACACAAGGGCAGGTCAAAGATTGAGTCATTTGACTGTGTTGTTAGCAGACTGTCCACCTTATGGTGGAGAGAGATTCAAGAATCAGAGCCAACCTAGACCATGATGAACAGCCACATGGGAGGTCAACCAGCCCCATGAGTGTGCAGAGGTTATCTGAAGCACAGCTAACTCTCCCAGGAGGGCAAGGGATGGAGGGATTTGGCAGGGGTTTCAGAGCCACTGTGCAAGAGCAGACAGGGGCTGTTTTAAGGCTTCTGAACCCCATCACGCACCACTAAAATAGATGCAGAGTTCTAGGCGGAGTGGTGGGGTGCTCATAAAGAGCATAGGATCCAGGCACATGCCACCTCCTCTTGCCTGGCCCCGGGAGGTGAAGCCCCTGAATGTACAATAGAGTGCTGTTCTGCACAGCATGGAGTTGCTCCTTCAGAGCCTCAAACTCTGCCCTACCCAGGCAGAGATGGTCTGGGAGCCCACGGAAGAGGAGCTGGGGCTCAGGGAGGAGGATCTCGGGGGTTTGCCCCCAGACCCTGACCCCGAAACACAGGCAGGCCACACCTGTGCACAGAAAATGCCACGTGACTAGATCAGCTCTGCGGTCAGCTGATGATGTGACCCGAAGTGAGCCTCAGTTTCCCCGTGCGTAAGTGAGGTTTGAGGGAATGTCCCATCACATACGCAGTGTCCGTAGAGAGAAATGATAAACCCCTGTGAACCCTGACATGCTTTAAAAGGAACGCAGGCCAGAACATGGCTGCCAAGTACAACCTCTGCTGTCTGCCCTGTGTCTAAAAGATTTCCCTAAATGCAAGCCCTGTCCTCTAATCTGGAACAATAATTACATATTTGATTAAAATGAAAGAGAAACATTGATTCTATAAATCCCTACTCTCAAGTCAACTGACTTCAGAGAAGTCACTTCTGAGTATTCCTTTTTTTTTTTTTTTTAAAAAAAAACTTTCCTGGAGAGGGAAATTAGTAGAGGAAATGCTGGGTATGCATGATCTGTGACACTTTGCTAGTGACTAAACAGAAGCATTCAGCAGTATACAAGTGGGGAATTCAAGAATGAGTAATTTCATATTTTTATATTTGTATGTACTATACATTCACACACAGGAGCAGCAAGACCTGTATGTGTGTGCACAGGGCACAGCCTCTTGCAGGGGGCAGAGTACAGGGTGACTCTTGGGGTACCTCAAAGCTTATGTATGTGGTCACAAGGCAAGATCCTGAACTAGGGGCTACCAGCATATCTGTTCATCTCTTGGGCTTCATCTGGGTAGCATCTGTCCCTGACACCACCCAGGAAGCAGCAGGACCCTGAAGACTGGTCTACTGCCAGCTTGGATCCAGTGGGAACTCAAAGGGTTAAAAACTGCCAAGAGGTCTACTGAGCCTGGGATCTTCCTTACCCAGCCTAGCCTGTTAGCACCCAGCTGACTACAAGGCAGCAAAAGCGGGACTCACACATACCGTCAGAGCCATGCCCGACCCTGGCTGGCTCAATGTTTGGTCTCCCCTTAACTATTCTCTTTCAAATAGTATTTACTTATGTTTATATGTATGGGTGTTTTGCTAGCAAGTGTGTTAAGTACATTATGTGCCTCCTTGGTGCCTATGGAGGCCAGAAGAGGGTAGATTCCTGGGACTCAAGTTACAGACAGCTGTGAGCTGCCATGAAGGATCAGAGAATTGAACTTGTGTCCTCTGGAAAAGCAGCCAGTGCTCTTAACCACTGAGCCACTTTCTTTCTCTCTCTCCTCTCTTTCTCTCTCCCACCCCCACACAATACACACACAAACATCCACACGGAGACATAATCCCTCTTAAAAACCATCCAATTTTTCATCGCACCCCTAAAATATGCAGAGTCCTGTTATACTGGCCAGGGGCGCTACCACATGGGGTCTGTTGGGGACCAATACCCAGGTTGCAGTCCTATGAGGAGGTACCAACAACCAATGCATCATCTGCTCATGCTTGTTAAGTCACAAGGTGATCACAGCCTCAACATTTTTAGAAGTCATAGACATAGCCAGCTTTGAAACACGAATATCACCCACCATGAAACAACAGCTTCTGAGATGGTAGAGCGAGACAAGACAGAGGGCCATGTGTGTGGTCCCTTTTCATGGGGCTACTAAGAAAACGTGGAGGGGAGACAAGGTGGCTCACCACTCCTCACGCCAGCTGGTTCCAAAGAGCGTAGAGCTGAGCACACACGGACCTAGGAAGAACAGCCGGTGTGTGTGTCTCCATGGCTCAACTCTGGGCAGAAGCTGGTACATGCCTTGCAAGGCTCTTACACGTGGTTTTTTTGTTCTACTGAATACGAGAGGTAGGTGGGAGGCCGCTTCACTGGCACCTTCCATACAAAGCCTGTGATAGACACGCTGGCTTGAAGGACATACAGACCAGAAATACACCCATTCTACTTCCTCAGACATTCACGTTATCAGTATGCTGACAAACACCAAGGAAGCACTTGCCAATTAGACATCTTAAGTCTTATTCTGTATCATGTTTGGCTTCAAATGAAGCTCCCAAATACACACACGCACACAAACACACACACACATACAAGTCAAGGGTGATGGATGGTTCCCCATGCTAAAACCTGACCCAAACAAGCCAGAGTACCATCTGTTTTGGAGTGGGGATTCACTGGGTCATCCTGTGGCAGAAAATGCACTCATACAGTATCAATTCAGGGCATAGGAGGCAGTATCCAGCAAGCAAGGACTGAAGGAGGTACCGCCATCCAGGAGGAGACACCAACATCCATGAGCTGAGCTGCAGCCTGGAACCAGCACTCACACAAAGCTGTACCAGCAGGGGCAGATGTTTGGGCAGCATGCTACCATATTCTATCACAATTCTGCTTGTCCTGGAGCTGCCAGCTCACCTGCATTTGCCTTGAATTGTGCTTATTATGTAGAACTGCAGGCTACACCTTCCTAGCAAAATTTCCCAGTAGAACAGGTTAGTTTTCTATTTTATATTTTTTTTTTTCCCAGAACAACTACAGTCAAACTTGCCTCTCTAAAAACAAACAGCATAGACCACTAGTCTCACATCTCTCTTAGTCTTAAAAAATATAAATATTGGGGCCATTTGTACAGGATGTATGGGTATATACACTTCTAATATGCATATCTGAGTCGTGTGAACATATTTATGAAATTTGAACTTGAAGGAAACCTCCCTGGGGGGCTTTTGAAGGTGATGGGCCCACAGACAGTTGCCCCAGTTCCCACAGGCTGAGAGCAGCAGAGCCCAGGTCCTCCTGACCTGGCGTAAGGTATGGGGGTTGGGGCGCTGGACAAGCTCAGGGTTTCCTCTCCACAGGTTGCCGGAGACAAAGCTCACTTCCGGCAGAGACAATGGGCAGGCTGCTCTCCAGGTGGTAATTGATGAGGTGACTGATGCTGTCAAAGACCCTGTCCTTTGTCCGGATCTGTGAGGACAAAAGGAAAGAGAGGTTGAGCGAGTGTCACCAGGTAGAAAAGAAAGACTACATTGCCGTAGAGCTATCTGGAACATTTGACTTGGCCCAGAAAGGCAAGGGGAGGACCTGAGGGCTCACCATGCTTCAGAGGTGATCTCTGTACACAACTTGGTCACTGACAATAGCTGGTCAGTTCAGTCTGCTTCACCTACCTGTCCCTCTGAGGCCATCTTTGATCTTTCAGTCCCACTGCCCTGTGGACACTGCCTACCTCAGTCCTCTCTGTGGCCACACTGGGACAACAGAAAGGAAGGTCCCAGCTAATGAGGACATGAAAATGCAATACAGCACAGGTCTGGAAGGAAAACAAAATTGCCTTTGTTTACAGACTCCTGAGTGGCTACAGTAAAGAAGCCGATGAAAACTATTCTTGGTCTAATACACAACTAAAGTAACTCTCCAAGATCCGAAGCTGATATACAAAAGCCGATCACAGGCCAGTGAGACGGTTCGGTGGGTGAAGGTGACCGGAGTTCAAATCTTGGAACCTGTATGAAGTTGGAGGTAGAAGACCAACTTCACAAAGCTGCCCTTTGACCTCCACAAGTGCATTATGGCATGCACGCCCTCTTATACACACACACACACACACCACATGCACGCCATACACGTGCTCGCACGCATTCACACACACGTGCACACACACACACATGCACACCTAATAACAATAAAAGTAAACAAAAATGTCAAGTCAATCGTTTTCTTATAAACTAGCAATGGCCACATAAAATTTAAAATTTAAAACAAAATGCCAATTACCATAAGATAAAAAAATAGAATACTTAGATATTCAACAAAATATTTAGGCATAAATTTAGCAAAGTATAAACAATGTATCAAACTAACTTGTTGCTATTAATGATTTTTTTTCTAAAGTTTATTAGGAGAAGAAAAAGATCCAGAGTAAGCCATCAAAATACAGAGAGAAAAGAACAGGGTTGGTTCTATGCTACAAGAGTTGGCATTCTGGACTCAGAAAGGAAGGAACAAATATGAAAACTTCACTGCAGGATTCAAGACACTGAGGTATTAGTGGAGGGGCAGACACGTGCACCTGGGCCAGAATAATGAGCTAGAAATAGACCCATTGGATAATGTCTACTGACCTTTAATGAGAGGTAAAGTCATGTACTGAAGAAAACAGTGTTTTTAACAGATGATCCTGGAACAATTGGACATCCGTGTGGGGAAAAAAAATAAAGACCTTATATCCATTCACACAGTGACTCAATATATTAAACAGAGAACAGAAAATCATGAAACTCTCAGAAGATAGTGTAGGAAGAAATGTAGACAACTATGGTGTTAGATAATAGAAAGTGATGTTAGGTTTGCAGAGAGGAGGCTGACAGGAGACCACCCTTCAGAAGGGATCTATTAGAGGAAAGGCTCAAGGCTGCCATGAAGAGGCCTCAGAAAGCCGAGCATTGGGAGAAATAAGCCATTGGACCACCTTCAGTTCTGTGCAACACAAGGAGCTTCTGACTCAGAGGCCTTCCAAGGAGGTGGGAGCAAGGTGCCTTGGGACCTATGGGCTAAAAGTCAAGAAGGTATTGATAAAGACTAGCATTTAAAGTTGGAGATAGAGGAACACACACAACACACACACACACACAACACACACCACAGGAGGGAGGGAGGGAGGGAGGGAGGGAGGGAGGGAGGGAGGGAAGGGAGGGAGGGAGGGAGGGAGGGAGGAGAACACCGTATAGGAAATACAGTGGTCTCTTGGTATCTACAGACAATTG